>WBMV01004760.1:2182369-2215957 GCA_013396655.1 Campylorhamphus procurvoides
CGGGGAGCCGAGCCCCGGCGAGACGGCGGCTTTGTGAGAGCTCCGCCGAGAAGCCATCTCCCACACTCAGTATCTCCAAAAGCTGGGAGTGGGACGCCGTCCCCGGCCCCACCTTTCTCGTCCTGCCACCCCCCGCCCCGGGTACCCCCACCGGTGACACCCGTCCCGCTCCGGTTCCTCGGGTCGCGGTCAGGGGATCCCTTCCCCGCTCTGGTCCCTTGGTATCCCGCCGCCCTGGGACCTGCTGGCACCTGGGTGATCCCAGCTCGGTACCTGTGTCCTGGCATCCTTCTGCTCCAGGAGCTGGTGGCCCCTGGGGTATCCCTCCCTGGGACCATTCTCCCCCTGCACTGGCCGATCCCTGCCCAGCACCTTTCCCCCTGCACACCCAGAGCACGCTCCCCTCCAAGGCAGCAGCTGGCAGATGCTGTGCAGCTGAGCCCCGTAGATCTGTTCTGTTCCATCTTGCCTGAGCTGGGCACTTTGGAACCCCCTCAAATGCCAGGGCATGTGCCTCAGTTCCTCTGCTCTGCTCCTGCCAGGCTGAGGGCATCTGCCAGGGCCTTCTTCCCCAGACAGGGATACAACTCCCTGCAAGCACCAGAAACCTCGGCCCCGTGCCCCCATTCCAGTGGGACCTTTCCCTTTGGCCTCAGAGGTCCCATGCACAGGTTTGCCACCTCTCCTTCTGCTACCCTGCTCTCACACATGTTAAAGATGCTGAAAAAAAAAAAACAAAAAGGGGTGCTGGAGAGGAAGGTGCCCTGATCTTAGACCCATCATGTGCCTCTGAGCCAGGTTCCCTGGGTAGAAGCAGGGCCGGGAGGAGCCAGGGCATTCTGGAACAAGGACCAGAGGACAGGGAGCAGTAGCCACTCAGAAGCAGGCATTGATGCTGGAGCAATTCCTCCCCTGAGTGCAGGCTCCTGCCCTGTCCCAGTGCCCCTCCATTGCCTCAGTCACCCTGCAGGGAGATGGGACAGTTTGTGGGGCAGGACCTCCAGCCAGGCAGGGCCACCTTGTCACCTAGGCACTGCTGGGGCTTGAGAAGGGGGCAGACAGGGTGTCTGCTCCCATCCCTGCTGTAATCTGCCCCCTGCTGCCACCTTCTTTCCCAGGAATGGCTCCTCTGAAAGAAGCTGGTGCCGTCCTTCACCCTCACACATCTCCTCTGTCTTCCTCTGAAAAATGAGGAGTTTGTCACCAGATTCTCATCGCCAGCCACTCTGTGTGCGGCAGGGCAGCCGCAGTGGCCCCAGTCAGCAGCACAAATAAATGGCCCGAAACATGATACGGCGAGAGCTCCCTGGGATAAAAGAATTTCTAAGGAAAGGTTTTATTTTCCCCTCAGAGCCCCAGTCTCTCGTGATCTGGTCCAAACACAAAGGCTGTCCTGAATTTCCAGTCTCACTTTCTCTCCTGGCAGCTGGTGAGCTGGGTGATGCTTTGAGGCACCTTCTCCCTTGTGCTGGTGCCTGTGGTGCTGGCAGGTCATCCAGCCCTTCCCCAACCCCCACACCAGGCTCACAGCACTGCAGGGCCACTGGTGCAGGGCTCTGGTGCAACCAGGATGGTGTTCTGGGGGTGGTGACACACATTTGGCAGGGAATTAAACTGGGGCACCCACAGCCAGAGGCTGCTCTCAGCACCCCCTCCCCACCTCCACTACCTGCGTGGTGCTTGGTGGGACTGCGGGTGCTCCTTCAGGCTGCAGTGTGGTGACAGCAGGCAGGAGAGGAGGTGCCCAGCCCTGCCCCAGGCCACTTTCCTGGGATTTGTCCCCCAGAGACCTGCACAGGATTAGCTGGGTCCCCACCATACCCTCCCATCCCCAAGATCCCTGGCTCACTGGCACGGAAAGGGTCCTGGACCTCCCGGTGTATCATTAACCCAGAACTGAGCCATTAACTCTCCCAAGTCCCCACCGTTATAAATCAGCCTTCCCATAACTTCCTTCTCCCCTGCTGCAGTTTAAGCCTGTGGCTTCCTGTCCTAATTAGCCAGTGAGGTTAATTGGCCCCCAGCCTCTTTACACTTCCAAGCCTTTCTGAGGGGTGGGTCACTGCATCCCCTGTTCATGCACTGACCCTCGGACCCCTTCCCTCACCATGAACTCTTTCCCCAACACGAGGGATGGGAAATGCTGACGTGACTACATCCATACCATGGCTGAGTGTGACTGCCTGCCTGTTCCAGCTCCTGCTAGCTGCTCTTTGCCTCCTCAGCCCCTGCCCCAGGTCTGGGGTGGATACTCACCACCTACCTGGCAACCTATCCCCTCTCTTCATCTCTGTTCTTGTCCCAATTCCTATCCCTATCCCTATCCCCATGCTCATCTCTGTCTCCATCCCCACCTCCATTCTCATCCTTCTCCTTGTTCCCATTCCCATTTCTGTTCTTTTTCCTGTCCTTATCACCATTCCCTGTCCCAGTTCCCATCACTGTTCCTCCCCATTCCCAACCCCATCCCAATTTCCATTCTCATCCTTATCCTTGCCCTCATCCCTGTTTCTGTACCCATTTCCCCGATTCCCAACCTGTCCTCTCTTCTTCCTGGCCCTGCTGTGTGGCAGTGCCAGAGGCCCCCAGCAGCTCCCGGGTGCCTTGGCTCAGCCCGTGCCAGCTCCATACTCCGGCCATCTGTCCCCCACCTGCCTGTCGTCTCACGCCTCTTCCTTGGGGCCAGGGGTCCCCGTCTTGCCTGTCCCAGCCTGGGGATGCCTGTGGGCACCCGGGTGGGTGTCCCCAGGGAGGAAGAGGAGGCAAGTGGGTGTCTCCAGGGAGTACAGCGGTGCCAAGAGGGAGCTGGGCAATGCTGACAGTGGAGCAGTGCAAAGATGTCTGGACCAGGTTTGGTGCACCGTCTGTGCCAGTCTGGGGACCAACCCACTGCTACTCACTCCAGGGAGCCCACAAGGACCCCAGAACCTGCTCAGCCTTTTGGGTCATGCCCCAGTCCCAAAGTGTGTCCCCCTAGGTGCCCTTGGTGCCAGCTCCTGGGCAGTGCTGCCATACCCTGCTGGGCTGGCAGGCATTGCCTACCGTGTCCTGCTGCTAGGGAAACATTCCTGCTTTTTATAGCCTTGCTGAGGCTTCCCAGCTGCCAGCCCCATGCCAGCCTGCCTGCCCTCCTGCCTGCCTGCTGCCTGCACTGTCTTCCTGCTCTCCTGCCTGATGCCTGCCTGCCCGGGCATGGCCGGGGAGGGGACGGCGCGGGCCGGGGGCTGCAGGGCCCGTCCGACCTGCACAGCTGCATAGCTTGTCTCCAGCTATTAAACAAACTCCTCCATCTCCCCCCTCCTCCCGGTCCCCTTCCCGCCGCCAGACGCTGCTTAACCCTCTGCTGCCCCTCTCCTCGTTCCGCAGCAGCGGGAAGCAGCATCTGCCCCTCGCTACTTCCCGCAGGTTTGACTCCCAGAAGTGACCCCTTCTGTCCTGCCAGTGCCCCCCCCGATCCAGTGTGAGTGGCCATGCTGGTCCCCAGGAGTGCCGCAGCCTGGCACCATCCTGGGCACCCACGCTGTGGGCAGGGCAAGAGATCTGGCAGCTGGAGCTGGCAAGGGCAGCGGGATGCAGGGCAGGGGGATGCAGGATCTGGGGAATGCAGGCAGGGGGATTTAAGCAGGGCGTTGCAGGGACTGGTGAATGAAGGGTGGGGGGAGAGAGGAGCTTCAGTGCACGGCAAGGGGGTGCACGGGCTGGACGGAAGGTAGAGGGGTGCGGGGTGAGGAGATGGACCTCCCTTGACCCGGACCTCTGCCTTTCCCACCCCACTGTAGGAAGCGATGCCCAAGCCCTCTGGAGAGCTCCAGCTGCAGATCTCCCCTGCAGAGGCGAGCCAGTAAAGGAGACAGGAGGGCACAGGGGCCTTGGGACTCCCCCCAGGGTGGCTGCTGAGAACCTCACACCACAGTGCATGGAGACGGCACTGCCACAGACTCCGCTTCCAGCCCGGCTTGGCCTGGCAATGCCAGGAGAACAGCCTCCATCCCCCCAGTCCCCACCAGCTGCCTGCATCCCCCCCCGCGCAGCTCTCAGAGACACCAGCTTCGCACGGAAACCTGAGCAGTTCCCAGCTCAGAAACCGCTGCAGGGGATGGGATGCGAGGGAGGAGCAGAATTTGCCCTTCCAGGCTGAGTTGAGCCCTCCGGAAGGTTTGACGTGATGTTGCCACGCTCTGCTGCCACCATCCTAGGACACTGTGGAGAGGACAGATCCTGCCCGGCCCCTCCAGGACCTCCCTCATTGCCCTCTGCCTCCCACGCTCCCTCCCCCAGATGTTTGGGATATCTGGTCCTTTCCCGCTCCAGCCCAGTGACAAATGCTTGCCTGAGCGGGGTTTATTATTGTAAGAGCCTGGAGTTGCCTCTGGCCAACTTTCTGCCTGGGGCTAAGCCAGCAGCTGCAGGGCACCCTTCGGCACAGCCACCCCAGGGACTGTCCCTGCCCCAGGCACCCTCTGCATGCCAAGGGGTTGGGGACCGACCCCCTGACATTGTCCAGCACCCCGTGAATGTGAGAAACCCAGGGCAAGCCCCCAGCCCCAGGCGGGAGATGAAAGCAAAAGCTCCACCGTTCACCCGGCAGTGCTGGGAGAGGGGTAAAGGGGTTTGCTGAGACCCCCGCCCCGAACTCCCTGCTGTTTTTGACTTGTTCCTCTCCTCGGCTGGGCTGTCGTGGGATGGAGCGCAGCGGGCTCGGTGATCGATGGCTGAAGGCGTGGGCTTGCCAAGCCCTGCGTGTTTGGAAGGCGCCGTGTTTGTCTTGGCAGGAGCAGGGATGTCATCTCCTCCGGCTTGCACCGTGACAAGCTGGGAAAGCCAACGGGGGGTTGTGCGGAGCGGGTGCCCAAATGGGTCCCCTGGCAGCAGCAGAGGGGTCAGCCCCAGATGGGCAGAGAGAGGTGCCACTGAGGCGAGAGGACAAGCAGAGGTATCCAGTGGGTGCAGTGAGAGTGACGCGGGGACAAACTGAGCCTGTTGCCCCCTGGCAGAGCAGGTTTGGCCATCCAGATGTGCCCTGCACCTGGTAGAGCTGCCCCCAGCCCAGTCTCTGCACCAGTGCTTCCCCCAGGGCCAACAAGCCCTGCACTCTCTCTGCTGGTGGGGAAACTGAGGCAGGAGGGCAGCACCACCGGGCAGGGGGCTGAGGGGTCGGGAGCAGGACAGGCACCGGACAGAGCAGTCTCCTGGGTAGGGACCAGCCGCGCCACACGGAAGGGGGTGCAGTGGGGACATGAACAGATCGATGTCCAGCCCAGAGCAAAGGCATTTGAAGAGCAACTCCTGCTGCTGATGGTGAGGCGCTGAGCAGATCGATAGTTGCCTGCAAAGGCGGGGTCAGATCCTGCCGGGGGTCCCCAGGCAGAGCAGGAGCTCATGAAGGAGGGGAGATGAGTGAGCTGGTTGTGTCTGCAGTGTGACATACCGGCGGGCATGGAGCTGGGGAGGGGTAGGTTCTCCTGTAATGGGAATTGCTGGAGTCAGTGCTGCCCCCGGGACTGAGGCGTTTCACATCCCAACTGCATTCCAGGAGGCTTGGAATGACAGTGCCGGCACACAGACTCCAGAACTATGGGCAGGGGATGGCTGGTGCTGCCTGCACTGAACCTGAGTGTGGGATCCATCCTGCTCTCCCTCTGTGCTGGTTTCTGATCCAGAAGGACAAGTGGGATGCCCACCCCTGGCTGCAGTTTGATTTGCAATGCCGAGGTCACCCATAATTACAGCTCTCCTCATTCCAGAGAAAGAAGCCATCACCTACCCTTGCACAGGGACAGCCCCATCTCATCCATCCTTCTCTCTGGCCCCACAAGCACATTCCCAGGCTCTGCAGCAGTGGGAGCATCCCAGTGTGCCTGATCAGGACTGAGCATTCTTGGTGCCCTCTGGCTCACATGCATGTGGGACTGTGGCCTGGTGTGGGACCATATCTGTGCCACCCCACATGTGGCCACGGAAATGGGCAGCAGCTGTCCTGATGGAAAATAGACCCGGGCTGGTAGCCTTGGGTCCCACTGAGCCCATTCCAGCACCCCCCACTTTGCCATAGGGGGTTATGGGAACTCTGTGCAGCTCCCTGGGCCCAGGGAGCTGGTGTAGAGAGACACTGAGGCACAGGGATGTGCACAGGGTGGCAGGGATGTGTCACAGTGTGTGGCTGTGCCACAGGGCTGGGCTGTGTCCCCTCCAACACATCCCCAAGCACACTGAATTTAGGAATATCAGTGTTTTGGAGTGCTACAATATGCTTTTCCTGTTCTAGGGGGAGGCTGGGGTCATGGCTGGGACTATTTGTCCCATGACTGCAGTGGCCATGCACCAGAAGCCAAGACACTGGGCCAAGAGGAGAATTATCTTCAGGGCAAGGGCAGCATCAGTCAATGTCCAGAGTCTCTGGACTGCCCTTCACTGCTGCCTGGAGCCATTTCCAGCTGCCACAAATGCAGGGAGATGTTTGATGTTGTCTTTGGGAGAAGGACAGTTGAATAACTCAACACTTTTAAGATAACTTCCCAATTTTCTGAGGTGCTCAAGGGCTTTCAAGAGCTGGGAAGGCAGTGTGGGCAGAGGGTGGGAGCCAGCAGCTCTGCGGCACGGCCCTGCCGCGCCGGTGTGCCATGTAAGTGGGTCAGTGGTACAGCCGTGGGCACTGGTGAGCACGGAGGAGCTGGAGAGGACAGAACAGTGGCAGCTGGAATGGCTCAAGGGCTGGAAGAAACTGGGACACCTCCATGCACGTGGGTCTTCCCAAAGAAGTTGGTCTGGGAGCTGGATCAGCACACAGGGATAAAAGAGTACCAGGTGCTTGGAGGGGAATTCTGGCTGCGGATCACTCAGCTCCAAGATCCCTCAATGGGATGTGTCCAGGAGTGGCTACCTCGTCCGGGCAAGGACAGATGGATGTTGGTCGCAGCCTGGCATGGCCCAGCCAACCCCAGAATCCCTCTGGGGTGGAGGAAGGATGGTCAACCCAGCATGAACCTGGAGCCCAGACTGGGTTTGTGGTGGGAATAGTAGTGGAAGGGTTCTCCATGAAGACTGGGAGAACTGACAGAGCCCACTCCTGACCCCCATTCCCTCTCCTAGAAAGACAACCTGCCTCTCTTTTCCCCAGCAAAATCCTGTGGAAATTATGCTCCTGCTCCCGGGTCGCCGTGGCAACCAGCAGGCGCAACCAGGAGGGGATGTAGGATCCAAACCCCAACTCTCCCCCCAGCCCAGGACCACTTCCCACCACTTCCCCAGCCCCATCACCCCAGGGCTGGCTCCTTGCTGAGGGGCTGCCCCTTCCCCATGGCCAGGCTTCAGCTGAGGGCTATGGGAGGCCCAGGCAGCCGATGCCAAGGCCGATGCGGCACGTGCCTCGCAGGAAGCTGTCTCCCTGTCTTGCCCTTCACCACATTCCTCCCCAGCTGCTGCCTGAACTTCAAAGCCACCAAAGGCCACATGGCCTGGAGCATCTTCTCTGCATCACTTCCAGGGAGGAGAAGATACTTTGAAAGCTCCTGGCCCTTTTCCCCTCCTCCGCAGGGTAATTTCCATTTTTTTCAAAACCCCACAAAAAAGGAGCCTTTTTCCTCTTTGTTTCTCTTCTCTCTCTCTTTTTTTTTTCCCCTTGTCTTTGTCAGCTAAAAATATGCAACCCACCAGGGAGGGGGGGTGGGGGGAGCTGCTGCTGCGCCGAAGGTTAGCACCAGACCAGGCTTGAAAAGCCACTGGAGGGGAATGCAGGTGCTCCCCAGCACCTTTTGGGAGCGGTCCTGCCCCAGAAGATCCCCTGTTGCTCAGGTCAGAGCTCAGGGCTTTGGCCCCGAAGTGCTGAGGGTGTGCGTGGGAGGCAGTGAAGTTTGGAGGCAGAGCCTGCTCAGGACATGGTGTGACATGACACCCGGTGAAGGGGCCAGACACAGATCCATCTGTCACGGTTGTTTCCCGGGCAGTTGGGAGATGCCCAGGGATGCCCATCAGCCGGGGGCGGGATGTCCAGGCACCCTGTGGAGGGGTGACCCCGCAGGGCAGGGATCAAAGCAGCCGGGGGCAGACAGGCAGCTCCGGGCTGGAGCGTGGGAGGGAGGTGGGCGGCCGTGACAGAGGAAGGATGTGATTTACTTAATATCCCGCTCCAACCACAGAACGGATGGAGGAGAAAAACAACCTGGAGGCTCGATGTCTTGGGGAGAGGCTGTCAGTGGCTGAGAGGCACCGAGCGGTGCCAAAGTCAGCTGGGAAATTAAATTGGGATGAATCACCCAGAGCTGGGAGCATTCACCTGAGACATGAACCTACCACGAATCTAGAGAAAACACCTTTTCCTTCTCCCTTGTTTGCAATCTTATGCCTCGTCCAACTTTACAGGAAGGTGACAGACTTCAAAACTGGCTTATTATTTCTGTTCTGCCTCCCCCTCATCCCTCACCGTACAAGGATGGGAATGTTGCAGCAGGATATCTCAGGGTGGGAGTAAATGACCAGCCAGGGGCTCCCCGCCAGAGATGGTGACCCAGCAAAGGGATGCTGGAGCCGGGACTCCCAGGCACGACCGAGCCTTGGGCATCCTGTAGGGCTGAGGGCGGGCTCTGAGAGCGAGTGAGGCAGACAGGAGATGGGCTGGGATGGTCCAGCGTGGCAGGATGAGACGCTGAGGACCAGGGGAATCCACTGTAGAGTCAAACTTGTTGGGAAAGCAGGAGACAGACAGTAGGAAAGAATTCCCAGGTCAGCTGTGTGTCAGGGGATTTACTGGCGCCCTGGGATGGAGGTGTGAGGAGCAGGGAGGTGACAGAGCTACTGCTGCTGCTGCTGCTGAAGTGGGGACACTAACAGAGGGGGTACCAGATAGTGCTGCCTGAGCTGCGACGGGAGTTTGGTCACCTCCCCATGGTGGCCTTCGTTGCTTGGAGGGCTGGGGACAACCCATCCAGGGAATGCCTTGGCTACTTGAAACAAACTGGCAGCCCCCAGACCCGCGGGGCAGCTTGGGGCAGAGGTGGGGAGGGGGAGATTTATGGAGCAGGGGATTAGTCAGGAGGAGGCGGCTGCAGCAGGGCACACATGGCAGGCGCTGACAGAGGGGAAAGGGCTGCCAGAGCAGGATGGGAGTGAGTCCCAGGTGGCAAGGCTGGAAATTCCTCAGCCTTCCCCAGAGCTCAGATTTAGCCCCGCGGCTATGGAGATGTCCCCACCGGGCAGTGTGGGTGCTTGGGACATGTCTGCTGTCAGGAAAGCATCCTCGTGGCTCAGCTGCAGGGAGAGTGCAGGGTGTGATCCAGCTGGGGGACTGGCTGGACAGATCTTCACCCTCTTTCCATGGCCAAGCATCCACCTGTCCTCCCCAAAAGAGACATCTGGAAGGAGAGGCGTTAGGCAGAGGTAAACTGAGGCACTGTGGGGACTGCCTCTCCCCGTTTCATGGGTCAGGACTTCACAGCTCTGGGATTCCCAGCCACAGCTCAATCTGGGCTCCCAGGAGGGACCAGCTCCTCTGCTGCCTGACAGGCACTCGGTGTTTGGAGAGCACTCACCACCTCTGCTGGATGGTGATCTGCCTGTGGGAGCAAGGACATCCGGGATCCTGCCCGCGCACCAGGGCAGGTGGCATCGGGTGTCCGCAGCTGCGAGCCGCCTTTCATCCCCTTCCAGCCCGGGGCTCGCTTTCCGTCACCTGCTGCCCTCCCGGCCCGAGGCCAAGAGCCCGCGGGCAGGGCCGATGTGTGAGACGTGGCTGCTCTGCCCGCACGTCCTCTGGCTGGAGGGGAGTCAGTGACACGCCTGAGCATGGGTGCCAAGGCAGCATCCTGCCCCATGCACCCCACTGCCTGCTCCTTGGCTCAGGGTGGGCTTAGCAAAGCCCCAGTCCACAGACAGCAGTCCTTCCCTTCAAAACTTTCCATTGCCTTCAGCTTCTGCAATCGGCAGAAAGAGCGGGAGCTGGGGAGCAGGCGGGGATGCGTGTGTGGATGTTGCTGGAACACATGTGGTCAGCAGTGTCTACGTGTCCAGGCACAAGCGTGTGTGCCAGCACATGTGTGTTCTCAGGAGCGAGTGCATCTGTGGGGAGATACACAGACATACAGATCTGCCTGTGCATCTCTAGCGGGTGTTGCACGCCTGTGAGACTGCAGCATCCCTTTGCTGTGGTGTTTCTCAGCGTGTGCAGCCTAATGAGCTGGCACAGCAGAGTTAATTGAGGGGACAGACAAGCAGAGCTTGTCATTAAGGAAAGCGCTGCAGCAGGTACCGATGACAAGATGCTGCCTGTCCCCCCAGGCTGATGGCAAACCCTGCAGGGAACAGTGACAGCCCGAGTCCCGAGGAAAGATGGCTGAAGATGAGCGTCCCACCTGCTGCAGCCCTCACCCAAGGCAGGCTCCATTAGCAAAAGCAGTCAGGGAGTGTGAATTGCTCCTGCATGTGTGGAGGAATGAATTTGCCAGACTCGGCAGGATGGGGCTGGCAGTAAGTACCAAGCCCTGGACCTGGTGGCTTGTCTACAGCCCTGGCTGCATCCTGCCTAGAGCCCCACTTGCATCTTCCACCCGGAATGTGTGCCTGCACACTTGCACAGTGTGATGATTTCCTGGCTGCCAAAGCTGCCCCCTCAGCTTCCACCATTAGGTTCTAGAGTGAACATGCAGCAGAGGGGACAGAACAGCCGGCTCCCAGCAGCATGGTGAGCCCGTGCCAACAGCCCACAAGGACGGGGAGCCTTGCTCAGGGCTGTCAGATTCTTGCTAGAGAAGCCTGGAGAGCTGGAAAGGAGCCTTCACCGCCTCCATAGCCAGGAGCTCCCACACTCCGTCTTCCTCTTCTGCTCTCTTGCTGGCCATGCCTCTCCCTGGGGGGCCATGTCCTCACAAGACATGTCCACAGATCCACCCTTGTAACCAGGCCATTGCTAGGGGCATCTCCATCCAGAGGGAAAGTCTTGTTCTGTCCCTGCCAGTAAATGTTCACTCTGAAACCTAATGGTGGGGCAAGAGTCTGTCCTGATTGGAGGATGGGATCCTGCTGCAGCAGAATCTACCCCTCTGCCTTCTGCCTCCTCCCTCCCTTCCAGCACTGCAGCCCTGCACTCCCTGCCCCAGCAACCAGTGCTGCAGGCAGAATAAAACCTTCTGGAGCGAGCATCTCCCTGGCCAGATTTGCTCAGCTCCCCGATGAGAGACTCAGTCAGGAGCTGTTGGGCTCCTGTCAGGGGGACCTGAGTGTTTATGAGTTGATAACCTTATCGCAGACACAACCCTAATTAAGCTTGTTAGCTCTTTATGATAAACAACATATGGGCTGGGGCCAGGGGGCTCCGTGGGGCCATGTGCTCTCTGACAGCCCACGGGGCGGTGCAGGCAGGATAACAAGCAGCACTCTGTCTGCGCTTGCCTCTCCCTCCCAAAACAGACCTTCAACCCCGTGGCTTCACTGACCCTCTAAACCCTAATATTAGTCCTGGCTTTCTCCTCTGGACTGGGGTGGGCAAGAGAGGGGCTGGATTAGACAAGGCTGCCAAGGCTTTTTTGGTGTTACAGGACCCCCTTCCTACTGCTGCAGGGTCTGGGGCAACACGAGAGAGACCTTTGGTGTCTCAATGGCCAGGAGGTGAAGGAGGTGATTCTTCTGAAAGAATGGTGAACAGCAGTTCTATATCCTCGTGAAGAGAAAAGAAGGGACAGCAGCTCAACCTGCTGTTGTGTGACCTCCAGGGGTTACAAAGGGCCTGTGACCCACACCAGGATGGCTTTTTCACCTGTCATCTGGTTAGTAGCTGGAAATACCCATCTGTCCACCCACACATCCGACTCACCCAGGCATCCACCCCACCATTCAACCTTGTCTTCATTCCTCCTTCCCCCATCTATCCACCAGACATCATCCCTTGCCTTCAACCCTTCTTCTGCTCCATCAACCCACCTCACCATCCACCCTTCCCTTCATTCCTTCTCCTGCTCCTGTCTCTGCTCTCCCTAAGCTCAGGGTGCTGCTCATCACCTTTCCCCCCCCCGCCCCATGCTCATTAATTACCAGCCCACGTCTCCAGGGCCAGACCCGCTGATGGGGTGCAGGGAGGGCACCCGCTCACTCCCCCTCCTCACAGCTCCGTGCTTCTTATCTCCGAGATCCCACCTTGCTGGCAGAGGAGCAAGGCAGGACGACGCTTCCCTGGGGAATGGCAAGCCAAGCGATAACGAAATCGTAGCGCGAGGAGAAATTACCTTGCCTGAATTTTAAAAACTTCTCGTTGAGGTTGCCGTGGTAACTGAAAGGTGCATCACGTTGCTCTGACAACCCTGAAACAGCCAGGTTTTGCCTGGCGGGCTCCGAAGCGGCAGGTTTTGGGGAGGGAGGAGCCCAGCGCAGTGGGGAACAGGGATGTTCAGCCCCAGGCACTCCCCAAGACAGGAACATCTCTCTCCCACAGCCACCAGCTGTATCACCACTCCACCACTATTTCCAACCTTGCCTCATCCATCTCTCCCGGGAAACACTAGAGGAAGAGGACTGAGGGGCCCCAAGCCCAACCATGCAGTCCTCTAGGAAGGTGGCAAGGAGGTGGGATGGGCCCCAGGTTGGTCCACGCTGCTGTGGGCATCCCTAGCACTGCAGGAGTTGCCGAGAGCCCCAGCAGGCAGCCTGAGGACCCTCTCTGCACGCTGCCTGGGGAGGTGGGTTGTGCACCCAGCATGACTTTGGGCTTCAAGCCCCCAGGCAAGTACCAACAGCATTGTCCCAGTCCGTGTAAATCACTCTGCCACGGAAATAACCCCAGTGGGGTCGAAAAATAGCAGGTGACTCACACAGAGCAAAGGGTCCAAAATAGCCCCTCCGGAGCACTCCTAAAATTAGTCTCCCTCCTGGGAGGTCCCGACCACTGTGTCCTTGCCAGGGCACAGCCGTGGTGTTGAGCCTGCCTGGCTGCTGCCACCATGGCCGCTTCTCTCTGGGGTGGCGGGTGCAGGGCTCCCTTTGCTGGTTCTATGCCTCCAGTATCTCCCAAAAACCCACCCCTTGGTGTGACTGAACCGTGCATCTCAGAGTCTCTGGCAGATCCGTGTGACTACCCCAGTCGCAGGCTGCTCTTTGGGGGTTCCCATGTGCAATGTCCATGGCCCTCAGCTAAACTCAGGCATCAAAAACCACAACCTTGAAAGCCACAAGCTAGGCAGGATGTCAAGGGCTTGGCCCTCATCCTGCTCCCTTCGCTTGGATTTCAGTGGGACGGCGAGGCAGCAGATGAGGTGTTTTCCAGAGATAGGGAGTCCCCCGGAGATTCGGGTTTCCCTGCCCACCTTGTCACTCCACCATGACAGGGCAGCCCCAGCCTGCTGCTCCCACCCGCTGGAAGGCATGCAGGTCTGGGGGGGACACACGGAGGGACCCCGGGAGCAGCATCCTCTCTGCTGGCATGGCCGGGAGCGCTCCCCATGCCGGGCCATCGCTCCTGCGCGGGTGAGCAGTACCCAGTTAATTAGAGGAAGGGATGAATAATTCCTTTTTATAATGCAACGTCGCACGGCAGATGCCGTCTGCCTCGTCTCGGCGCGCCGCGCGCGGGAGCCCGCGTTATTCTGCTCTCAGCAGAGTTATTTATACACTGGGACATTTTTCAAAGCGCCGCTTTGATGGTCTTCCACCAGCTCGGAAAAAAAAGTAGTCCATCCCAAAATAACCCCAGTGAAAGTCACAGCTCTTCATTACGCGCAGCTTCAACCGGGGGGCTCGGAGAACAAAAACCCGTCACATTCCTCCCATCAAATCCACCCTTTTCAAGTGCATTTCAAACGGGTTCAAACCGCCGCGGCGGTGACTAGACGAGCGCTAATGATGCTGCGGGCACATCCTGCCGGGGAAAGGGATGGAGCTGGGGGATGGTGGGCTTTAAGCACCTTCCAGAGCCTACAGATGTTTTGGGGTGCCCAGGACAAGGTCAACACTGCAGCCACCACAGTTGGATATGCTGGGAGAAATGTAGTCCCTCTCTTGCCCGGTTTTTCCTGCTGCAGGAAGCAGTTTCTCTGCCCAAACCAGGCTTTGGAGGAGGGGAACAAGCACCAAATAAATTTTTCTTTGGAACAAGAGCAAAAAAGCCCCAGTCTCCATTTCCCCATCACACCTGCGTGCACGCACCCCTCAGGTCTGGTTGCTGTTAAAGGGGAAAAAAAAAGGGTGGGGGTTAAGAGATTTTCGTAGGTGGTGACAAATTCCTGAGAAAACGTTTTTGACATGAAATCGTCTCCCATCCAAGTTCCCTCCCAGCGGAGCCGGTGAGCAGCCCCTCCCCTCCCCCCCCGGCTCCCATACCTGGCAAAGGGCCCGAGCTGCTCACCCCCCTCTCTGTCTTGACCCTGGTTTGCCCAGCTGTCCAAGCCCCTCGGTCCCTCAGCCGGCCAGTCCCCTCGCCCTGTCCCCCCGGGGCTCCCCTCCACTGCCCGCGGCTCTGTGCAGCATCCACCGAGCACTCCGCGGCTCCAGGGCTGCCTGGCTGGTGATCGACGGCTCACTGCCGGAGGCAGGGAAGAGTCTCTCATGGGAAAACCATTTCTCTGCCCTCCAAATCCTCCTCTTCCAGCATTTCTGCAAGGCTGGAGCATCTCCCCTGGGAGGGCCTGGTGATGGAAGATGCTGAAGAGCCCAGGACGGCATGAGCTGCCTGGACAGGGGATAACCATGCTGGATGCAGCCGAAGGTCCCAGACCACAGAAACCCCATATGTTTTTGGTTTCCAACTGCAAAAGAGCCCCGCCACTGCACCCCCCAGAGCTCCAAACTGTGTCCACGTTGCTGCAGATGGTGAGTCAATTAAAACCATCTTTTTTTCAGCCCCGTGCAGTTCCCAAGCCAGAACCGGGCTCCTGGTCAAAACAGCCGAGGGATCAGAGACACACCTCCGTTTCCCTACCCACCCTGAGACTGTGGGGCTGGGCAGGGAGAGTGGCCAGGGTGACACGGCCACCTGTCCAGGGCCACAGGGACTCCGTGCCATGGGGCAGGAGGGGGTGCTGGCACCACTTGGAGCAGGGTGCCAACACCCACCCCTGGGAAGGGGCTGCCCTTTGCCTTTTCACCCTCTCCCTAAGCTGCTCTCTTCCTGCCCTTGTAGCATCCCCCCAGACACCGGTGGGCTGCAGAGGGACCACAGAAGTACCCATGATGTGCTGTCAGGGTGCTGCACCATGGTCCTGCCCATCCTCCTACTACAGCCCCACAGCGGGGGCCAGAGCCAGATGGCCATGGGGCATTTGGATAAAATAGGAAAAGCTATTCCAGGACATTTTCAGAGTAGTTCAGACACATTCAGCAGCTCAGGGGAGGATGGACCACCATGGTGGGGAAGAGAAGGGGAAGCAGCCGTGTTAAATCCCACATGGCAGAGTGGGGAGAGGCACTGGAGAGGAGCACAAACACAATTATGCACACATAAGTGCATAAACACACACGTGTGTGTCTGTGCTCCCTGCCTCGGGTTCTCCCACAGCAGCACTACCTCCTGTTCCAGATCACCTTTTGGCACCAGGATACAAACCCCATGGAGCTGGGGGTGCCTGGCTTTGGCCAGCACTCAGCACACACACAGCTGAGGTAGTCCTGGGTCACAGCTCTCTCCATGCCTGTCCTACGGGGCACAGGAGGCTTTTTGGCAGGGGGGAAACACAGGAGAGCCAACCCAATCTACACCAAGCCCTGTGAGCACCCCAGGCACACATTGCTGCAGTGAGGGTTCCAGACTGGTCCCCCACACCCCAGGTCTCTGGCAGACCTGACCAGCAGCACGGGGATGTTTTCCTGCTCGCCAACAGCATTTCAGTGAGAGTGCAAATGAGCAAGCAAGGCCCGCCTGGGGCTGACCCTGCAGAGTGCTGAGCTCTGCCACGGGTTGGTAACTCCAGCGATTAAGGAGCGCTCAGGAGAAAAGCTGTTCACACTAACGATTTGGCTGGTTTCCTTGCCTCAATTAGCGTGCAGGAGCTCGCAGTGCTCTGAAGGCCTCCTGGAAAGCCAGGGCATATCAGACTCAGGAGTTTTAATATTAATAACGCTGAAAGCCAGCCAGAAAAATCCCAAACCTTAAAACTACACGAACAGGGATTTCAGATTCTGCATACTGTAGCTGCAGTCCTGCTGGAGCTGAGGCCCTGGAAGTCACCCTGCAGCTGCTCCATGCCTGGAAGGAGCACCAGGCTGCAGTTCTGCTCTCATGTGCCTATCCAGTCCCCCTGCAAAGGGTACCTGGTCCCTTTGGGTGCTCCCAGCTAGAACCTGGGGTCTCCACCTGCTCTGGGGCTTGCTGCCTTTACTGTCCCATTGTCAGCCACAGAGGAGAGATCAGCAATAGGGACACTGAGGCACAGGAGTGCAATGCAACTCTGACCAACCAGATCTGTATCTCCTGCCACTGCCCCACTTCAAAAGCCTCTCCCCACATACTGTGTCCCTCTGCATTCCTAGTGGGACCAGCTTCAGTCCCATGGTATTTTGGTCATGGCCCAACACCCTCTTGGGGCACTCTGCATCAGGATCAGGCTTGGCTGCTCAGAGCCAGGGGGATGGGTGTGTGGGCAGCCCTGTGTACCCTGCCTAAGGGAGCTCCCCTCTGCTCCAAGAGGGATCCTCCCTCCTCACTGCACACTTCTGGGGCTGGGCCCATCCCACGGCTTCTCTCCCTGCCCCCCAGAGGTCGGTCCCCAGGGAGGCAGGGACACCATGTCCCTCTGAAGGCAGTGGGCCATGGCACATTCAGTCACGAACAGCCGCGCTGTGCTGCCTAAATTGGAGGTGCGGGTGCTGGCAGGCGGCAGAGCCTCCATGCCCTGCTCCAGTGCCTGGCATGGGGCTTGGGAGCATGCCTGGAAATGGGGGGGCTGCATGCCCCTGCAGCTTCTCCTGTTCCCTGGGAGCCCGGCAGAAACACCTTCCCCCAGGAACGGGGGCTTTAACTCATCCACCAAGTGAGGTTGGCTGCAAGCCCAGAACCCCATTAAAGCCTTGCCCCAGGAAGGGGTCCTGCTTTGGGCACCCTATTCTAGCAGCTATTCCCAGGAGCAGGCAGTGTGGTCCGTGTGCCCCCACGGCATGCTCCTGGCTCCCCACTGCAACTGTTCTGCTGGAGGTGCTGGCTGAGGCTGGCTCAGCTCTTGGCAGTGGGGTAGCACTTTGCTGCAGAAAAGAAGGAGCAAGCCTGGCAGGAGCCAGACAGAGCTAGGAGAAGATTGTGCTGTATCCACTCCAGGCCCACCCTCCCCGTGCCCGAGGTATCACCCCTCATCAGGATGATGGGCCGGGAAGGGGATCGATGGGCTAGGAAGAAGCTGAGCTACACAAATGCACTTTATCGACCCAAGGATCCCACCTGCTGGGAAACAGACACCCCCATTTACAGCCCAGAGCAACAAGGCACTTTGTTGCTTTGTCAGCCGGGACACACAGGGAGATGGGAAGGCTGCCACAGGGCACAGGGGTCCCTGCTGCAGTGCACCAGGCCTGCCTTCCCTACCATCATCCTGAGGGGAAGCTCAGGCAGGGATCTGGCACTTGTGCTTAAAGCCACGCAGCTTCCTGTGCAGAGCCGAAGCGGGGATGTCGCATGCTGGGGACACAGCCCCGCACCTGGCCCAGGTGCACCCACGCTGCCTCGGAGCCCCGGCGATGCTCGGCTGCCCTGCCTGGAGGGAACGCGCCAGGACAGGGCTGTCACAGCCGGGCTGTCACAGCCAGGCCACGCCTGCCACCTGGTGGCACGGCCTGGGCGCTCGGGCAGGGACCACAGCCCTCGTGTCCCGGCCTTGAGGCAGGGCTGGGGGGATTCCCTACCTCGGAGCACCCTAAGCCAGGCACCCCTCAAAGATCAGACCGTGCCGCAGAGCGGAGGCAGCGACAGCAGCCGGCTGAGCGGGATTCACCACACCCTGCAAGGCAGCCACAGGGAGCTGGCCTTGACCCATAGAATGGCCTTGCACGAAGAATGAGTGGTGAAGCTGCTTCTACTTCATCCTACCCCATTCCTGTGTGCACCGGGATGCGAGGAAAGACCATTCCTGACTCAGCCTGTGTAAAGGCAGGGCAAGACCCAGAGCGAACAGCACCAGCAAAGGCAGAGCTCATGGCTGAGCCCTGCTCTGCTCATCTTGGCTCTTGGGAAGAGAGCAGGAGGGTGGACAGGCAAGGCCCAACACAGGCAGAGGAACAGGCAGGCAGTAACTGAACAGCTACAGGACACCTCTGGGAGGATGAGGTTCACTGTAACCCAGCCTTCAGCAGCTCCCTACACTGTGTTTAGGGAGGCCAGAGGACACTAAGGTGGAGCACAGGAACCTGCCCAAAGGTGACATTCCAGCCCCACCCCTTCACAGCACAGGACCAGCAGGGGCTCCTGGGCAGAATCCACAAACTGCAGACACTGCTGCTGGTCCTCTGCTGCTCCTACATATCTGACAGGAAGGGCTACATGGAGATCTGATGCTCCACCAGCCACCATCCATGCTGGAGCTGTGAGAAATAACACTGAGAATAAGGCACAGCACAGGGAAGAAAGGAGGGAGGCGAGCAGAGTGTTGCATGGAACACAGACTGCAGGGTGAAGTCTCATCAAGGAAGAAGCGGAACGACAGAAAGGACAAGCAGCATTGGCAACGTAATTCTTCATTCACCCACCAACAAACAGAAATAAGATAATTTTTGGATGTATTTCTTTTGGAAATGAGCCAAACTGGCAACTAGAATCAAAGTCTTCAAAAAGTCTATACAAAGATGTATCATACAAAATGTACAGGAAAATTCTCCAAAAAAACCCAGACAGACAATACAACAAAAGGAGAGCAGAGACTGTTTGCAACCACAGCTAACAGGTCCCATTGCTGCTCCAGATGGCAGGAGCAGCAGCTGGACAACACGCTAAAACACAGAATACATTACACTATATACACGACCGTACAAAGATCAGCGTCCCCTTTGGTCTAACGAGGAGCTCTCCAGCATGAAGTTGGGTCAGTTCAAACAATCTGCTCATGGAAGTGTTACATGCCGAGCAGGGAACAATGTCCAAGGGAATGAAATGGTCAACTCTAAACCAAAATCAGAATACAGCCAGGTCACCAAGGCTACAGAGTTTAACAGTCAGTTCTTGCTAACAGGGAAGCGCTTCGCAGGCCAGAGGGGTTACTCCATCTCCGTGAAGCGGGCGAACATGGCTTTCCGCACTGCATCTTTGTAGGAATCTGCGGTGGAGACGCCGTAGGAGCTGCCCTTGGCTCCCAAACCAGCTCCTCTCATTCGAACTTGAGCCTGCAAGGGAACAGAGACACGCTTCAGCTCTGCAGTGAGCAGCCATACCACCACGAAGACACCACCAAAACACCCCATCAGACGAGCCAGCTTCTCTGGGGATCCCCACAGCCACAAATACAAACATCACGAGATCAGAGTGCACACACCACCTCATTTCACTGGCTTCACACTACTCTGACCCCACCCCAACAGGAGCAGGAATGAAACTACACAGAACAGTTCCTAACGGTGTAACCTGGAGCACAGGCAAGGCAACAACAGGAGGCAGCCCATCCTGTGGTACTGCTGTCACAGGCCCTCGCAAGTGGAGTGCCAAAGGAAGCACAGCCCTACTTCTGCTTTAGCATCTGATGGGACAAATGGGAGCAGGAGTCACATGAACAGGGGGTTTTACTGTGAATGGCACAGTTTATTCCTCCAGAGATCTTCAGCACTGAATGCTTCTGTTAAAAAAAAAAAAAAAGGCAGGCACCAAACGTCCTCAAGGAGACATCCCTCATTACTCACCTCAATGGGTGCTGTGATGCCCTGACATTTTCTGCCCAAGCCTGAACCTTCCCTCCAGCCCATGGCCTGCAGCATCTTGTTGCCTATATTACTGTTGTCGAGGCCATCTTTGGTGGGCTGCTCGTAATTCCTGCAGGAAGAAGAGGTAAGTAAGCCAGACTACTCATTGTGCACTGAAACCATTGCTGAGGAGCTTTTGGATACATACACTGTGCCAGCGTCATAGACCTTCTTGCGCTTGGGTTCAGGGGGCTCTGGGATGCCGTACTTCTCCCTCCTCTCAGCAGCCCTGTCTCTGTATTTCATCTGCACAGAACAACCACAGTTACTTCAGACTTCAAGACACTTTTATTCATCTTTGAGCTACAGGAGTCAGGTAAATGCCTGCTACAACAGAAAGCTATACACTTCAGCCCATTAAAACTAACACCATGGGCAGCAGATCCCCAGAGCCAAGTTCCTGGAACATCTGAACCTACACTGGGGTAGGAAGAGGCTCAAAGGTTTCTGGTCCCAGTCTGGCAGCCCTGAGCTAGAGGTGGAATGACCCTTCCCTGACAGTAGCTGTGGTTTATGGGACACTTTTCTCCATGTAACAGGGCAGCTCTGAACCTTGACCCAAGAACGGGTTGGCTTACAAGGATTATCTTGAGTGACGTGTGTCAGGATAAGGAGAGCTCAACAGATCACCTGTGCAGGTTTTCCATTAGCTACTCATCTACTCATCTCCACACTGACCTCTCTCTCACGCAGCTCCAAGGCTTCAAGTTCCTGCTCAGAAAGCTTTGATCTCCTATAGATATCCATGTTTTGCTGAAACAAGAGGAGATTCACTTTAACAACATGAAATGCACCACAGCTCTTTTAAAATAAAGTTAAGTGACTTTTGGGAGAGCAACAATGCAGTTGCAGCTATTTTTGCTTTAACAGCAATAGTTCTCCCAAACTGCAATCTGCATCATGGTTTTGGTTTCCATACTCAATTATGGCAACCAAGTACCTTCCTGACCATATAGTGAAACTACCTTGTGCAAATCAGACAGCTGCTGGTGCCGAATCAGAGCATCTTTGTTTGGGAACTGCCTTCTACACAGCAGACAAGCCATCTTCTTCCAGTCAGTCAGCTTCTCCTCCTCATTCTCCATTCTTTCCAGTAAGTCCTCATCATTATCACTGTCACCACTGTAGGCAGCCACAAGGCCACGCTGGAAAGGAAGGACAGCATTAAGGGGAGTGCAACAGTGTCACCACATTCAGAGAGCCCAGGAAGGGAACAGGGGCCACAGATATGTGTGTATCACAGGAAGAGCACCACTCTCCCATTACTACAGATGAAATCACAGAATGGGTAATCCTGAAGAGACCTACTCAAGCAGGGTTCCTTAGCACATACTAGTCAGGACTATATCCTGACAACCTTTGAGTATCTCCAGGGAAGGAGACTCCACAACCTCTCTACAAAATCTGTTCCAGTGCTCAGTCACCCTCACAGTGATAGTTCTTCATATTCCCCTGGGACAGATTCCAAAGGGCTGCCCTTGGCAATGTAGACCAATGCAAAAGAGGTGTTCAGTGTTTCAGACTCTGCTGCCACCTTTGTTGCAAGGGTCCCTGTTCTCCTCAGTACTGGGCCCACATTTTTATAGTACTGCAACTCTAAAAGAACCACACACTACACTAGCTGCAAGACTTATTTTCCACTAGCCAAACAATACTTTTAAGTACAGCACATTTAGAAACCTCAAAACCTCAACTGAGCTCTTGAGGCTAGAAGGAATCATAGCCTTTCTCAGTGTATCTCAGTCACTCAGCCCTCTGCACTTACACCACACCACTGCAACCACCACTAGCACTTTTTACAGGTGATGTCATGGAAATCCAGGCTAGAAAGCAAGTATCTGCTAGAGCTCCTCTCAAGTGCTTTAGCAGTAACCTTAGGCAACACCTCTGCCAGGTATCATACTCACCTTCAGTGGATTTTCATCTTCCCCGTTTTTCAACACCTCTGGCAGGATCTGCTGTCGCTCAGATAGAGCTCCCTGGATGAGACAAGACCTCCATGAGCACCAAGCTCTCTGCCACACCAACCCCTGCTGCACACCACTGCAGCACCTTCACCTTTTTCTCAAAGAGGGCAAAGCCTGCATCTGCAGCTGCTGACTCCTTCCGCTCCTCCTCCCTGGTACTCAGCGGCTGGAAGCTATTCTTGAAGTTCTCTTTCTGCTTGTTCAGACTCTTTGCCCAGCGTTCCATGTCTTTAGCAATCTGAAATGCAGAGTGATTTGCTCACACAGCTTCCCTCACAGCTATCAATCTCTTATGACACACATTCAATCTCACATGCAGTTTCAGAACAAGTCAACCCACTATCTTTTATTTTTAAACCACGGGACACTGGATGTAGTGCAGCTGTTTCCCTGTATACAGTGTTCAAAGATACCGCAGCTTGCTGCTTTTACTGTACAAACCCTTCTGATCAAGCTAATCCTCTAAGTGACGGCTCACTTATACTCCCACTGGTCCTGGCAGGATTCCATAAGCACTCCTCCTATGCAGAGCTTATTTCTGCACTGAAGCTTTGACAACTCCACCTCTCCTCAGCCCCCTACAATGCCTGCAAATTGCAGGCATGCACCCCATCTAATAACCTAGCATTTCCTTTGCCATTAAAAAGGAAAACTATTACCCCATTCCACATAAGACTTTATCCCAGTTATGATCCCATTTTGTCTTTTACCTGTTGAGCTGTTTTACTTTTAGGCTTCTCTTTCTTCTCCTTCACTTCTTTGGTAGTGGTTGTGGTAGCTGTCTGTTGGTATGTGACACCTTCTGCAGCAGGCATGTAGGTCTCCTTTTCGCCATCCCAGTACAGGTACTGCTGGGTTAAGGCATTGTAGTAATACTGCCAGAGGGAAGGAAAGGCAGGCAGTTAAACCACCTCACACAAGCTCAGTGTCCACGGGAGAACCCAAGCAAGCTGATTCACACTAGTGCATCACACAGGAAGGCGTTTTGTAGAGTCCAAAAAAGTTCTGCAGACTCCAGAAAGGAGTCAAAAGGCAGGAAGTGGCTGAAGCCTCTGTCCCCAAACACAGGCGGTGCTGCCCAACAGCACTATGGAGAACCTTTTGCTTCTCCCAAGAGACGACCCACCAGAGCCCAGAGCTGGGTGCACTTTGCTGGGCACTCCGCAATGAAATAGCTCAGTTACAGTGGTTGTGACAAGTGCTAATCCTATATGGGCCAAATTTGGAGGAAAATTAAGAAAAGGAAAGAAAAATGATGGGCTATACCAGAGGGAAGTTAAGTCCCAGCTCTACACACACTGCTGAGTTATCTGCAACATTCGGTATGTTGTGCACTTCAAATGTCACTCGTATGATGAGAGATAGGAAACTAATGGACCTTAACAGTTAAGACATGTGGGAAGAACTTGTGTTTACCTGGGAATTAGGATCATAGTAGAGCCCTGTTATAGGATCATAATAATATCCTGAAGATTCATCATATTGGTAGGTGGAAGTGTCAGGGACAGCTGTAAAAAAATTAAAGTGTGGGACATGGTCGTTCCAGACGAATTCAGACAGGTATCTTTCTACATTTCAGGTAAAACTCGGAGATTATTAGCAGCCACGACGGCAGACATGTCTGTAAAGGGCTCTTAATCAACCGTGCAGCGAACACTTTCCAGGGGCAGCTTCACCACGACACAGGGTGACAGAACACTCAGCCAAAGCTGAGTCTCTCTCTTGCTACACAGTGACAGAAATCTGTCCCCAAGAGCAGCTCCCGAGCACTTACCGTACTTGTTTCCAGGCACTACGCCAGTTGGGGGAGCCGCCTGTGCTTGTGTGCTAGTGGTAGGTGGTGCTGACTGTGTCTGAAAAAAAACCCCAAACCAGCAACCTCAATTAGAAAATCTGTCACCAAGGCTCAAGAAAATAAGGACAGCGAGCCAATGCTTGAGCAGCCCACCCACACACATACGACAGCCAGCTCCTCCTCACCAGTACACTTGGCACTCACCTTCAGCAAAGAGCAAAACAATCACAGAATTGGCAGGTGACTTATGACCACAAGCACTGTGACTAACCCATGGACACTCAGCTGCTTTGCTGTACCACCCGCCTTAAAAAGCAAAGGCTACAGCTAAGCCACATGTTCCACATAACCCTGGCTTTGAAAGCAAGGACTCATCAGTGCTGTAATTACCGGAGAGTCAGGTGAGTTTGTCTGCTGATTATACAGCTGAGGACTCTGGGACACAACTGCAGCTGTGGTGGTAGTGACTGGAGCTCCTGCCAAGAGAGAGCAGTAATGTATGAGCCCACTAATTTGTGAAACAGTACTGCATCCTCGAGCTAAAATTACTTTGTTTATAGTTTCAGCTCCAGCAGCCAAACAAGGCAATAAGCATTCAAAAGGAGACAGATACACAGTGAGTATTTTCTACACAGACAAGGAATAGTTTCCTTTTCAGGAGGAGATATTCTACTCCCAAAGTCAGCGATTCCTGGCCTGACAGCTGCTAGTGCTGAACATTTGCAAGAGCTGCTCAGTGCTCTCATCTCTCATCAGCTCAAGGCCTTTGTCAATAGTCTGAAACAGAGGCTTCTCTCTCATCTTGTGCAAGGGGGTCCACCTTGACACAATAAAGTAACATATAGGCTGAGGCAAAATACTATCACTGTTGCAAAATTATAATTACAAACAACTGCTTCTCACAGATGCTAAAAGCACTACCTGATATGGTAGCTGTGTCTGTGTCCAACACTCCTTGATTTTGGTAGTACTGCTGATAATCCTGGGAATACTGCAAAGGGAAATAAATGACAACTCAAGGTAAGTGGATATCCAAATTACAACAACCTGCTGGTTAGGCAACAACCTCCGCTACTAACCTGAGCATACTGTGAGTAGCCATCCTGTCCTGACTGGAGGTAGCTGTAGTCAAGGGTGCTGCCCTCTCCAGTCTGTGGCTGAAATTCAAGCAAGGCGATTTTTGTCAGGAACAGGTAAATTACTGCATTTAAGAATTTCAACACTGCTTAGGCTTCAAATTGACTATCAGAGGAGATGTGTCACAGCTGGAACTGCCAATGGTCAGTTCAACCAAGCAAATGGCCAGCAGGGAAATGATATGGTCTACATTTTGATTTTCAGGAAAGCAGTACTATGAGCAACAGCCTCCAAATCGTACCTGAGTGGATGACCACTGAGCTGCAGCAATGGCTGTACTTGCCACAGAGAAGGCGCTGACTCTGTTACCATCTGGGAGAAGCAGGTCTCTGCAATCACAAAAATCAGGCATCTCAGTAAATACTGCTTTTTTCCTGAAGTGTCTCCCTTTGCAAGGAGGTAGTCTGCCCTGACACGGGGATTTCTTGGCAGTTATAAAACATTCTGAAAGTAATGAATGAGCCAATCTACTGCTTGCCAAGTAAAGGAACTTCAGGTTCATTGTTGCACAGTCAGTAACAAGTCAGTAGGTCTCCAAGGAAACAAGTGTGCTGTGCACACAAGCAGTTACAATGTTATCTTCAGATGATTGGGAAAAGGTGGTGGGGAACACTGCTTTTACTTTCTTCACACACAGTGAAGAGCAGGATGCATGCAGCACAAGACACACGAGGGAAGCAGAACTTTGGAGTTAGAATAATTTAGAATAATCTTAACAGAAGCCTGGGTGAAAACAATAAACTTCAATATAAATGGAGAAGTGTGAATAAAAACCCCAAAACCGTAATCGACTGCTATCGCAACTCACTTTCTGGCGCTCTTTGCAAAGTCAACACCGATTGTTTTGCCATCAATTTTCAACGGTGGCTGAAGACTCTGTAAAATCTGCAGCAGTTGAGAAGCATCCTACAACGAAAAATACTCATTATTATGAAAAGCTGGTTGCTGAGGGGGATTCAGAGGTTCCCAAAACATTACCTTTTCATATACAGCAGCTAAAAAGAGCTAAAGCTGTTAAGAACACCTCCATCTCCTCCTACCATACACACGTACAGTGCAACTGATCACAGTCCATGTGAAAATACACTGAGCAGTTCCACAGATAGCTGAGTATTAAAAGATGTTCTAAAAATCTTAGTTTTATAAAGCCCCAAATTACTCCAAACAAGAGGCCAGCAAAGACTGAGATCAGGCACCCATTTAAATACAACAATCTGCTCCACTGACTAAAGCAAACCCAAACAGATCACATAGCTGGATCAGGTCTGGTATATAAACTCATAGAATGATTTAGGTTGAAAAGGACCTTTAAGATCAAATCCAACCATTAATCCAGCACTGCCAAGTCCACCACTAAACCAAGTCACTCAGTGCCACATCTACCTCTGGGAACAGCACCTTTCAGGGACCCCATGCCAGTACCCAACCTCCCTGAAATTTAAGGTTTTCCTTGTACCTTACTGCAATTTCCCACGTTTCAATGTATGGCTGCTGCCCACTGTCCTATCTCTGCATATCCTTGAGAACATGTCTCTGCTGTCCCTGCACTCTCCCACTAGCTGCTGCAGAGAAGAGCAACATCTGCCTCCTCTTCCCTTCTCAAGGTGAAAGAAGCCCAATTCCCATATTATATGCCCCAGATCTTAATTTCTGTGAACAAAATATCCCAGACTATTATTTTCATGATCCAAGCATGAAGCTAGGCTTCAATCCAGAATAGCACTCTGCTACGAAAATAGCTTTACAACGTGCTCCCAGGACCCCACCACCTTCTTTCAAACTGCAGCTAATGATGAACAGCTCTGACACACTGAATGTCCATTAACCCTCAGTGAACCAGGGCAGTCCTTCAGACAGCTCAAGGGCTCTAAATGCTGAAGAACCAGGTTAATCAGCTGTTTGACTCAAACATGAGTAAGGCCCTCACCATGGCAGAAGACAGCTGCACAAATGCAAAGCCTCTGTTCTGCTGAGTCTGCTTGTCTTTGATAAGACGAATATTATTGACAGCCAGAGATGCATACGGAGACAAGGCAGTCATGATGGATTCCACTACCGTGTGAGGGGCAATGTTTCGGAGAATGATGGCTGTGGAGAAGAGGTACAACATCAGCAGTGCACACATCATGGCTTTGCAGAGTATTTCAAGTCCTTCAGTGGGGAGGCTGAGGTACCAGACAGAATTTTAGTACCTGTGTTTACATTTCACATTCTACAATAAGCCGAAGATAACTTACTATCACAGTAATAATCCACAGACTGAACGGCTTCTGCTGCTCCAGGTGGTACCTCCTGTTCTGAATCTTTGTAGGAAGAGAGAATATTTCAGTCAAGACACAGCTCAATGACCCAAGCTAGTGTTTCACAAGCCAGTCTAGGACCTACGTTGAACTTTGCTTCCTACATAGGCCAGAATTCCCCACAAAATCAAGTACAATCAAAGAGATCAAGGTAACGTACCGAATTTGTCTGCTCCACAGCGGAAGCATTTTAGCCTCCTTCTGAAGTTGTAAAGGCAGCACTATGACAAACGAGAGAAGACTAGTAAGAACTTGGGTAATTGGTAATAACGCTGCAGTTGCTGTACAATAACAAAACCCAGACATTCCCAGAGTAGCACAACAAAACTAAACTCACCAGAATAATCCTGAACATCAAAAGCCACCCTTATCTGCACCACAGCTGCTTTTCAGAACATTCCAGCTACTTTTTCCCCATCATCCCAAATTAGTTATTTTAACTGTGTGGTCTTTAACTTACAGTCTCAGACACAGTAACTACTTTAAAAAGCACAATGTTAAAATGGAACACAGGCTGCGGAGTAAGTTTACTTTATGGGCAAGAAGAGCAGCTAAAGCCCAAGAGAACAGCCTAGTCTTCATCTTACTAAATCATCTCGCCCTTGAGAAGTCAAACGAACAGTGCACAGCAGGTTGCAGCAGAACAGCAGTAATTTGACACTACATTAGTCATCATCTAACGACTTCATACTCAGATTTAAGTACAGCTCTTGCCCATCTCTGTGTCTTTGCGGATAAAACTGCTGCTGCTCTGTCCCCACTGCCATCACAGCTTTTCACTCCCTCATCTCAATATGCCTACCATGTCCTAGAGACCAGCAGGAGAAATGGGTCTGAATCATGTCACTTTCTTCAAACCACTGAGCTAGTGGACAGCACTGAAATCAAGACAAACTCTCTCCAATAAAAACACATGTTGTACCTTGTTGCAAAGCCAGTCCTCAAATTTAGGTCTGGGGTTGCTATAGTGCATAGCGATCTGCTTCCCCTGAATCACCAGCTTTTTCTGCAAAAAAAGTGGTTTCAATTATTCCTGTATCGAGACACACATGTCCATTTTCCCATGGCAGAGCACCCTTCGGAGGAATCAGTGCTCCTGAATTAAATGGACAACATATGGGGAGGATGTGGAGGACAACCACCGCCACCTACACCCTGCCCATCCAATCCTGCAGAGAGGAGGACCAGGGCAGTAAGAGAATGGGATGTGGAGCAAAGATAAACGGAATCAGGGAGTGTTGAAATAGCTGCCAAACACTAAACGCTGACATGGAACCAGGAAGTGTCTCGAAGGAGACAAAATCCTAATCTGCTGCATTCAGGATTAACACATTTTTAGGAGTCTCTTTGCCCCCACATTTCTATTCACTGCTGGTATAGCACTGAGCAACTTTTTAAACATGTCCTTAGGTGACTGCTTCACTTTGTCCCCTACTCCAAATACCCCGACCTTTTAACCACCATGTTTGATTTACTTTTCCAAGCACACTTCAGAAGTGTCCCTTTGAAAATAGAGTAATTCCTCCCAAAGGGACCCTGCTTAGACTTCTTGAAGGTTGGATTACAAGTGGCATCAACTGAAACATAACTCAGTGGTTTCATTTGACTAATGCATCAGTTCAATTGGAAGCCTGCACGAGAGGTTTGTGTTCTTCATTCAAGCAGGAGCTCTCCAAAATGAGTAACTAGACTGCACGTGAAGCTTCTCCAGGGGTAGGAAAAGTTCATGTTTTCAGCATGTCCTCTCACTCTGACTTCAGAGGAGTTAGGATTTTACAGCTATTTAAGAAGCCTTGACTCTGAGCCTCACACTTTGCCAAACATGTATATGCAGAATGCCCTCTCAAAATATGGCCATCATATTTTGGACACAGGTGGAAGCATGTCTGAGGAAGTGCATGTTACAGGCCAAACCCCAGACACTGCAACAGAAGAACCATTTTTACAGCACGTTGGTTTACTGCAAAGGTACCACAGTGTGTCAGGACCAGTGGCTTTTCTGAAAACAGGGTCTGACAGATCTAGCACGTAGCATGAATAAGGCTCTCACATTCTGCACAACTAAAGAGGGCAAAGCCATTGCTCCTACCGGCAGGAGGGAGGGTTGGAGGGCCCAGCACTCACTGGATGTGCACACATAGAAACAAGGCTGCTGGCATAGTTGCAATACATCATTCTGACATGTAACAGTCAGCAACCCAGCTGCTGGGGACAGGCTATGTTTTCCCTACTACTGGGGTGGCTGGTTACTGGAGTGAATTTGAATATATTTCGATAAGTTATGGATCAGTACAGCTTTGCATATATTAAAATAATCTTATTTCTGAAAATACACTCAGCATTAATTTCTTCCACAGCACCCACCAGACCTGAGCAGTGTCAGGAAAACAGAATTTGAAAGCTGCTCTCTGGCTGGAACATCACCCATGGGATGGGACATGTGAAACACTATTCCAGCACAAGGCACATGACAACTTCCATCTGCTGGAACTGCCATGAATCCCATTACAGTGTCATTTCTTTATTATAACAAACAGAGCAGAAGAATATTCATCATGCTGCCCGAGCACCTTTGCATCAAATACTCAGGTGCAAGAAAAAACAGTGGCTTGATACACTTTGCTCACTTTGACAGTATTTTTAAGTTCTATTATTAAAACAGGTTATGAATACTCAAAACCAGTAAAAGCAAATGAAAACTGTTTGTGGCACCACAGGAAAATCTCAGAGGATAACAAACTAGAGGACTCTTACTGCATTTTGGCTCCTAAACGAGTCACACTAACAAAAAAAGCCAAAATACAGAGCATAACATGAGCATGAGATGTGAGAACTCACTCTCTACCTAATTTAGTTTCAATAAACATGCTCTTTCCTCTAAAAGAGCCAGTTCTCCCTCTTTAACTGGGGGAACAGACTACCACCACTTCTCTTTCAGTTAATACCAAATTAACACAGATCTGGTGCTTTCTCTGACAACAGAGAAGGAAATATCAAGTGGAAATAAACTAGGATTTTCTAATGGCTACTAGCCAAATCTTCATGAGCCAATTAAGTCAGAAACAAGCCACTGAAAAGAATGACATATTTTACCAGAGTGCTCAAAAGGGCCAATTTTCTTTCCTAATTTTACCTGCTATTTTGTCCTACTCTTACAAATTTTAATATATACAAAGCTTTTTTTCTTTTAAATAACTGTTATGGAACAAACCACTCCTTCCACCTCTTTTTTTTTTTCCTTTTTTTTTTTTTTTTAAACTGTACAGACTTGTTCCATTTTCAGGAATATCTAGACTTGGTGAGTGAAGCAACCTGATTGGCTTCCATCCAGCTGGTAGCATCTTGAAAGTGATAAAACTCCACGAAGGCGAAACCACGGCTTACACCTAGAGACAGCATTCAGATATAGACGGGATACTTGTGTTAGTCAGTTCCTTTAAAACAGGCGAATCTCTCTCCAACTGCTTCATTACTTCATGACAAAGCAGCTTTACAAATGCGACGTCAACTGCTGGGATCTGCTCGTTATTTTGCCATGGCAAGGAACCAAGCTGCCTTAACTGGCTACATTTCACTTGATTTGAATCCACGTTTAAAGGTAACCATGCAACAGACTACATACTATTAAATGGGTTTACACTATTATTACTTACCAATACCTGTTAACAAAACCCCCTGTAGACAGACTTCTTTTAACATGTTGACCAGCTATCTAAAAGTCTTCCAAAAGCCACATTCCTTAGCCATGGCAAACCTTTCTTTTTTTTTTTCTTTTTTTGTCTTTTTTTTTGTAATGCATGTGCTTGCAGTTTGGGGACAATTCTGGATACTCTTTTGGGCTGGGGAAGAGGAAGGCGATGTCAAAAACTGGATTAAGAGCTCTCACCTGTCTTTCGTTTCATCAGCCTCACGTCTGCAGGCTGAGGACCTTCAAACGACTCAATAAGCTCGCGAATCTGCATGAGATTTTGATCAAACAGTTAAAATATTCACATCTTGGCAGACAGCTGGAACTCACAGAAGCAACGTACCTTACATTGCATGCAAGTGGTACACCAAACATTAACAGTCTCAACACTATCTCAGAGACAGAGGAAACCTTTACGGAGAACCCAACAGGGGACTGATGAGCATCAGAGAGGCCACACTCCTTTGTTACACTGAACTGTCATCCGCACTCAGGCTGCAGAATCATCCAGAATATGAATCCCTGTAATGCTGTGTTCCAGGATAATTTGCACAAGATTTGGCAAACACTATGCTTGACCCCAAGATTTTTAAGGAGAGTTGTAAGAAGTTTTTTAAAATCCCTCTCTCCCTGCATGTCTAAACCCCTCATTCCTAGCAATGAAATACAAGAAGCTTACACTGTGAGGCTCTACAGCAATATACTCATAAGCTTCATATTAAAGTTCTCATCCTCTAACAGATTCCCTTCAGTTTTTCAGGAGATAAAATAGATTTGTGAAGAACATTTCGTCAAAGAAAATGCTAGAGACGTCAGTTCTTCAGCTGTAACAGTAGCAAAGCTTTGGCTGCAACAAAAATCACTGAGAGGCATGGAGGAAAAGAAGCACTAACCAATTTTTTAACATAGCAGAAGACAAAAGGTTTTTCAGCAGCTTTCAAGAATTTAAATTACATTACATACAACAGGGCTGCTCAGCAGAATCAAAACTGATGTAAAGCTGCTCACTGAATGCTGACTGAAACCATCTTCAATGCAAGTAGCTTCTTCCCATGAAAAATGTGGAAAAAGCTGAAAATTGTGTACACAACTAGAAGTGTTGAAGTAATGTTAACTTAAGAAAACAGCTAACATTTGTCTACACTCCAAAATGAGACCAGAATTAAACCCTCACAAAAATTATGCTAGTTATTGCACAATTGTAGAGCTACATCAGTATCTCAGAAACAAGAGCTGTTCTGAAACGTTCTGGGTAACGTCTCACTGGGCTGTTTCCTTCGGATGCAGGAGCCTACACTTTATATCAAGCACTTATGAAACTATTAGGCCAATACATGATAATTAAGACGTTCAGTGTTGGGGGAGCAGCAAGTAATCAGTAAAAAAAGGGAAAAAAATGCACTGCAGAAATGATGCAACAGCATTCTCCATGTTAGTAATCAACACACAAACACGTTGGAGGGAGAGGTGGAGTCTGCCTGAAAACAAACTGGAATAGTTCAGCTCTTATAGAGCTACCCCTGAAATAACAGTTGTGGGTTTATAGCTTGATAACCAAAATAATCCAGCAAGGAAGAAAAAAAAATTATAAGTTACAATAAAAAACTTAAAGCTTTAACATCTATTAAAGAAATTGGATGAGCAAGTACCAAGCTCATACATACTTGCTCTGTCAGCTCGGCAGCAGCCATTTTATGATTCCCACAGCTGTGCCTGCACAAAGCAGCTTTGTGTAGGGCTGTGCTCTGCTGAGGAGCTCAGATATCTGTGTATGACCCCACCAGGCACAACTTCTGGCCTCAATAAAGACTAAAAATAACTCAAGAAAGTGTCACCTCTGTGTCTCTGTCCCCCTTCCCCTCTCCCGGCGATGGGAAGAAGCAAAAGAACTGCCTCTTCCCTCCAATACCGAAAAGCAGGAAAGAGCCGGCAGCTTAAAAACCACTCTCAGGGAAAGCATCCAAAGATGCATGAAAGAATGACTATTTGCGGATTGTTCCGTTTGAAAGAAACTGCTTAACATTGAACTGACCTCTGTCACTCCAACAGCGACAGTTTAAACGCTTTCAGGACTCAAAATGGCAGCGCGACAGCGCTGGAGAGGGGCCACCATGATGCAGCGTTCAACAAAATGGCAGCAGCAGCAGCCGCTCCAACGCAGCCCTGCCCGGCTACTCACATCGTTCTCCGTAACCGTGATGGGCAGGCCACGCAACATGATGGTCTTGCTTTCCTTCTCATCGTTAATGTCGTTCCTGTAGTCGTGCTCTCCGTAGTCGCCATCGGAATGGTACCCATCCTCTGACTTGTCGCTGTTCCTGCGCTCCCGCTCCCTCTGGAAGGCAGCGCCCGGGGTGAGCCACCGCGACTGCCGCGCAGTGCCACCCCGGGGGGCCGCGACACCCACCCCGACCCCGGCCCTGCTCCCTTCGGCCCTCCACTCACCTCGGGGCTATCGTAATCGCGGCTGTCGTAGTCTCTATCGTAGTCTCGGCTATCGCGACTGTCGTAGTCTCGGCAATCCCGGCTATCGTAGTCCCTGCAATCGTAGTCCCGGCTGTCCCGACTGTCGTAGTCGCGGCAATCTCGGCTATCGTAGTCGCGGCAATCGCGGCTGTCGCGACTGTCGTAGTCCCGGCAGACCCGGCTGTCTCGGCTGTCGTAGTCCCGGCTGTCGTAGTCGCGGCAGTCTCGGCTATCGCGGCTATCGTAATCTCGGCTGTCGTAGTCCCGGCTATCGTAGTCGCGATAGTCGTCGTAACGGTCACCGCGGCGCTCCTCACTGGACCTCTTGTAGTCATCCCTGCGCCGGCTGCGGGACTCCCGCTCGTCGCGGTCCTCCCTCTCTACGATGGAGCC
>WBMV01004760.1:2216392-2236109 GCA_013396655.1 Campylorhamphus procurvoides
GTGTTTCAAAAGCCGCTTTCCTTAGCCATGGCAACCTTTTTTTTTTTTTTTTTTTTTTTTTTTTTTTTTTTTTTTGTAATGCATGTGCTTGCAGTTTGGGGACAATTCTGGATACTCTTTTGGGCTGGGGAAGAGGAAGGCGATGTCAAAAACTGGATTAAGAGCTCTCACCTGTCTTTCGTTTCATCAGCCTCACGTCTGCAGGCTGAGGACCTTCAAACGACTCAATAAGCTCGCGAATCTGCATGAGATTTTGATCAAACAGTTAAAATATTCACATCTTGGCAGACAGCTGGAACTCACAGAAGCAACGTACCTTACATTGCATGCAAGTGGTACACCAAACATTAACAGTCTCAACACTATCTCAGAGACAGAGGAAACCTTTACGGAGAACCCAACAGGGGACTGATGAGCATCAGAGAGGCCACACTCCTTTGTTACACTGAACTGTCATCCGCACTCAGGCTGCAGAATCATCCAGAATATGAATCCCTGTAATGCTGTGTTCCAGGATAATTTGCACAAGATTTGGCAAACACTATGCTTGACCCCAAGATTTTTAAGGAGAGTTGTAAGAAGTTTTTTAAAATCCCTCTCTCCCTGCATGTCTAAACCCCTCATTCCTAGCAATGAAATACAAGAAGCTTACACTGTGAGGCTCTACAGCAATATACTCATAAGCTTCATATTAAAGTTCTCATCCTCTAACAGATTCCCTTCAGTTTTTCAGGAGATAAAATAGATTTGTGAAGAACATTTCGTCAAAGAAAATGCTAGAGACGTCAGTTCTTCAGCTGTAACAGTAGCAAAGCTTTGGCTGCAACAAAAATCACTGAGAGGCATGGAGGAAAAGAAGCACTAACCAATTTTTTAACATAGCAGAAGACAAAAGGTTTTTCAGCAGCTTTCAAGAATTTAAATTACATTACATACAACAGGGCTGCTCAGCAGAATCAAAACTGATGTAAAGCTGCTCACTGAATGCTGACTGAAACCATCTTCAATGCAAGTAGCTTCTTCCCATGAAAAATGTGGAAAAAGCTGAAAATTGTGTACACAACTAGAAGTGTTGAAGTAATGTTAACTTAAGAAAACAGCTAACATTTGTCTACACTCCAAAATGAGACCAGAATTAAACCCTCACAAAAATTATGCTAGTTATTGCACAATTGTAGAGCTACATCAGTATCTCAGAAACAAGAGCTGTTCTGAAACGTTCTGGGTAACGTCTCACTGGGCTGTTTCCTTCGGATGCAGGAGCCTACACTTTATATCAAGCACTTATGAAACTATTAGGCCAATACATGATAATTAAGACGTTCAGTGTTGGGGGAGCAGCAAGTAATCAGTAAAAAAAGGGAAAAAAATGCACTGCAGAAATGATGCAACAGCATTCTCCATGTTAGTAATCAACACACAAACACGTTGGAGGGAGAGGTGGAGTCTGCCTGAAAACAAACTGGAATAGTTCAGCTCTTATAGAGCTACCCCTGAAATAACAGTTGTGGGTTTATAGCTTGATAACCAAAATAATCCAGCAAGGAAGAAAAAAAAATTATAAGTTACAATAAAAAACTTAAAGCTTTAACATCTATTAAAGAAATTGGATGAGCAAGTACCAAGCTCATACATACTTGCTCTGTCAGCTCGGCAGCAGCCATTTTATGATTCCCACAGCTGTGCCTGCACAAAGCAGCTTTGTGTAGGGCTGTGCTCTGCTGAGGAGCTCAGATATCTGTGTATGACCCCACCAGGCACAACTTCTGGCCTCAATAAAGACTAAAAATAACTCAAGAAAGTGTCACCTCTGTGTCTCTGTCCCCCTTCCCCTCTCCCGGCGATGGGAAGAAGCAAAAGAACTGCCTCTTCCCTCCAATACCGAAAAGCAGGAAAGAGCCGGCAGCTTAAAAACCACTCTCAGGGAAAGCATCCAAAGATGCATGAAAGAATGACTATTTGCGGATTGTTCCGTTTGAAAGAAACTGCTTAACATTGAACTGACCTCTGTCACTCCAACAGCGACAGTTTAAACGCTTTCAGGACTCAAAATGGCAGCGCGACAGCGCTGGAGAGGGGCCACCATGATGCAGCGTTCAACAAAATGGCAGCAGCAGCAGCCGCTCCAACGCAGCCCTGCCCGGCTACTCACATCGTTCTCCGTAACCGTGATGGGCAGGCCACGCAACATGATGGTCTTGCTTTCCTTCTCATCGTTAATGTCGTTCCTGTAGTCGTGCTCTCCGTAGTCGCCATCGGAATGGTACCCATCCTCTGACTTGTCGCTGTTCCTGCGCTCCCGCTCCCTCTGGAAGGCAGCGCCCGGGGTGAGCCACCGCGACTGCCGCGCAGTGCCACCCCGGGGGGCCGCGACACCCACCCCGACCCCGGCCCTGCTCCCTTCGGCCCTCCACTCACCTCGGGGCTATCGTAATCGCGGCTGTCGTAGTCTCTATCGTAGTCTCGGCTATCGCGACTGTCGTAGTCTCGGCAATCCCGGCTATCGTAGTCCCTGCAATCGTAGTCCCGGCTGTCCCGACTGTCGTAGTCGCGGCAATCTCGGCTATCGTAGTCGCGGCAATCGCGGCTGTCGCGACTGTCGTAGTCCCGGCAGACCCGGCTGTCTCGGCTGTCGTAGTCCCGGCTGTCGTAGTCGCGGCAGTCTCGGCTATCGCGGCTATCGTAATCTCGGCTGTCGTAGTCCCGGCTATCGTAGTCGCGATAGTCGTCGTAACGGTCACCGCGGCGCTCCTCACTGGACCTCTTGTAGTCATCCCTGCGCCGGCTGCGGGACTCCCGCTCGTCGCGGTCCTCCCTCTCTACGATGGAGCCNCACCGAGCACACCCGCACAGCCCCTCTCGCTGCCTCGCCACAAAATGGCGCCCAGGGGACCGCCCGTCTTCTACCCAGCGGGCACCGCGCGCGCACACTGGAAGCTTCCAGGCGGGCGCATGCGTGGCAGACGGCGCATGCGCACACTGGAAGCAGCCAGGCGGGCGCATGCGCGGCGGACAGGGCGCCGCGGGGCACGCCGGGAGATGTAGTTCTGGCCCCCCTCCACGGGGCATGGAGGGGTCGGCTGGGCCGGGCCCCCCTCACGGCCCGCGGTTCTCAGAGTCCCGTCCAGCCTGGCCCTGCGCTGGGAAACACGTACCAGTGCCTCACCGCGGTCACCACAGACGTTTCTTCCTCAAGGCCAGTCTAGCCCTGCCCTCCGTCAGTTTAAAGCCCTTCTCCCTTGTCCTGTCACTCCACAGCCCTGTCCTGAGGGCCTCTCCAGCTCTCTTGGAGCCCCTTTAGGCAACGCAAGGGGCTCTGAGGTCCCCCTGGAGCCTTCTCTTCTCCATCGAGAGCAACCCCAACTCCAGCCTGTCAATAATTCACAGGCTGCAGCCCTTGGAGGCAGCACCACAAAACTAAACCACCTAGGGGAGCAGGCCAAGCCACTGGGGATTCGGCCCCACAACTCTGGGAAATAAAAGAATATGGCTTTATTACAAGCAAATAGTTCATTAACTCAGGAATTATTTTCTTTAGGTTTACCGTGGGGAGTTGTAAGGTACCAGGTCCTGCCTGGAACTGGTGCCAGGGACAATTTGTGTTTGGGAATAGGCAATTATGAAAATAGATAAATATATGGCTGGAAGGGGCCCCCGCCACATGGCAAGCTCTTTGTGTGCAGAGGAAAGTGGTCATTCTGACCAGGAGACCCCTCTCCCTGTACAGGGGGCACACCAACCCAATAAGAAGAAGAGGCCCACTCCTCTCTTTATACTAACAAGATGGGACTCTGGGAACACATAAAAAGCATGATTTCTGGGGAGTGTGTGTGCTTTTTCAGACCTTCATGGCTGGGGCACCCAGCACGTGCTGAAATAGAAATTTTCCTTTTTCTGCTAAACTTCTTTATCTCACAGAAATTTGTATCTTAACTAAATTGAATAAAAGAGATTTTTCTCACACCACCACACGGTCCCTGCTGCCCACACAGCCTGTCCTGGCCAGGCCCGCATCCCTCAGAGCTGGGCAGGGGGGCAGCCAGGGCTGAGAGCTCCCCCAAACTGCATTAAAATCCCCCCTGCACTCAGGGTTTCCTCCCCGCCTGACCCGCAGCTCTGCCAGTTTGGTAGGGACCCAAGAAAACACATTTAACGCCCAAGATGGCATGCCTGGCGTTATTAAGTCTTTCAAGGCTGTTTTCTTCGTCTCAGAGTACGTCTGGGGCGAGGGGGGTGATGCCTTGCGGTTTTCATGAATTCATGAATACCTAGATTTTTATATTTCTAGGTAGTTTCTCACATATAGAGTAGCTAGCAACCTCTAACCCTGTGCTAGCTGTCTTAAAGGTCAGATAATAGGTGGAACACCAGGCCTAGGAAACATATACCAGAGCTAAGACAATTAGATACCATGCTAGTCAAAATAAGAAAGCAAAGCCCAGCAACCTTGGAGAAGCTCCAATAAGGGAAAGTGGTGTGAAAATGATGATAAAGGATGACGTAAGGGGTCTTAAGACCTCCAACTCTCTTCTAGGAGAGGAGTGTCATGGGGCGGAACCAAGGGAAGTTCTAGATATGGACGTCTTAAATTGGATGCAACTTTTAGATATGATAATTGAGTAGTGTTATAAAATTAGTATGCTGCCACATAGAGAAGGCGTTTTCCAGTTCCTACACCTTGTTGACATTTCTCACACAAACACACACAAACACACGCACTCTCTGTTGCCCAGCCTGGTGTGGTGCCTCGTATCCCCCCCCTATCGAAAAGGGGGTGGGGGAGAGAGCTCAGAAAAGCTCTGCTTGCAAAATGGGGTTTTCCCTCTCTTGCTCTTCTGAGGTGGGGGGAGAAGATGTTTCCCCTCCTTTGTTCAAGAACCCTCAAGAACCTCAAGTCCTGCGTGAAGGAAGATGAGACCGGTAATGGGAACTGGGTACCAGCATGAGCTGTCGGGGATAGCTGAGCTGCAGGGGAGCAGCTGCAAAAGGGAGTTTCTCCCTTGTTTATAGTGGGCTGGGAGGTGAGTTGACTTGGGCCCAGATGTTGCAAGAGTCAGTGTTCCCAGCCTGTGGGTGAAAGGGTCTTTCACCTGGGAGGGGCAAGTTGTTGTTCCTTGTTTGCTTCTGTAAGACATGGCAAAGTGGCTCAGGGGTTGGCTGGAAACAGCCGGAAATGAAATGAAAGGGATGCCTTTTGGATTAATTTACTCTGCATGTTGGAAGCGGTGGTGCTTGGAAAAGAGCTCACATGGTATTCCTGAGGCTGTGAGTTCATCCTAGCACTGGTTTTTTCTATCTGTTACTTGTCAATACGTGTTGTACTCTTTTATATTCTTTTATACTTTTATACTCTTTTATACTCCTTTATATTCTGTACCCCAAAACCCTGTAAGTAAAAGAAGTCTTCTCTACCCACATAAAGTTGTCTTAGAAAGTTTTTTCTCCCCTCCTTAAGGCAACAGGGGGCAGCCAGTGTCAGGGTCACCCCTTGCCCAGGGACTGCTCGGCAGTGCAGGCAGCAGAGGCAGCAGGCAGTGCAGGCAGCAGGCAGCAGAGGCAGTGCAGGCAGCAGAGGCAGCAGGCAGTGCAGGCAGCAGGCAGCAGAGGCAGTGCAGGCAGTCTGCAGGCCTGTCACAGGGTGCATGCGCTACCCGGAGGCGTGACAGCTGTTTCCGCTGTCATCCCTGCCTGCTGCCTAGGGAAAAAGTTTCTCCTCTGGGCAAGCTGCCCGACCAGCCCGAAGGCTGTCGGAGGCTCCTCGGCAGGCAACCCTGGGCAGCAGGAGCAGGTAGGACACGGTTGCTCTCTGCTCTCCTGCCCTCTTTGCTGCCCTCACCACCACCTGCTCATCTAGGATGGGGGAAATGGAGACAGGGGCTGCCTGAGCACCCCCCACCCTCCCCAGCCCCATGCCCAAATCAAAGTATTTCACTGGGCTTGGGAGGGACTGAAAGGCATTGCATGTTTGAGGGGGTGGCATTGCATGCTTTCCTCTTCTGTATGGCCCTGGGGGCACAGAGCTGAGGGAGCTGTGGGGACGCACTCCTGTGGGTTGGGGGTCCTAGTGAGGGGAGGTGGGGGCTGGCAGGGCTTTCCCAGCTCCCCCCACCTCTCCAGTGGACTGATCCTCTTCCAGCTCTTCTGACACGAGTTTGCTGCGCAAGAAGCTGTGTCCCTGCTGTGCTCCCTGCTGTGCTCCCCCTCCACTGTGTGTCACTGTGCTGTTTCTACTTTGGGGTCCCTGGGGGGGTGAAAGGTGCCGAGTGGCTCTCTTCCCCACCCCAAACAAGGGTGAGACAAGGCTGAGACATTTTGTGGGCAGATGTCCCATCCCCTCCTCCAGCCTGGCTGTGGGCTGGAGGCAAGCAAGGCACAACCCAGCTGGACTTTCCCGGAAGGGCTTGGCATCTCTCACCTCCTGCTCTGCTCTCTCCAAGGACTTTGCTGGGGGATTAAGGCTGCTCTGACCCCACAGGGTGGGGCTCAGTCATGGCTTCCAAGCGCCCTGCGTCCTCCTTGAAGCAGTCAGACGGCAGGGAAAAGAAAGCGAAAGGGGAAGAGGGGGATGACACCTGGAACTCCACCTTGGCAGCCCTGAAAACTGCCCCCAAGGAGAAGCCTCCTGCCACCATCGATGGGCTGTGCCCCCTGAGCACAGCACCAGGTGCCCAGGTGAGAGTGTGGCTGAAGTACCCAGAGCAACTGGGATGGGGAGATATGGGCAGGAGGGGGAGTCTCAAGGCAGCCCCCTGCTGACACACAGGCAGCCCGAATTTTCCAAGCAGACTCCCCCGTGTCCCTGCTGGGACATCTCTGCACCCTCCCCATCCCCAAATGCTGCCCAGGTGCCAGCCCAGGTTATGCCACTCACTGTAGGTCTACGAGGACTACAGCTGTACCCTGAACCAGACCAACATCAGTGCCAACAACAACAAGTTCTACATCATCCAGCTCCTCGAGCATGATGGTGCCTACAGCATCTGGAACCGCTGGGGCCGTGTGGTGAGTCCACCCTGGCACCTCTCACCCCCTCCAACACAGCTGTCCCCACCCTGCTTTCACACCCCCAAAGGCTGAGGATGAACTGTGTGACTCCCATCCCTTTTTCCTGGTCCCAGAGCAAGCAACCAAGTGCCCTGCTCTAGCCCTTTGCTGGAGTGGGCTTGAAGTACCACACACAATGTGGTCAAGTCTGACTCAGGCATGTGACACCTGTCACTTTAGTGAATGCAAATGTGTCACTACAGCAAGGAGACCTGGAGTACTTTCCCAAGCTGGTGGTTCAGTACGTTCCTCCTCCCTGCCCCCCAGCCCTGCCATCGCAGTGATGCCAGAAAACCTTGGCTAATAAAAACCACTCAGAGACTTGTTTGCATCTTTGAGTAGGCAGCCCCCCCCCCCAACTCTGCCTGCTCCCTCCAGCATGGGGCTGGTGGAGCAGGGATGTAGGGGAGGTCCTGACCACTGCTGTCCATGGCCAGGGGGAGGTGGGCCAGTCCAAGCTCATGCCCTGCGCCTCCCTGGAGGCTGCCAAGAAGGACTTTGAGAAGAAGTTTCGTGAGAAAACCAAGAACAGCTGGGCCTCAAAGGAAAACTTCATTGCCCAGCCGGGGAAGTACACGCTCATCGAGGTGCAGCCAGGCGCCGGGGAGGAGGTGGAGGTTGCCCTCAGGGTGAGTACACTGGACAGCTGAGTTGTCACCACAGTGGGATAGTACTCATATCCCACTCCTGGCCTACTGGAGACCAGGACATCCAAGATGGTCACCAGGATGGGGTGGGCTTTGAGGGCGATCTGGGTGCATGCTGAAACAGCCCACTGGCAGAGATTTGGGGCTATTGAGTTGAAATGGAGTGGGAGGGCATCCTCAATGAGAACCATGGGTATCTGGGTGGCATCAGTCACAGAAAACAGAGGCAGCACCTGCCCATCACTCTGCTGCTCAGAGGCCAGGCTGTCCCAATCAGGCAGCCCAGGTGCTGTGCTCCTGCAGCCTCTCACAGGCTCACAGGTGATGTTGGGGCTCTGCAGGTGGATGATGTAGATGGGGACAAGGTCTGCAAGCAGCGAGTGCTGCCCTGCACCTTGGACAAAGACACACAGGACCTGGTGTCCCTCATCTTCAGCAGTGACATGTTCCGGGATGCCATGCAGACCATGAATATCGGTAGGAGGTGATGTGTGGCATGGGCTGGCTCTGGGGTCTGCAGCTGGGCTGTGCAGGTGGAGGGGTGAATGGGGCAGAGGTGCCAACGGATTTTAGACCATCCCCTCTAATATCCCAACACCTGGTGGGACTGTGGACACGCTGTGCTGGGTGCCTGCATGTGCCCATAGTGATCCTGGAGGTTCTTGGAAGTAGTTGTGAGGCAAGTGGGGTGGATGAGTTCACCTTCACCCTCCCCTGATGCCCTCCAGATGTGAAGAAGATGCCGCTGGGGAAATTGAGCAAGCAGCAGATTGCGAAGGGCTTTGAGGCACTGGAGGAGCTGGAGGCAGCGCTGCAGGAGCAGCCCCCCCAGGCCACTCGCCTGGAGGAGCTCTCCTCCCGCTTCTACACCATTGTTCCCCACAACTTTGGGCGGGCACGGCCACCCCCCATCAACTCCCCTGACCTGCTGCGTGCCAAGAAGGACATGATGCTGGTGAGATGCCAGGGCACATGGTGGGTGGCATCCCTCCCCAAGGAGGGCTCCTGCCTGTGGGGCAGGGAGATGCTGGCAGGAGACTGGGTTTGCCCTGGTCCCCTGGCTCAGGACCCAGCACCGGTGGTGAGGGTGTCTCCGGTCTGTTCCTGCCAGGTGCTGGCTGACATTGAAGTGGCACAGAGCCTCCAGGCACAGAAAGTAAAGGAGGAGGAGGAGGAGGAGAAAGAAGTCCCGCATCCACTGGATCAGGATTATGCCCTGCTCTGCTGCCAACTCTCCCTGCTGGACTCAGTTTCCCGGGAATACCAGGTGCTCCATGTGCCACAGTGTCCCATAATGGCGAGCAACTGTGCCAGGCCTGTGGGCCCCCCAGAAGGTCCCCACTGTCCCAGGGGGACATGGGGGCATTACTGGGATGGCTGCCTCCAGTGACATTGTTTTCTTGCCTCCCTCCCTGACAGCTAATACAAAACTACGTGACACAGACTGGGCACAACCTCCACATCCTCAATATCTGGCAGGTGGCCCGAGATGGTGAGGTGAGGTGGAGATGATTTTCCCCATCTCACAGTGGGGAAGCCCTGGTTGCACCCCAGGATTGGGTAAGGGTTCTGGGCTTCTCCACCCAGGGGTGGCTTCAGCCCAGCTGACCAGGGGCAAACAGGCACCCACTCCCCTGCCCCTCCAGCTGGGCACTAGGGTTGGGCTGGAGGGGTGGGTGGCAGTCCTCCACCCCTGGGCATCCATGTCTCTCTCTGAGGACAGCCCTTAGCTCTGCATCTCTCCAGGATGAGCGCTTCAAAACCCATGACCGCCTGGAGCACCGGCGCCTGCTTTGGCACGGCACCAATGTGGCAGTGGTTGCAGCCATCCTGAAGAGTGGACTGCGCATCATGCCCCACTCAGGCGGGCGTGTGGGCAAGGGCATCTACTTTGCCTCTGAAAACAGCAAATCAGCCTGCTACGGTAAGGGTCCTGAGATGGGCAAGGCTGCTTGGGTTGCCTGTAGGGTCTGTGTGAGCCCAGCCACCTCCACATACTCCCTGCCAGGCACCTGTGGGCAGGACAAACCCCTTCCCTGCATGGCAAATGATCCATGTGTCCCAGCATGGCCTGGGCACAATAAGATGGGACTGCCAGGGGTGGTGCTATCATCTCCATTCTTTTCTCCCATGTCAGTGGGCCGCACATCCAAGAATGTTGGCATCATGTTCCTGACAGAGGTGGCCTTGGGCAAGCCCTACCGCATCACCCGTGATGACCCCTCGCTGTGTAAGCCACCTGCTGGCTATGACAGTGTCCTGGCCTGTGGTCGGACAGAGCCAGGTGAGCCTGGGGCAGGGGAGGTGTGGGCTTTGTGGGGCTGGAGCTGACACAGGACAGAGGGGAGAGAGGCAAGATCTTGGCCTTGATGTGATGGTGGGGCTGTCTTCTTGTCCAGACCCTGCACAGGATGAGGAGGTGCTGCTGGATGGCAAGAAGGTGCTGGTGTGCCAGGGCAAGCCCATCCCCATGCCTGACTACAAGGACTCCTTCTTCAGCCAGAGCGAGTACCTCATCTACCAGGAAAGCCAGTGCCGGATCCGCTACCTTGTCCAGCTCCGCTTCTGAGGGTGTCCAGGAACCCTGTGGCCCCAGCCCAGCACAGTGATCCAGACTCTCCGGCCACCCTACCTGGGGCTTGGCAAGGGACAGGCTGGCGTGGGGACAAAACTTGCTTTGACTGTGAATAAAATCACCGTGCCTCATACCAAATGGTACTCGTGCTTTCGGCGAGGGGCATGTGGTGTAGGGAAAGGTGGTGCTGGCTCCCTGAAGGGATGGCAGTGGGTGACTCTGGAGGGGCTACAGTCTTCAGAGAAGAAATCTGGTGGCTTTGAGAGCCAGTTGCCCTTGTCACATTAGCAAGGCACATGGCTCATGGCCATCACCATGGCATCAGAGATACAGAGGATGAGCAAGATCTGCAGTCCTGCCTGGGCATGGAGGAACATTCTGAGGGTGGGTGTCTGCCCTCCCTCTAGTGCCATGGTTGGTGGCCCACCTGTTTCCCTGCCCCAGGCTAGTGGCCATGTTGAGCCGCTTTCCATGCTCACGTGTGCCCTTTGAGCATGTGTTCGAGTCCCCAGGGCTCCAGAGAAGGGCAACTCCCAGCTGTACTACCCTGATGCCCCATGAGCATCTGCTCACTGGTGGAGAGAAGCTGCTGCAGACCTGCCTGTAACTCTGACCCTCAAGCCCTGGTGACCTGGGGTCTGAGCTGTTCTTGTGGAAGGACCAGGCCAGTGGGTGACCATTTTGAGGGGTGCAGGTCTCAGGGACCCTGGTCCCCCCTTCCTGAGCCCCTGCCGGCTGCTAGGACCCAGCAGCTGTCCCCATGGGACTGCCACGAGTGCAGGCAGTGCAGGCAGTGCCGGGAGTGACAGCTGGTGCCATCCGCAGCTGGCAGGCTGCAGGCAAACAGGATGACGAGCGGGTGACGGGAGCAGGGAAGGGGGAGCGTGGCCTCACACAGGGCCGGCAGCCCCTGTTCTGCTGCGGGAACGGCACCGGCAAGAGGGACCTGGTAAGAAGAAGAGCATCACTCACCTCCCCAGGAGCAAAGGTGCGCTGAATCTTACCCACCCCGGAGTCCCCTGTGGCTGGAGCAAGAGAATTGGGGGAGGCAGGTTGTGCTGTTCCTCCTTGGGACATGCTGGAACTGCTGGGGCAGGGGGATGGGGTGCTGGCCTGGCATGGGTCTCTGCAGGTCTCAGCAGTGCTGTCTTTGGCCAGGTTGGGGACAGCCTGGGTGCCAGCTTTGGGACAGGTGCATGCTGTGACTTCACTGGCTACCTCTCCTTTCTCCATCACCTTGAAGGTATGCTGGTTGTCTCTATGTTTCGCTGTGGCTCTTTGTCGTTTTGGTGCTTCTCCTTCACACCCCACTCCCATTCCCAACAGGCAAGGAGAAGATAAGAGGCCATGGCTGTGGTGGGATTTCCCTCTATGGGACGTAGGAGAAGAACCATTGCTGCCCAGGGATCGGAGCTGCTGGCTTAGCCCTTGAGGGGGATGGCGAGCCAAACAAGGCCAAACACCACAGACAGCCTAGAGCTGCTCTCCGTCCCTGAGTACTCCATTGCCCAGGAGGTGGTGGGCCTCTTCTGCATGATCCTGCTCACCCTCACTGCTCTGGTGGCCAACACTGTGGTGATGGTCGTCATTCTCAAAACCCCCCTTTTCAGGAAGTTCATCTTTGTCTGCCACCTCTGTGTGGTTGATCTCCTCTCTGCCATTTTTCTCATGCCCCTGGGGATTATCTCCAGCTCTTCCTGCTTCAACAGGGTGATCTATAGCATTGCCGAGTGCAAGGCCTTAATATTCCTGAATATCTGTTTCATCAGTGCCTCCATTCTCACTATTGCCATCATCAGTGTGGAGCGGTACTACTACATCGTCCATCCCTTGAGGTATGAGGTCAAGATGACCATCAGGCTGGCAGTGGCTGGAGTGATCTTCATTTGGGTTAAGTCTGTTCTCATCACTGTCTTGGCACTGGTTGGGTGGCCTCAAGGCAATGGGGCCACCAGTGCCAGCCGCTGCACAGTCTACTGGAGCCCTGGGGCCCACAAGAAGGTTTTTGTGATCCTCTTCAGCATCGCCTGCTTTGTTCTGCCCACCATCATCATCTTTGCTGTCTACTGCAGTGTCTACCGGGTGGCCAGGATTGCATCCCTACAGCAGGCACCCGTGCCAGTGTCAACACAGGCCGTGGCACCCAGACACCGATGCAACTCCATTGCCAGCCAAGTGACCATCATCACTGCCAGGATCCTGCCGCTACCCAAGCTGATCCAAGATCACCTTTTGGGAAGCAACAAGGCCATCCTCACCTTGGTCCTCATTGTCGGACAGTTCTTGTGCTGCTGGCTGCCCTTCTTTGCTTTCCACTTGCACTCCCCTGTTGCTGTTGGCGTTCTTGGTGGTGGGCATGGGGAGATGGTGGTCACCTGGATTGCCTACTCCTCCTTTGCTATCAATCCCTTCTTCTACGGGCTGCTGAACCGCCAGATCCGTGAGGAGTTGGCCCGGCTCCGGCGCAGCTGTCTCAACCGGCCACTGGGTCAGGAGCTCTGTCTTTCCCTCTCAGAGGCTTCTGTCCAGGAAAACTTCTTGCAGTTCCTCCAGAGAGCGACTTGCACGCTGGAGACCCACACCAGCTGCATCAGCCTCAGCCCCAGGAACAGGAACAGGCTGGACCAGGCCACAACAGGCTTCCCCATCCCAGGTCAAGCTCCTGAAGAGAGCAGCTGAGAAGCAGGAGGCTCTGCCCCAACGTGCTGGGCAGGAGGCCTGCAGGGACCCAACAGACTTGCTTGGATTCAGCCTCTTGGACTTGGAGGAGTCCTTGTTTGGGTTTTACCTCTTCTCTGAGCTTATAGTTGAAGATGGTTTCTCTGTCAGGAGAAGGCAGTAGATCTGGGGAAGCCCTACCTCTCTTCTGCAGGCTGGCTCCACCAGCACAGCCCAATTGCATGGATAGGCTCTCCTCAGGATGCAGGATGCCAAGGAGATCCTGAGAAGGGGCAGGGAGAGGGGCACGTCCATCTCCATCACCCTACTGGGACCACTCATGGCCAACAGGGAGGGTAGATGTCCCTTGCACCCTACTCAGGAGCAATATTCCAGCTAACACCACTAACACCAGTAACAGCAGGGCCCTGGGCACCCCACTGAGCCTGGATGGCAGACACTGAGACCTCCATCCTTGGCTGTTAAACCCAAAACTAACGTCTGTGTGGAGGGGCTCCTGCTCCCTCTGTGATCAGGGCGACACACCCATGGGGCTGGCTCTGGCTGTGTCACTGTCTGTCCTGCTGGCATGGCAGCACACAATGCTGGTGGCCATACCTGGCTGTGACCTCTGTCCCCTCTGCCTGGCAGGGGCCACCTCTCTGGGGGGAACTAGCTGCCTGAGGGTCTGTGCCAGGCTGTTTATGGACACAGCTGCCCAGCTGAACCCTGACCAGTGGTGCCACGTGCCAGCCGAACTGGGCTTCTGGCCAGGGGCAGGCTGGGGGGGGCATGGTGACACAGCGTGGCAGGGGGTGGCTGTGTGGGGTGTTCCCAGGCAGCAGCAGCGAGAGGGGATTGGGAGCTGCTGTTCCCCTTCAATCCCTTTACTTCTGCAGGGCTTAGGGACCCTCCCATGAGGTCCCCAGGCCCAGAAAAAGGACTGGACCCTTTTAGGGGATGCTGCAGGAGTACATCAACCTCAGATCACTCACAAAGGTCCCAGGAATGGTGTCGGCATGATGGGTTGGATATGTCCCTACCCCAGTAATAACTGGGGGCCGGAGGGAGAACTGCCCCATGGCCTCTCAAACTACCCCGTGGCAGGGAAAGGGCTCCAGAAAGACCCCCAAAAGATGGGACTGAAGGTGACTACACCCCCCCCAGACACAGGGGTGCCCCTCCAGCCACCACGCCATGTCCCTAGAAGCTGGGGCTGCTCCTGCTGGGGGGAAGTCTTCACCCAAGGTGGGGGATATTATTATTTTCTTGTAAATTTTATCTTTTTATTAAACCATTGATAAGTTACAAAGGAGGAAAAAATATACTTATATATACAGCATTTCCAAGCCAGCAGGGACTGGCTCTTGGATGGGGTTGCTGGGAGACAATTGCCCCAGGGTGGCCTGGGGAGGGCCTCCCACCAGAGCCAGGGGAAGACAGACTGCTGGAGAGGCCAGGCAGTCCCTCATCCAGTGGGACCTGGATTTTGGTTGCCAGACAGAGTGTGGGCAGCAGCAGGATGGCAGGGTAGGCAGGGTGAAGAACAGGAGGCAGGGGTCCCCATGCTGGTACAGGGCACTGGGAGAAGGGACCCTAGGCCAGCAGGGGTGGCCCCCCCACCCAATACCAAGATATGTGGTCTCTGTGCAGGAAAATCAGGGAGGAGGGCACAGTGCTCCTGGGGTGGGCAGCAGGGCAATGAAGCAGCCCCTTCCTCCATGGGCATTGCCACCAGGAAGACCCTTCCCTTCCCTGGAATGGGGGGCAAGGAGGTCCACCCTGGGCATGGGGAACCTGGCAGGGGCCATGCGGGTGGCAGGGAGGTATCCCTGGTACCAAGTGGCACCCTGGACCCCCCGGCCTGGCCCAGCAGGGCTCAATAGGGTGAGAACTTCTGCCGGTCAGCTTTCTTGGTGCCGTTGGCTGCTGAGATCTTGGTCGTGTAGGTGGCGGTGCCGCCGTTGGGACCCGCCACAGAGGACGGGGACAGTGCCAGGAAGGACACCGGCTTCAGGCCGATGAAGTTGGAGAGGGAGATGGCATAGGGGGTGCCCAGCAGGGCCGGAGGAGCTGCGGCAACGGCAGGAAGTGCTGCACCAGAGCCCGGGGCGAGGGGCTGGGAGAAACCCATGCCGAGGTCCATGGAGCCAGGGCCTGGTGGCACCTGGGAGGTAGATTTAGCCGTCTCTAAGCTGAGGAAGCAAGCGAGAACGATCAGATGATGACTATGATGGTGACAGAATGGGTTTTCTACCACAACCTGCCCATCTTAGGGTGCAGGAACCACACGCCCCATCCCTTCTGGCATAGGTCTCCATGGCACGTCCTGGGTATCCTAAAGAGCAGGATTAAAACCTGGGGCTCAAACCTGGTTGGTCTCAGATCCTGCACCTCAGAACCTCAAAGTACCACCTAGTTCATCCTTCTTGTGGATGCTGGGATGGGGGTGTCCCCCAAAAGCTGTCTTGGGGTGCTGGGAATGTGCCACCCCTCACTAGCATCCAGCATGTGTCCCCTCTGAGGCTGGCACTTACCAGGCTGTGATGAGGTACTGAGCCAGGGTGATGCTAACGGGAGTCCCTGTGATGGTCACGTGCCGCTCGTTGGAACCCTCGGTCTGGTTCCCAATCTTGATGTGGGCACCTGACATCTGCCTGATCTCACTGATCTTGCTGCCATGCCGGCCAATGATGCAGCCGATGAGCTGAAGAGGCAGGGACCAGGGTGAGCTGGGAGAAGCTGGGGCAGCCACACCAAGCAGGGAGCTCCCAGGGGCTCACCCAGACACCTACTACACCTGGAAGGGTTGGGGAAACTCCAGAATGCACCACGAGGGCAGGGCACTGCTTTCCTTGGGCAGACTCTGCATTTTGGTCTCACTCAAGCCCACCTTGCTGGCATTGCAGGGCTGCCACATGCCAAGGCCCTTCCTTGGCATTAGCCAAGCCCTTTCCCCCATCACATGCCTCAGTTTCCCTTTTCTTCTGCCCCAGCAGCCCTGCTCCTGAGCTCTGGCAGAGCCTCCTCTGTGAGGGGCAGTGGGTCCTGGCCCTTGCACAGTGCTTGTGGGGTGGGATACATGGGTGGGGACAGGTTCTGGACCCCTTGCCTTTCCCAGACCACTACATACGTCATTGGGCACCAGGAACTCCTGGGAGCTGCTTTGGGAGCTGGCATCCAGGCCTGGAGAGAGAGACAAGGATGTTAGCAAAGGGGGACAGGTCTCCAGTAGCCCCATGCCCCCTCCCCAGACCCATGCTCAGATAGTCAGCAGCCCTGAGGACAAACCTGGAGGATCTGTGGGGAGAGACAGGGAGGACAGGACATAGGCACCAGTGCTAGTGCTCTCCCACTGCAGGGTTGGGGGCTACTGGTGGGTGCAGGGACCCCAAGAAATCAGCGATAGGGTTGTGCTGGGGACAGGAAGCCATGCGGGGGGGCTGGGACTGGAGTGGGTGCAGGGATTGGGGACCCCCTCATCACAGTCAGGTGTCTGGGTGGGTCAGGAGAAGCACCCCACACCCCCAGCCTTGGAGGGGAGCATGGGAAATGTCTCCTGGCAACTCACCTGGCATCATGGCAGGTGTGTGGCCCAGGGAGGCAAAGGGAAGTGTGTGCCCTGACAGCTGCGGCAGCTTCGTCACCTGCCCGGGCAGTGGGAGGAGGAAAGCAGTGTTAGGGGTGATGGTAGAGCATCCCCTGTGCCCCTGCGAGGGCTAGACACTGGCACCCAGTGCCTCACAGGATAGGAATCCCCAGCAGCACCTGTTCTGGCAGGCATGGACCTAGTGCCCACAGAAACTGCTGCGGGGACAGACTCACCTCTGCGGGGGAGACCCCACTGTACTGGCCCTGCATGGAGAAGCCCTAGAAGGGGAAAAGGGTATCAGTTGGGGGCCAGGTGTGGGATCACTGTCTCAGCCACCTGCCCACAGGGCAGAGAGGCCACCGTGAGCCCACCAGAGTTGTCCCTTGCTGGTAGAAGCTGCTCTGTGCCCCGGGGGCCTGTGGCCTCTTACCTGGTTGGCAGAGAGCAGGAGGGTGCCCAGGGAGAGGCCAGGGTGGTAGGGTATGGTGGCCCCCTTCGGAGGTGACTGGAGACAGAAGGAAGGAGGTGGAGGAGATGAAAGATGAGGCTGAATGCCCTTACAGCCCCATGGACCCTCTGCCCCCTCATGCCCCCAGCAATCTGGGTACAGTCCTCAGAACCACCAAGGCAGAGTGCTCCTATGGGCTTTCATGCAGGGGGAGACCATGGTGTTTGGGTTTAGGTGGGCACAGGAAGCCTGGGGGAGGGGGAGGTGGGTAGCATGTGCCTCTGGGCTGGGTGTGGGGCTCAGCAGGTACCTCCAGGATGACGGCGCAGATCTGTCTCACGCACTGGATGATGGTGTCCGGCACCCCTGAGACAGTGACAGCCCGTTCCGTGGAGTTGGGCAGCAGGTCACCGGCCACCTGCACCTGTGCTCCTGTGCTCTGGGGGGAATAAAGGGAGATGCTGGGATCCTTCAGCCACTCCCAGCAAGGGCTCGGCACTTCACACCTCCCCTGTCCCCCTCCTGGACTCCCAGGGACCATTGCAGGACCTGCAGGGTGATGCTCTCCGCTCCTGCATCACCCACCTCATTTTGCACAGCCCCCGTGGGACTGTGGCAGCTCCCACACTGAGGGCTCTGTGTCCCCTGGGGCAAAATGGGATCCCACATCCAGGGCACCCTCAGTCTCACCTCTCGGATCTCCCGGATCTTCGCTCCTGCCTTGCCGATGAGGGAGCCACACTGGCTGGCCGGGATGACGAGGCGCAGGGTCACTGGTGCTCGGCCTGCTGCCACCCCATCACTCCCTGCTCCCAGGTCCTGTGAGAGAGGGGGGATGCAGCATCAGACCCCCGGATCCCACAGCTGTGGGGGCACCCAGCAGGGTGTGGGAGGGCTACCTACCTCCTCCAGCTTGAAGGCAATCATGGAGACAGCTCGGAAAACAGCATCAGTGGAGCCAGTGATGGTGGTGATGCGCTCAGGGCAGGATCCTTCTGAGATGGTGATACGTGCGCTGCTCTGGGGACAAGTGTCACACACCCTTAGGGATGCCACAGACCCTGTGCTCCATGACTTCTCCCAGGGACAGGCTCACCAGGGAAGATCAATGCCTTCAGATCTGATCTTTCACCCTCCCACTCGCCCCAGACAGCCTTCCCTGAGGTGCCACTGTATTTCCCTGTGGTTCCACCTGGGATTCAGGGGCCCAGGCACATAGGAGCCACCAGGTGCAGGCAGCACAGACATCAGGACCTGGCAGTCCCCCAGCATGCCCTTACCTGCTCTCGTATCCTCTTAACAGTCTCTCCTTTCTGCAGGGAGAGGAAGAGGATGGGTGTCAGGTCCAGGGGAGGCCTGGGCTGGAGTTGCCCTGGACCCCAGATCTTACCTTGCCAATGATGCTGCCAATCTCCTGCAAAGTCAGAGATAAGAGAGGCCCTGTCAGCAAGCAGTTTCCTGCCTGCTACATCCCTCCTCTGCCCACAGCCTGGCACAGCTGCAACACAACATGCCCCGGGGACACTGGGACATTTGGTGGCTTAACTGGTGACACTGGAGCATGGGAACCCCTCTGGGACTTAGGATGGGGAAAGAAATCTTCCTGGGAATGCTGTTCCCAGGGGGGATTTGGAACAGGGGAGGAAAACAAGATGGCAAGGAGCTGGAGCTCCAGCATGGCCCCTCACCCCAGGCATCGCTATCCCCCTAGAAGCACCAAGCCCCCTGCCATTACCTTGCCATGCATGAGCATGCGGAGGGTCAGGGTGATGCTGAGCTCGGTCTCCTCAGGGCTGCCACCCATGCCGCTGACTCCGTCTGGCGATGCCATGACAGGAGGGCAAGCTGAGCCTGTGGGACACAGTAATCTTCAGAGAGGTGGGAGGAACCAGCTAACCCCCTTCACCCCAAATCTGCAGCTTGAAAATCCCATAGTTGGGAAATGAGGAAACTGAGGCAGGGGCAACACTGTGCCTTGCTCTGGCAGGGGAGGTCTGTATGGCTCTATGGTACCCCACAGGCAACCTGTACTATGGCCTGGTGCCCCTCAAAAGGGACCCATTCCTATATGACTGCCAGAGCTGCCTTCAGCCTATCCTGCACGAGACCAGGAACTGGATGGATTGAGGGGAAGGGGAAAGGTGTGGGGAGCACGGCTGGGGAATGGGGTTCAGTGTGCAGACACTTGCTGGGGTGAGGGGAGCAGAGGTGGCCTGGGTGGTCTTGCAGGATGTGTGCGCCTCCCTCTTCCTCCTCCTCCTCCCTTCCCTTGCCCATGCGCAAAGTGCCAGGGGAAACCGAGGCAAAGCTCCCTGATGGGGATCTCCAGTCCAACACGAACCATGGCATGATGCCCGATGCTGTTGCACCCTGTTTTCCCCAAGAGCACCCCAGGGCCTTCGCAGACCCTGTGCCTGGGGGCCGGGGGCGGTCGGGGCCCCTGGGAGGAGGACAATCGCCGTGTGTCCGGGCCCGGGTGGGCGGCTGCGGCACCGCTGGCTCCCGGCGAGGCGGGCGATGCCAAGCGGCTTTGAAACAAAGCACCCGTGTTGGGGCTGGGGCCGTGTCTTCGGGCACGGCCGGGCGGGGGCAGCTATTTTAGGTGCTGGCAGGACTCGTCACCGCTATGGCACATCTCCTGCATCGGGGTAATGGGGGGGAGGGGGCAGGTGGGTCCCCTGTGCACCCTCGGGGTGGTTTGAACACCCCATCTCAACCCGCCTGTTACCGTGGGCTGGAGGAAGGGAGAAAGA
>WBMV01004760.1:2236153-2250453 GCA_013396655.1 Campylorhamphus procurvoides
CCCCGGCCGCCCCAAGCCCCCCGGCCCCCCGGGCAGCGGGGCTGGCGGGGACCTTTCCGTGCGCCTCGGCGCTCCGCTGCCGCTCAGTGCCACATTGTCCCCGGCGGCGCCCGGTGACACCCGGGGCACGAACAATGAGCCGCTTGACAGCCCAGGGCCAGGCTGGCAGCCCCGGCCCCCACCCCGGGCCACGCCAGGGCCCCCCTCGCTCTTCCCCTCTCCCACATCCCTCCCTCCGGGATCCTATTACAGCGGATAAGAGACACTAAAAGGAACAATGCACCCTGGGTAAGGCCATCTGCCACCGCTGGGGACATTCCTGGCCCCCCCCTCTTCACCCCCCCCTCCCTTTGGCTCACACATCGCCCCTCTTTGTAATTGCGTGGTTTTTTTTCCTGGAAGCTGATCAGCTGGCAGGGCTCACGGGCTCAAGGACACGGGAGCGGGCAGGGATGGGGCAGCTGGCACCCCAGGGCCCGCTGGCACCCCAGGCTGGTGCTGGGAGGGAGCGCCTGGAGGGCTGGGGGGCAGGGGACACTCCTGTATTGNGGTTCAGTGTGCAGACACTTGCTGGGGTGAGGGGAGCAGAGGTGGCCTGGGTGGTCTTGCAGGATGTGTGCGCCTCCCTCTTCCTCCTCCTCCTCCCTTCCCTTGCCCATGCGCAAAGTGCCAGGGGAAACCGAGGCAAAGCTCCCTGATGGGGATCTCCAGTCCAACACGAACCATGGCATGATGCCCGATGCTGTTGCACCCTGTTTTCCCCAAGAGCACCCCAGGGCCTTCGCAGACCCTGTGCCTGGGGGCCGGGGGCGGTCGGGGCCCCTGGGAGGAGGACAATCGCCGTGTGTCCGGGCCCGGGTGGGCGGCTGCGGCACCGCTGGCTCCCGGCGAGGCGGGCGATGCCAAGCGGCTTTGAAACAAAGCACCCGTGTTGGGGCTGGGGCCGTGTCTTCGGGCACGGCCGGGCGGGGGCAGCTATTTTAGGTGCTGGCAGGACTCGTCACCGCTATGGCACATCTCCTGCATCGGGGTAATGGGGGGGAGGGGGCAGGTGGGTCCCCTGTGCACCCTCGGGGTGGTTTGAACACCCCATCTCAACCCGCCTGTTACCGTGGGCTGGAGGAAGGGAGAAAGACTGAAGAAGGGGAATATTCCTGTTCGTGATGGAGGGGACCCTGAAGTGGGGTGGAGGGGGAGCGATGTTCCCTGTTACAGGTCCCTGCCCGCAGCATCCGGAGCTGTGTGCGGTGCTGGCAGGGACACGCAGCCTGCGAGGGTCCCCCGTCCCCCCAGGGACACACAGCAGCGGGGACCCGCTGGGGACAAAAGACCCCATGGAGGGGACAATGACGAGGCTGGCAGCGGGACGGGGGGAGGCAGCAAGGCCACGGGCGTCCCCCCGGTGCCACAGGCAGTGTGTGCGGGGGTCTGCGGGCAAGGGGCTGCTCTCCCCAGGTGAGCAGGGCGGCCACGGCCACCACGGGCCGCAGCGATGGGCACAGGCCACCTGCCCCGGCTGGCACCGGCATTGGCACCGCCACGGCGCTGGGCACCGCCCGTCCCTCGGGGCACCCCGGGTGGCACCGGGAGGTGGCGGGGCACAGGAGGGAGCCCCCACCCNCACCCCCCCCTCCCTTTGGCTCACACATCGCCCCTCTTTGTAATTGCGTGGTTTTTTTTCCTGGAAGCTGATCAGCTGGCAGGGCTCACGGGCTCAAGGACACGGGAGCGGGCAGGGATGGGGCAGCTGGCACCCCAGGGCCCGCTGGCACCCCAGGCTGGTGCTGGGAGGGAGCGCCTGGAGGGCTGGGGGGCAGGGGACACTCCTGTATTGGGTGAGCAGGGATACAGCAGGGGACCTGAACGAGGTGGAGGGTCAGGGATGCTCCAGACAAGGGTTCTGGTGTACTGCCAGGGTAGGTACCAGCTCCTGCACCCTTGGCACTGTCTTGTGCCCCCTACATGGGCATCCTGGGCCGGCATAAAAATGCCCCCCCTCCGTTACCTCCCCCACTAAATCCTCCTCGGCCCTGGCGTAAGCAGCTAAAGCCCAGGCAGGCTTGGGGAAGGCGGGGCATTGGGGGGGCACCCTGCTGCTGGCTCCATCTGTGCTCCCAAGAGCCCAGCACAGCAGCACCAAAGGGGAAGGAGACAGGTGGCAGGCAGGGGTCTTGTCCCCCTGTCTGTCAGGACCCTCTGTCCGCCCCCTCATCTGTTCATGGCAGCCACTTCTTGAGTAAATCACCCCCCACCTCCCCAGGGCCCTGGGCGGCTGCTGCTGTGGGCAGGACCCTGCCAGGGCTGGCAGGTCCCTTTTAAGCCCTTATGGATTACCCTGGACTTGGGTCCATGCCAGGAGAGGTGGGAGGAGGAAGAAGAGGCCAGCCAGCTGGGGACACGGCTGTCACTACCTTGGGGGACCTACCTGTCCCTGGACACAGGCCCAGGGCTCCCTGGGCACCCTCTGAGGCTCACGGGGGTCCTGCCAGAAGTGATGGGTGGGCTTCAGTGGGGCTGACATTCACTCACCCACAGGGCAACGATTCCCAAAGGTGCCACCCCTCAGTGGCTGCACCTTCCCTGCTGTCATCCCCCAAACCTGCATGTGACCGTGGCCACAGAAGTGGGGAATCAGGAAAGGAGCTGGGAAGGGTGGGAAGAAGCAGGATGAAGGTGGCAGGAAAGCAGTGGCAGAGCTTGGAGTTTTATTTGGTCCCAAGGCAGGTGGGTGCTGGTATAGGCAAGTGTAGTGTGAATGCCAGGCAAGCAGCTGGGCTGGCACGAAGGTGCATGTGCAGGAAGTAGGATGGGTGGGCTGGTCACATTCTCCTGCCCTGTGGTCCCATCCTGCTTACAGCTGCTGCAGGAAGGCCAGGAGCCCACGGTGCCACTCATTGGGCTTGTCCAGGTAGCAGGGGTGCCCAGCACCCTGCAGCATCAGCACCTGGTGCTCGGGGAGGTGCCGCAGGTTGTTCAGGCTGGTCTCCCCCAGTTCCACGTCCTGGTCCCCGTACACAATCAGTGTGGGGGTCTGCAGAGGGAGAACACAGAGGTGGAGCCTGTGAGTGGCATCCAGGCACCCAAGCACTCGGTCCTCCTGGCCAGGGACACCCTAGAGGGGAGACACACTTGCCCTTCTACCCCACCCATCCTGACAAGGGGAAAGAGAGGCTTGGACTCCTGGGTCTCCTAATGCCCCCTCTTTCCCTCCTGCTACCCTAGAGTCACATTTCCTTCATCATCATGTTCCCCTTTTCCAGTGGCAACAGGGTTTCTGGCCTCTTTGATCTTTCCCCCACTCAACCCCAGTGCCAGAGTCCCTTCTTCACCATCCCCTCCCAGCTCCCTGAACTCCCCGAGTGCCCCTCCAGGCCGTACTTTGATCCGGGCATACTGCTCCGCGGTGAATTTATCAGTGCAGATGGGTGCCACAGGTACGTATGCCTTGACCAGGTGGCTGTGCTCTAAGAGGAAGGGCAGGGAGTACATGCCGCTGAGCGATGGGCTGATCACCACAGCTGGACCCAGGCTCAGAGCCTCCGAAACCGCCTTGAGGAACTCCGCCGGCGCTGGCTGGCCCACAGGTGCTGGGGCCACGGCATCCTTCGAGCGCCCCAGTCCTGAGCCACGGGAGACACAAGTGGTCCTGTCAGGCTCCCCGCTGCCTCAGCGAGCAGGACAAGCTGGCACAGCACAGCACAGCACAGTAGGATGCCAGGGTTGCCATCCTGGCACCACAAACCCAGTGGGCTGCATCAGTCCCAGCTGGGTCCGGGGCTGCGCTCACCCATCACACCTTACCCGGCAGGTCGATGGCCACGGCTCGGTAGCCGTTCTCGGCCAGCGTGGCGAGCGTCCCCACCTGCAGCCAGGTGTCGGAGGAGAAGCGGATGCCGTGCAGCAGCAGCACCGTCAGCCTCGGCGGCGCCTGGGCTGGCTCAGCTCGGCGGTAGAACAGGGTCTGTCCCTGCACGGTGACGGTGCTCTCGGAGAGCTGCGGGGTGGCCATGCCTGCGTCGGGGGGCTGTTCCTGGGGGCGAGGGGTGGCAGTGGGAGGGGTGACGCGCCTTGCCCAGGCACAGGGGGCTGGGGGGGTCACACCGGCATCACCCTCACTGCGGGGGCATCCTGGGGCCGCTGATGTGCCAGGCGGGCTCCCGGGACCGCCCGTGCCTCAGTTTCCCCGCCGGCCCTTACCTGCGGCTCCGTGCCCCGCTCGCCTCCTCCGCGCTCCGCGGGATGCGGGAGCCGCGCCGTGGGGACAAAGGCCGGCTGGGCGTGGGGAGCAGAGCGGCGGCACCGCCTCACCGAGCGCAAGGTCCGGGGCGGCCCCGGGAACGGCGGCGGAGCCGGGACGGGACGGGCCGAGCTGGGCTGAGCCGTGCCGGGCTGAGCCCTGCCAAGCACAGCTGAGCGGTACCCGAGCTCTACCGAGACAGGCAGAGCCCAACCCGGGTCCTGCCGAGCCTAACCCGGACTTTACTGATCCAAATCCGGGCTTTGCCGAGCCTAATACGAGCTTTGCCGAGCCCAGCCTGGGTCATGCCGAGCCCGACCCGAGCTTTGCCGAGCCCAGCCTGGGTCATGCCGAGCCCGACCCGGGCTTTGCCGAGCCCAACCCGGGCTTTGCCGAGCTCTACCTATANCGAGCCGTACCGAGCTTTGCCGAGCCCGCTCCGAGCTCTGCCGAGCCAGGCCGAGCCCTTGACGAACGGAGCCGAGCTCTGCCGAACCCCACCGATCCCCGCCGAGCCCCGCCGAGCCCCGGCCGGCCCGGCNCAACCCGGGCTTTGCCGAGCTCTACCTATACAGGCTCGGCCCCCGCCGTTCTGTGCCGAAGCTCCGCCGTGTTCCCCGAGCCCGTGCCGGGGGTCGGGGCTGCCCTCCCCGGTCCGGAGCCGGCAGTGCCGCGCGGTGCCGCCAGGGGGAGCCCCTGGGCGGGCCGGAGGCGCGGGCTGGGCCGGGACCGGGATCGGAATCGGGATTGAGATCGGGAGCGGCGACTGGGAGCGGGATTGGGAGCGGGGCCGGGATCAGGGATCGGGATCGGGGATCGGGACCGGGACCGGGACCGGGCTCTGCCCGTCCCGCAGCGGTGGCGCTGGGGGCCCGCAGCCCCGCGCCCGCTCTNAAACGCGAGCGTTTCCGAGCCCAACCCTGGTCCTGCCAAGCCCAGTCCGGGCTTTGCCGGGTCAAAGCCGGGACCTGCCGAGCCCAAAACGAGCTTTACCGATCTCAACCCGAGTTTTGCCGAGCCCAACCCGAGGTTTGCCGAACTTTCCCGAGACAGNTCGGGATTGAGATCGGGAGCGGCGACTGGGAGCGGGATTGGGAGCGGGGCCGGGATCAGGGATCGGGATCGGGGATCGGGACCGGGACCGGGACCGGGCTCTGCCCGTCCCGCAGCGGTGGCGCTGGGGGCCCGCAGCCCCGCGCCCGCTCTCCTTCTCCATCGGGAGCGGAGATGCTGCTGGCCCGCGGCCGCCTGGGGCTGCTGCTCCTCGGGGCGCTCCTCGCCTTCCTCCTGTACCTGCTGCTGCCGGGGCAGCGCTCCCGGCCTGCCGACGGGCAGCGGGGCCGGCGGGCGGCCAACAGCACGGTGAGGGCAAGGCTGGCTGCGGGAGAGACCCCCGTCTTCTACAGGGAGGTTCCTTCGGGGACTGCCGGGCTCAGCAGGTGCGTCAGCCCGGCCTCGGGTGTGCCATCGGGGCTGCCATCGCCAGCCCTCCTGGCAGCTGGATGCTGCAGGCGTGGCAGCCTCCCTGAACCCTTTCCCACCTGTCTTCCCCCCCGCAGGCCTGATGTCCTGCTCCTGCACGGCCAGGCATTCACCTCCAAGACGTGGGAGGCCCTGGGCACGCTGGCAATGCTCGCTGGAGAAGGCTACCGTGCAGTCGCAATAGATCTGCCCGGTAGGACCATGGCACTGTGCTAAGCTGATACCTCCGGACAGCTCCAGACTATCACCTCAGCCACTGCTGGGCTCTGGAGTCCTTTAGGGAGGGCTCTGGATAGGTAGCAGTGATCCTTGGGGCAATGTGCCTGGGTTCTGGCTCTGTTGCGGGGTGTTAATCTCCATCACTTGGTGAGGCTGGTGTGTGGCTGGGGCTGTGCAGCCACAGGGGCTTGATCAGGTGCCCATTTTTTGTCATTGAACCTTGGCAGGGGGAGAGCACTGGAGGCTGCACAATGCCCCCTGCCCACCCTGTGCCCTCTTCCCCATACCAGGCTATGGGGATTCGCCCTCGGCAGAGACAGTGGTGACGGCGCAGGGCCGAGTGGCTTTCCTGGACCATGTTCTCCAGAAGCTGGGCATGCAGAGGCCCATTCTCATCAGCCCCTCCATGAGTGGCCGCTTTGCCCTGCCCTTCCTCCTGGTGCAGGGGGACCGGCTGTCCGGCTTTGTGCCCATTGCACCCGTGGGCACCAAGGACTACACTGCTGAGCAGTACCGGCGTGTCCAGGTGAGGGGGGTTCTTGGGCTCCTGGGGGGCTCTCCAGGGTGCTGGCTGTAGGGAGGCATGGAGGGTGACCCTGTTTAGGAGGACCTGTGCCCCCCAGCTCATGGTGGAGGTGGCGCCTGCCTCCCCTTGGATTTGCAGCCCCCCATGGTGATGGATGGAGGTGGGCACAGCCCGGGGGAAGCAAAGTGGCCATTTACCCCTCTGACAACCATTCTGTTTTTCTCTCCCTACCAAGACACCCACCCTGATCCTGTATGGTGACCGTGACACAGGCCTGGCTCCCCAGGCCCTGCAGAACCTCCAGCACCTCCCTGAGCATCAAGTAGTTGTCCTGCCTGGTGCTGGCCATGCCTGCTACCTGGACAAGCCTGAGGACTTCCACCGGGCCCTGCTGGGCTTCCTGCGCCGGCTGAAGTGAGCACCGCTCCTCCCTGCCGAGCAGAGGACAGTGGCTGGGGCATCTGAGGAACCGGGAGGCACAGCTGCTGCTGGTGAGGGGTGCTGTCCCCTGTTGAGGCGCCCCCAGGGCGGCGGGGGTGAGGACTGGATGTGTCCCTTCCTGGCAGGACACGGTGTCGCCTGCCGGGAGCCAAATAAACTGATGCTGCTCTGCTTCCCTGCGTGTGTCCCCAAGCGCTGCGGGAGCTCCCCGGGCTCCATCCCCATCTCCCTGCCTCCAGTGTGGGGCTTTTTTGTTGCCTGCAGCCCGCCCCTGCCGCGCTGCCCGCTCCTCCCCTGCCCGCCCCCTGCCCGTGCCGCCGTCGGGGCGGAGCGGAGCGGAGCGGGGCNCCCTAACCACAGTATCCAGCAGCCCTATGCCCTCTTGCCCCTGCAACCCCTGCACCCCAATACTGCAACTGCTGCATCCCTAGCCACAGTACCCTGCAGCCCCATGCACCCCCATGCACCCCCATGCACTCCTAACCATAGCACCCTGCCCTTTGCTTCACCTCTCAGGCTTCCTAACCACACTGTTCCTGCTTCCCTACCCATGGAACTCTGCACTCCCTACAACTCTAAGCATGGTGTCCCTGCATCCCAACTGCAGTACCCCTGCACCCCACTGTGCCCCCTTCCTGCACCCCATCTGTGGTGCCCCTATACCTCACCTGTGCCCCTTTGCACCCCCAGCCACGGTACCCTTGCACTACTAACTACAGTCTCACTGCACCTCTCATAGCCTCTCTGCACCCTCTGCTCCCATACTCCTCCAGTGTTCCCTTTCACCCGTCCTGCTGTACTCCTGAGTACCCCTAAGCACCCCACATCCTCCTGCTCCTCCAGCGGCTCAGCACCTCTCAAGCAGCTCCCCCAGTAGCCTGTCACCCTAGTGTGGTCCCCCAGACCCTCTGTCCTCTGTAAGCACTCAATTCCCTTTTACCAGCCCCATTTTCCTGCACCTCCAGCACCTTTCCTTGCAGCTGTCCTGCACTGCTCAAGCAGTCAGTGTCCCCCTTTCCTTACCTTCCCTGTCTGCACTCCTCAGCATCCCTGGCTAATCCCAACTACCATGTGCCCCCTGCCCTACACACCCTTCTTCCCCCTATGGCCCCCTTCACCTAGCTGCTGCCTTTTCCTGGGTCTCAACCCTGGCCTGGGCATCACAGCCTGCCCTGGCATTGTGTTTGGGGCAGGAACATGTGCTTTGGGGGAAGAATGACAGCACAGTATGGGGGGCACACCCCATCCAACCCTTCCCCAAGTGGGGGGGATTTCTCCCATGGTGGCAGTGTCCCAGGACTTGCATGGGGCAGACCTTTGCCCTGTCTCACTTCGGTTTCTGTGACGACCGAGCTTGCCTGCGGACTTTGGAGGGGCCGGTGGGTGATTAACCATCTTGCCACTCTTCCCCCAGAGCTTTGCAGCCCCAGTCCCAGACATGGCACCCGGGAAGCCCGGGAAGAGCGCGGGGGCCTCGGAGAACTCCTCAGTTACACTTTTCCGGGAGTACCTGAGGATCGACACTGTCCACCCCAAACCTGACTATGGTGAGGATGAGGGGCAGGAGGGGGAGCCACATGGGGATCTGGCAATGTGGGTTTGCAGTCTGGTCTTTGGACCCAAGTGCCCAAGTCCTGTGCTGGGGCTGTTTTGATCATGATATTAAGGAGCAAACTCCTTTGTGCCTTATCTCTACTGGTGCCTTTGGTTGGGGCAGGGATGTCGTGAGTGCACCCAGAGCTGCTGTTTGCTCCCTCCAGCCCCATGCCCCTTGATCTCCCTTCCCATGCTGCCCTGGCTCTGGGACAGATGAACTCCTCCCATGTAGATCTCCTTCTGTTAACATTTATGTTCTCCCGCTAAAGTAGATTGAGATTTTTTTATTGGTGGGCTGTTCACAAAACTCCACTGGAAGACCATTCCCCCGAACTCAGCCACTTTATTTTTTCATATTCCCCAAGTCCCCGGCCCAAAGGGATAGCAATGAGCTATTCCTGTCCCTGCTCCTGGCCACCTCTTGTGCCCAGGACCTCCATCACCTGCCCTCTCTGGTCACCTCTTTCCTTGGCTGGGGAACTTCACAGAGCCTTGGGGGCTCTGGGGAGTTACAAGAAGAGGGGAGGGAGACCCTGATGTAACTCCGGGCATCCCCACTCTTCTCCAGATGCCGCTGTCCGGTTTCTGGAACGTGTTGGCACCGACCTGGGCTTGGCCTGCCAAAAAGTGGAGGTGAGCAAAGCAAGGAATCACTCCAGTCCAGCTGTCCATCCATCCACCTGCACCTGGGTCCTCAGTGACCAGGCTGTTCCTCTTTCTGCATCCCAGAGCTGGGCAGGAGTGAATCCCCTCTGCCTGTAATCCTCTGATGACCCAAGCCCTTCCTTAAGCCAGTATTCTGGCTGCTCCCTGCTGACCTTTGCAGCCGCCTGAGCTATGATTAGCTGGGGACCTGGCAGGGTTACGTTGGCTGGGGCTGTCCTTCCTGCTGGGCACCGGCTGTCCTAGGGGATTCCCAGGCACCAGGGGGAGATGCTGCGTTTGTCTTCCCTCCTCTGAATTGTAGCCAGGTCTGGCACCTGCAGCCAGGCTCTGGGCATGCAGGCATGCCTGCTCCTGCTGCCTGCCCTCTCAGAGAAAGGGGTGACCTGCCAGGTGGCATGCAGAAATTTTTCCCAAGCTGATACTTTTTGGCTCCAGTCCACCACTCGAAGCACCTCTGTCCCCATCCTGGACCATGGTGACATTCTGCCTTCACCCCACAGGTGTGCCAGGGCCGCGTGGTGCTGATCCTGACCTGGCAGGGCACAAACCCCCGCCTGCGCTCCATCCTCCTCAACTCCCACACTGATGTTGTGCCCGTCTTTGAGGTGCTGGGACAGGGCGAGGGATGGGATGGGCATGGTGGGGAGGACAGGGGGGCAGGAGCTTGGGAGCTGGCACTTGCTGTGCCCCTCTGCTACCATGGCTGCTCTCCCCCACAGGAGCACTGGACCTACCCACCCTTCGAGGCTGTTAAGGACTCACAAGGCAACATCTACGCCCGTGGTGCCCAGGACATGAAATGTGTCTCCATCCAGTGAGTGGATGACTGTGCCCACTGGCTGGGCAAGGCGCTGGTGGCCTCTGAGTGATGCAGGATGGGATGCAGCCATCACCAGGGTTGCTGAGGCTGAGAGTGCCACCCCTTGACTCACCCTGAAGTGTCTCAGAGCACATAAGCCGCTCTCCTCCATGATGACCAGACATTACTTTCCCCCTGCAGGTACCTTGAGGCCATCCGGAGGCTGAAGGCAGAGGGAAAGTCTTTTGCCCGCACCATCCACCTCACCTTTGTGCCTGGTGAGTCCCCAGGCTGTCCCCTCTTGGGGGCACAGAAGGGGCTGGCAGCTGGGTGATGCTCTGGAGTTTCCTATGGTGTGGCAGCTGGGCACCCCCTAACAGGATCTCCAGATTTTGAGCTCTAGCTCAGGGCTGGAGAGGTTTCTATGTTCAAGGACATCTGATGGCATGCAAGCTGGCATGGAAGGAGGACTGGGAGGTGGTGGGCTGGGGGATGCCCCAGTTCCTTCCTCCATGTTGGGCTCTCCCCTGCAGATGAGGAGGTGGGCGGACACAAGGGCATGGAGATGTTCGTGCAGCGCCCGGAGTTCAAAGCACTCAACGTGGGCTTTGCCATGGATGAGGGTGAGTGGTGGTAGGGCTGGCACAAGGGTTTGTTTCCTCTTGGCACACACCCTGACAGTATCCTTTGGGCACTGGCACACAGCACATTTTCAGGCACCCCTATGGGGGATCCTTTCCCTGGAAAATGACCCATGTGGTGTCAGCCTGGAGAGGAAATGCTGCCAGGGCAGAGCAGGAGGGGGCACATCATGGCACCCTTGTGGCCCACTGACCCCCTATCTGTGCCCACCACAGGTCTGGCCAGCCCCTCCGACACCTTCAGTGTCTTCTATGGCGAGAGGAGCCCATGGTGTGAGTACCTGTGTGCCCAACGCCCCATCCCTGGCTCTGCTGGCTGCTGGGATGCTGGTGCTATCCTGGGCTTGCTGCTCAACATTTCCCTTTGTCCCCACCTATTCCCCTCTATCCCCACCTTTATCCCACAGGGATAAAGGTGAAGTGCATGGGTAGCCCCGGGCATGGGTCCCGCTTCATCAGCAACACAGCAGCCGAGAAGATGGTAAGAGAGGGGGTGCACCCTGTACAACCCCCGTGCCACTCCTGTGCCTAGCCAGGCACCTGCCCACAGGGCTGATCCTCACCTGCTGCCCTTCCTTCCCCAGCACAAAGTCATCAACTCCTTTCTGGCCTTCAGGGAGAGCGAGAAGCAGAGGTAGGAGATGGGCAGCAGTAAGGCTCTAGCTTCAGTTTGGTCCATGAAGGGAGTCGTTGGGATCCCAAGCCAGGCTCTGATCCAGTGCTGCCACCCTGTGCCTCACTTTCCTCATTTGGGGTGATGGTGCACTTTTGGAGCACTTTTCTTCCAGCCCAAATGTCAGAGAGTGACTCTCCTTTGTGTCCCCCGAGGCTCAAGTCTGACTCAAGCCTGACCTTGGGTGATGTCACCTCGCTCAACATGACCATGCTGGAAGGAGGAGTCTCCTTCAACGTGGTGCCCTCTGAGATGGCTGCCAGCTTTGACATCCGTATCCCACCCACTGTGGACCTGAAGGTGGGCACCACGCCAGCCCCACCCAGGAGGGGAGTAGGATCTGGGATACCCAGCTCACACCCCTCCTCTGGTCTCTGCTTCAGGCCTTCGAGGAGCAGGTGGCCACATGGTGCCGGGGTGCTGGGGATGGTGTCACTTATGAGTTTCACCAGGTGAGGGGTCTCAGGCACCTGGGCACATTGTGCCTGTCTCTCCCCTGCCAAGTGCCCACCCACTTGTCCTTTACCTGCCTTCTCCCTCCATCAGAAATGCATGGACCAACACATCACCTCCACTGAGGAGTCGGACCCGTGGTGGAAGGCCTTCAGTGGGGTCTGTAGGGACATGTGAGTAGTGTCCCCAGGAAGAGCAGGACCCTGGTAGGGACATCCTCTGGTGGGAGTCAGGTGGTCCCCAGGGGTCTCTGGGGTCATGGCAGGGGTTGGGGTGGGGGGCCCTGTGCTTTGCCAAAGCATCTCCCTTGTGCCCCTCACCAAAAGGGATGGGATTGAGTGTCCTGCACGACTGAGGGACCTTCTGGGCACAGTCTCTTTGCCCATGGGGTGTCAGGGGGACAGGGGACCTGGCTGTCCCCATGCCCATGCTGACACATGGTGTCACTTGTTAGGAAACTGCAGCTGAAGCTCGAGATCTTCCCGGCTGCCACCGACAGCCGCTACATCCGAGCGGTGAGTGCAGTGCCCACCTGCCCATGGGTCCCCCATTCAGGGGGAGACCTGCAGTCCCAAGCAGGAGCCTTGTCCAGGTGGAGGGGGAGCATCTCCAACCCTCACCCCATTCCTCCCCATCTGCAGGCTGGACATCCTGCTATTGGCTTCTCACCCATGAACCGCACCCCAGTGCTGCTCCACGACCACAATGAGTTCCTCAATGAGCAAGTCTTCCTGCGGGGCATCGAGATCTACGCCCGCCTCCTGAGTGCCCTGGCCTCGGTGCCCCCACTGCCCGCCGAGGGCTGAGTGCCTGGCGAGGGGCAGGACGGGGCGTGCCAAGCAGCAGGATGCAAGGCTTTAACAAGGGGGCAGGGGCTGGGCTCAGCAAACGCCTGCCAGTGTACTGGGGATGCAGATGGCATCATGCCACTGTTGGCTGTGTTCAAGGCTGGCCTGAGGGTGGTGCCCGAGGAGTTGTGACCCCCTTGCCCATGTGCCAGCAGAGCCTTGTGTCCAGGTGCCTCCAGCCAGTTTCCTGGTGTCGACAGTGCCTCTCACTGTGCCACCTCTGGCTGCACTTGCTGGGTGGTGAGGGGCTGGCCAGTGCCCTGCTCTGCCTGCCCGCACCTTGTCCTGCCTCCCTGCCTGCTTGCCAGGGGAGCTGGGGCCAAATGCCACCTGCCCTCCCTGTGCAAGTCAATAAATCTCCTTTGTAAGCACAACCAGGAGCAAGGTGGTCTGTCTGTCTGTCCGTCCATGGTGCTGCCTGTGGGGTCTCACCCTAGCACCACTGATTTCCTTGCTCAGTGGGGTCAGATGGGGTGCTCCTGTTCCCACGGGTTCATTGGGCTGGGGGGCAGCAGTGCATGCAGGATCCTGCCCAGGCAGGCTGTGGGGCCTCTGCTCCCAATCAGCCTCAGGGGGTCGGTGCTGGGCTTCATCCTGCTCCTTCCCTCCCGCCCTCCATCAGCTCCTGCCGCTCCCCCAAGCCCTCGGGTCTGGGCAGGCAGTGTGCGGGTCTGGGCAGGCACCGCTGCTTATCTGCCAGAGCTGCCCCTGGCTACATCACCTCCTTGCTCATTCCCAGCTCCACATAGCTCCCCAGCACCCAGGAGTGCAGGATCTGTCCCAGCCACGCTGTTCCTTGGGGAAACTGAGGGCTCACTGAGTGAACTGGGGTGGTTTTACGGTGCTTGGGGGATTGGCAGAGGTGTTTCATTACAAAAGGTCGAGGTGAGCCAGGGGCCCCCAGGCCTCCTGACGTCCAGTTTAATTAAAACAGCTGCTGGAATCCTTGGAGGGCTGACTTGTGCTGGTCAGGGAGAAGGGATGAGGTTGGTGGGAATGGAGCACTGAGGGAGAAGCCAGCAGGAACTTTGCTCCTTCCTCTCTATCCAGCACAGGGGAAAATCCAAGGCTTTTGGTTGAGACACACACCTGTCCGTCCACTGAATTTCCCAGGGGAAGTCGGTGTGTGTTCTCTGATCTCTCACAAGACCATGTCCCCAGACCTCGCAGCCCTAGGGGAGGATGGCGTGGGAGTGCTGTGGGTACTGTGGGGTCCTTGCTGGCCAGGATCCCTCCTCAGGGTGTCCCTTTGCAGGGACACAGTGGTGCATCCCCTGCCCCTGTGGGTGCACCAGGGCTGCGTGTGGCACCCTGTGCCCCCCCTCAGTCCTGCTCAGCCCCCTTCCCCAATCGTCCTGCTGTCTCCAGCTTGCCTAGCACTGAGATGGGACCTGACAGCTGGGTGCTTGCTGGTGCTTGGAGATTACTCTACGTTCAGCATCTTTCTTGAGGGGCATGTCTGTGTCCTCTCTCCTCCTCCAGGAGGGCAAGGCTGGAAGACCCCAGCTTCCCTCCCTTGCTCCCCATGCTCAGGGGTTGGCAGGTTCACCTTTTTGGGGAGGGGGCTGCAGTAAAGCATAAAGCACTTGTGACAGGGGACACTTTGGGGACGTGCGGAGTTCTCGGGGTCCCTTCGGGCGATGGGGCCGTCCCCACGCGCATCCCCACGGGCCCTGGGGATGGGAGACGGCGGGGCCGGGGCGGGGCGGGCCGGGGCGG
>WBMV01004760.1:2250772-2264545 GCA_013396655.1 Campylorhamphus procurvoides
GGTGGGCTGGGGTTTCGGTGGGTGGGTGGGTTGCTGCCCGGCACCGCTCCGCTCCCCACGCGGAACGTAGGGGACCCCCGAGGAGGAGGAGGAGGAAGGGGGGAGCCGGGTGATGGGGAGAGGGGATGTGCCGTCGGGCTCCTCGCCAGCCCCGCCGCTTCCCACGAGGGATCGTCCCCCACGTCGAGTGCGGGGACACTGAGGCATGGCGCTGTCCCGGCCCCGACGGGCTCTGCCGTGTGTGTGCCCTGGGTGCTGCCGTGCGTGGGTGGTCCCGCAGCGTGGGCACCCCCTTGGGTATGCGCTCAGCATCCTGCCCTGGGTCGGGGGTCCCCGGGATGCACCCTCTGAGCCCGCCGTGCTGCGGGGAGGGTGCCGGAGTGCCGGAGCCCCTCGGGGAGCTGCGGGGGAAGTGCTTGGTTTTAATTAAAACGCTCCCTGTGATCCTGCTCTGGCTCGCCACATCCCCCGCTCTGCCAGCCTAATCCGCGGGCTGCTCCAGCCCAACTTGACAGAGCCTGGGGTGCCCCACTCTCCTTCTGGCCTCCAAGCAATGAACCTGCTCGTAAAAGAAGTAACATAAAATAAATTACATAATGCGTATCTTCCCCGTTCCCAGAGAGGGGAAAGGCGTGAGCAGTCCAGCGCTTGGAGAGCCCCGGGAGCTGCGGAGCACCTCGCTGTGCCAGGGAAAAGGCTGCTCCTGTGCTGCCTGATCTGGGGGTTCCCACGGCTGGCTCTGTCGTGGGGCACAGCAGGCGGCTCCAGGGGCTGCCTTCCTGCTGAAGGGGAAACTGAGGCACCCAGTGGCCCCTGCTTAGCCTGGGAGCCAGCTCGCTCGCAGGGTGGTTCATGGCTGTGCCCCGTGATGGGATCCTCAGGTTGGGCTTGGCAGCAGGGCAAGGAGGTTTGGGGTCCCAGCAGGGCTGGGTCGTGGGACTCAGCGTCTGGCTCTGTGTCTGATCCTGCTCCAGCACAAAACCTAGATGTGCCAGGCCATTCCCCAGGTGGGAGGGGCTCCCCAGAGGAGGAATGGGGGGCTCCTCAGCCTCCCATGGCGAAGAGCCACCTTTGGAAGCTTTTTTTTTCCCCTTCTTAAACTGATTATTCCATTCGTCTTCCAAATTGGAAACAGAAACTGAAATTTCCCATGAAACAAATTCTGCCACCGCCTTGTCCCCGGAGGGGGGAAGAAAAAGAAAATGAAAATTTCAATTAAAGCCATTAGAACCGCTGACATGAAAGGGGTGAGCTGAAGCTGTTTGTGCACAGCTCCTCGATCTGGGCTCTGGCTGCAGGGTGGCATTTGTGGGGTGACACGGACAGGCGTGCTGTGGGTGCAGGGGTGGCCATGTCCACAGCTCTCACTCACACTTCAAGCCAGCCTTTTCCTTTTGTTTCGACTTCCAACAGTGGCTCATGTAAGAGGGGAAAGAACTTTTTGATGCCGTGTAGACCAGGAGCATTGCAACACAGCCCAGTGGTCTCCACTGTGCCTCCTGAGGGGCCCCCCAGTTGGGGAGTGGCTCCTGTGGGACCCCCACCCAGGGGTAAAGGGGTCCCATAGACCGATGGGGCCTGGCAGGGGGCTGCTCCCTGGGGAGATGAAGCCGGGGGAGGAGGGAGGGGACCTGGGCTGGTGTAACCCGAGGCACAGGAGGAATTTGCCAGGTCTGTGGGAGAAGGGGAAGCCTGACCTGAAACAATAAAAGGAGCCCAATGATTTTGCCAGTGTTATTCTGAGCTGGGAAAATATTATTGCTGGGCAAGAATAGAAGGAGACGACAGCATTTTCCTGTGCTGGACCAGGCGATATGGGAGGACCTGAGATGCTGTGAGGACACAGGGAGGAGGGTACCCCCAGGGAGACAGAGTGGAGGGGTTGCCAGTGCCTAGTGCCAACTCTCCTTGCAGGCACAGGGGACTCCCTGATGAGCATGGAGCCACTGGAGCTGTATCCTTCTGTGTCACTGGCATCACCAGTCAGGGCACTGGGACTGCCCCTGAGCAACCTGGCAGGGATGGGAGCTGTGTGTGATGGGGTGGAGGTGGCCATTGTCCCCCTCCAGGGCTGGACCTTGTCTCCCTTACAGGCCCAGAAGATGCATTTCTCACCAGGATGGGGGCACTGCACCACTGGCCACCTCCTTGCTGGAGGTGACAAATGGGCCCCCAGCAAGAACAGGGCTTGGTAGCACAATGTCCTGGGCTGCTGGCAACTGGGCTTGTCCCAGCACCACCTCCCCTCTTGTGGGGTCATGTGTGGGGGTTGCTCTTGTTGGGGGTTTCCCTGGGGTCAGCAGCAGCAGCTGGTAGTCTTCCAGGCTGGAGGGTGTTTGGGGACATGGCTGTGCTCATCAATGGCGCTTTGTCCTCCTCCTCCTCTGTCTGGCGGTCATGGTTGCCTGTCCCGGGTTCAGGGCAGTCTCTGAGATGGGTTTTCAGAGCTCTGTGAAGCTGAGACACTCCCTCTTGCTCTGTCCCTCTGTGGCAGCTCTGTGGGCGTCACTGTGCCGGCTTGCTGACCCTGAAAGTCATTTCCCACCAGTCATGCCACTTCCCCTGTGGTGTTATCACCATGAGGGTCCCCTTGGCATCCCACAAAATTCAGGTTTGGACCTGCTTTGGGGGCCTTGATATCAGACCCTGTTACTTTGGGATGTGACATCCAACCCAGGGATGCAGAATCCCCATTTCAGTGCCTCTGCCCAAGCACCATCCCCATGGTGTGCTGGGGAGGAAACCTTCCTGCCAGTGAGGTCTGGTGGCAGTGGCAGCAGCAGGCTTTGTGTGCCATGGCACTGGCTGGGTGCCTGCTATTGTCTCCTCAGCTGGCACCCGGCAGGGACAGGACCTGTTTTCTGCCCACCCTATGTCCGGTCTCACCACCCTCCTGGCTCTGCTTGAGCCCAGCCTGGGGCCGATGGCACAGCCGTGGTAGGAGTCTGGAGAAGTTTGGTCAAACCTTGCTGGGGGCAGCAACCTTGCCTGGGACCCTGCTGCCAGTTGGCTCTGCAGCTTTGTCCTTGGCTGGCAGGGAGAGCAGCACTCCAGCCAGGTTGAGGCTGGGATGGCTGTGCCTCTGGGAAGGGATGGCGATGGATGCTGCTGTCCAGAGCATCTGGGAGCAGCTCTTCTGGCTCCAGGACAGCTCTGTGATACTTAGAAGCAGCAGCTCGAAGGGACCCTTGGGACTGGGATGGCTCCTCCTGATGCTTCCTTTTTTTCTGGGCAGAGCTTTTGAGCACCAACCGCTCCGTCCTCTTCCTCGGTCACCGTGGCTTCCTGGGCTTCCGCTCCCTCTACTTGGATGAGTACCGTGATCGGCTCTTCATCGGGGGAAAGGATGTGCTCTACTCCCTGCTCCTGGATGGGGCCAGTGCTGATGCCAAAGAGGTGAGCTGGGTCCTGCTGAGCACCCCGGGGTCTCTGTCCCTATGGACTCCTCGCCCCTCTGAGCAAATGGTGCCCAACTGAGCCAGGCAAAGTCACCCTGAAATGAGACCTGCTCTGGGGGAGTCCCCATCTCAAGTGCCTTGAAATGATTCTGAAAACTCATAGTGCTTGACAAGGTTAGTCTGGCTGTGGTGGTTGGAGGGCAATTAGCCAGCAAGTAGATATGATCAGCAGCCTAGGAGACTGGTGGTGCAGCCCACCAGTGATTCCTGTGTGCTGAGCAGTGGTTTGGACCACACTCTTCTAAAAACTGCCACTGGGAGAGTGAGTGTTGCCCATCCCCACCTGGGCATCCCCTTCATGAGCCAAATACTGAGATGAAAGCCTGCAGAGACAAGGAACTAAAGGCATCCGTCACTGCAACAAGCTGTGCCAAGGCTCAGCTGGCAATGCCTCCAGACCTCTCCTGGCTCCTCAGTGGGAGAGGTGACAGACCAGAGAAATGGGACTGGGTGGTCCTTCAACCTCTCCACTTCGACTTGCTGCTTTTCAAACAAGACTCTGGGCTGTTTCTAGCTGGAGAAAGGGGAAGAGGAAATGAGGTGCCCCTTGGTGTGTTGGGTCACTGCGATGGGGTCAAGGGCTTGTGTACCCAAGCTGCCCTTCTTCTGAGAGCCGCCAAAGGCTGTGGGGGACATGGGCTCCATCACTCATGCTGTCACCCAGCACCCTTTCCCCAGGCAACCCACAACCCCATCCATTTCCAGGCCAGCTCCAGCCATCCCCAGCATGACCACCCAAATCCAGTCTGGCTGTGGGTGTGAGTCCTGGGGTGCCTCTCCCCAGGAGGAAAGGTTCTGCCTGGGGTTGCAGGGTAGGAACCCTGTGCTGGGTGGGCTCTGGGGAGCCGTGGTCCCTCTTTCTGTCCCTCTCACCATGCCTGGGGAAATGAATTTACAAAGGCTGAATTTCTGCTGTCCCCATTCCCTGCTCCAACAGGTCCTTTGTGTTTCAGATCTACTGGCCACCCCTCCTAGGACAGACGGAGGAGTGTTTTCGGAAGGGGAAGGACCCAGGGGTGAGTGTCTCCCCATGAGTGCTCTGCCCTGGGCTGGGGGGTCCCCTTGTGCCACACGGCTGCCCCTGCACTGGGACTGTGCCATGCCATCCTTCTGGGAGTGGCCCCATGGGGTTCACAGACCAGTTAATGCCAGGGCAGAGCATGAGGGAAACTGAGGCAGGGAGTCAGCAGCCAAACCTGGCCAGGGGAGATGCTCTCTCCAGGCTCTGGAAATCCTGTCTTCATGGCTCTGCTCAGCCCTGTGGCCACTGTGCCCCAGTGTGGCTGTGCTGAGTGGGCGGGGATAGCCAGGCTCTGGGACCCGAGCTTGGAGGCACCACAACCCTTATGCTGTGCTTCAGATCCCAACAACACTGTCTGGCCCATCCTGGCTGTCCCCGATAGTCGTAAATCTGTAATTCGGTCAGGTTCAGTAACCTTGCTCCCCAAACCTTACCCCGCTTTGCATTCCCCTGCCCTGATATGAAGCAGGACTGTGGCAGGGAGAAAGTCCCCAAGGCTCCCCCAACCCAGACGAATTGCTCCTGGGAGTCCCCGTCCTGCTCTGTGTGTTTATTTTACAAGCTCTCACCGACAGATCCAAGCCAGGGCAAGCTCAACGTTTTATTTTTCTTGAACATATATTTTTTTTCCCTTGCTATTTCAGGGGCTCTTTGCAAAGGGAAAATAAACAGCAGGAGGCTGGGAACCCCTGGGGCAGCTCAGCAGCGGTGTTCCCAGCCGATGAGGGGCCTTGTGTCCCGCCACAGTGGGGAGGAGGGAGGGAACACAATGGGGGCAGGCAGGGCTGGTGCTGGCCAGGGGGAGAAGGATGGGAGCTCTTTTCCAGTGGGAACTGCCTGGAGAGAATGTGCGAGTTCACAGGTGGCAGGTCTCCAGCCCTGGGAGTGTCATTCCTCCTGTCACCATAGAAGGGGACAATTCCAGACAGCAGCAATCAGGGCTGTTTTAGAGGCAGCCCAGGACGCCTGTGGGTCTCTGTCTTTGGTGTTTCCTCCTTTTGTTTCGTCCCCGGCGTGCGCAGGAACACGATGGGAAAGGATGTCCCTGCATCTGGTCACGTCCTGGGCATCAGGGGTTTGGGGCTTGGTTTGGAGCTTGCTGGGCAGGTGACCTTGCTCCCCTGGCTTGGGCTGTGACAGGGTGAGTGCACAGGTGCTCAAGGGAAGGAGAGGCCCCAGTGCTGGCTGGATCCTATGCGGTTTCCCGGGAATGCTCTTGGTGGCAGGAGGACCAGTAAAAAGTGCTGTCCTGTTGCAATGGGCTGGGGACCACCTGGATGAAGGCCATGCAAACCCTGTCATTGGGTACAAGCTGCTGTCCCACACCCCTGGCACCAGGCTGGAGGCAGGGAGCTGGCACATCCTAGGGCCCCAGCAGAGGCAGGGAGCTGGGTGTGGGCAAAGCACCAATATCTTGTGACCCTTCCTTTCTCCTGCTGTCCCCCAGACTGACTGTGCCAACTACATCCGTGTGCTGCATCCCTACAACCGGACACACTTGCTGGCCTGTGGGACAGGTGCCTTCCACCCCGTCTGTGCCTTTGTCTACGTCGGGCCCCGTGGCGAGGTAGGGCAGCACTGTGGAGGGTGCCCACCCTGAGCATCCATGGCAGGACACCCCTGAGAGGTAGATCCCCATCGCCTGCCTCCCTCCTGATTGGCCTTTGGGACTGCATTGGCATGCTGGATGTGGTGTTTGCCCCATCCTAAATACTGAGGGGGAACAGTGTCAGGAAGCAGCTCCTTATTGTTCCTTTGTGCTTCTACTACCTCGTTCCCAGTTCACCTACCTGTCTGGGCTGCTATCCCCTTTCTAGTCATGTCCCCAGGGGCTGTTGTCCTGCCAGGAGCTGAGGCGTGGGTGGCATTTCCTCCTCTCCCAGCTCAGAGCTCATAAATTAAGTTGGCCAGGATGGAATGGCAGGGCCCCCTGTTCCCTCCTCCCAGCCCAGCACCATGTAGGCAGCAGGAGTCCTGCCTGTACCGTGGTGACTGACCAGGCTGACAGGCAAGCAGTGGGGCTGGCAGGTCCCTCTGACTGCTGCACATCCTCATAGGATCAGCCTTGCCTTAAAAAGCATGAATCCTGCTTCCAGACAGTCCTTTTGTGTGTGCTGGTGCTGAGGATGCTTGCAGCAAAGTGCCTGTGAGCTGGGCAGGGACCAGAGCTGGGTGTGCATGCCCAGGCACAGCTCAGGGCTCACCTGCCTGCTTCCCCTCCCCAGCACACCTTCAGCCTGGACCCCACCAGCGTGGAGACCGGCCGGGGCAGGTGCCCACACGAGCCCAGCCGTGCTTTCGCCAGCACTGTCATCGGTGGGTTGTCTTCCTTGGGATCTGGGAGCTGCTGGGGTGCAGGCCAGGGACAGTCCCTGTGCCAGCCGGCTGGGTGTCTTTGCAGGTGGGGAGCTGTATGCTGGCCTCACTGCGGATTTCCTGGGACGCGATCCTGGCGTGTTCCGCAGCATGGGGACCCGCTCTGCCCTGCGCACCGAGGTGGACCAGAGCCTGCTCCATGGTAAAAGCTCCCCTCTGCCCCTTCTGTCCTCCTGGCTGGGCTAATGCTGGGTACCACAAGCCTGGCAGTGGCCATGGTGCAGCATCCCTAATGCCAGGTTTGAGCAGGGAAAGGCACTGGGGCAGCAGTCTCTGGGGATCCTCCTGGCTGGCATCCAGCCCCAGTGTGGTGTGGGGCTGCAGGTGGTGGCTGTGCCCTCTAACCCCACCTGATGTGGCTGGCTCTTGCTTGTAGACCCCAAATTTGTGGCAGCCCACTTGATCCCAGACAATGATGACCGGGACAATGACAAAGCCTACTTCTTCTTCACGGAGAAGGTGGTGGAGGCAGACAGCAAGGAGCACACCATTGTCAGCCGTGTGGGACGTGTCTGTGTGGTAAGATGCTGGTGGGGACCATGGGGGACAGGGATGCACCAAGTCACAGCAGTGGCCGTGATGCTTCCTGTCCCTGCAGAATGATGCTGGTGGCCAGAGGGTGCTGGTCAACAAGTGGAGTACCTTCAACAAAGCCCGGCTGGTGTGCTCTGTCCCTGGCCCTGGTGGCATCGACACCTACTTTGATGAGCTGGGTAAGGGGTGCCTGGAGCTGTACCTCGTCAGAACTAGTCCCTTAGTTAAGTGGCTTTGGGAAACCCCTGGGATTCCAGGAGAAACCCCATGCTTTCATCTCCAGAGGATGTCTTCTTGTTGAGGACGAAGGATGGGAAGAGCCCGGAGATATATGCCCTCTTCAGCACTGTCAGGTGGGTGGTCCATGCTCCAGCCTCGGGGGACATCCAGCAGCAGCCACCCATGACCTGCCCTGTCACTGTCACCAGGGGTGGCTGGCTGCTCCCAGCTCTGCTCTGGTCCGTATGGGGATGTCAGTGCTGCCATGAGCCCACTGCCATGGGCACCAGGCATGGCTCTGCTCATCCCATTCTCCGTCCCCTTTCAGCCACGTCTTCCGGGGCTCTGCTGTCTGTGTGTACCGCATGGCCGACATCCGTGAAGTCTTCAATGGGCCCTTTGCCCACCGGGAGAGCCCACACCACAAGTGGGGTGCCTACGAGGGCAGGGTGCCCTACCCACGGCCGGGTGTGGTGAGTGCCTCTCTGCAGCTCCAGGCCCCCTCTGCTCCTCCAGCTGCTCTTTCTGGGTGGTGGTGGGGCTGTCCCCCATCTTCTCACCTGCTGGGTTGGGCTCCACCTGGTCATCTGGAAACCAGGTGTGGCAGAGGGTTGGAGAAGATGGATTCCAAATTGGAGGGGCCCAATCCAGCTGTGAGGGGCGATGACAGGGGAAGGAGGGGTGGATGCTGGTGTGGCTGGGCTGAGCTGAGCCCCTCTCATCCCCACAGTGTCCCAGCAAGACCACCAACCAGCCGCGGCGGCAGTACGGCACCACCAAGGACTTCCCCGACGAGGTGCTGCACTTCGCCCGCGCTCACCCCCTCATGTACAAGGCTGTGTACCCCCGGCACCACCGGCCCCTCCTGGTGAAGACTGACCTGCCCCACCGGCTGCGCCAGATTGTGGTGGACCGGGTAGACACCGAGGATGGGCGGCATGACATCCTCTTCCTTGGGACAGGTGAGCAGCAGTATCAGCATGCAGGAAGGAGCCCCAGTGCTGGGGCTACTGCACCTCTGGGCTGTAGGATGGCTGGGTGCTCACACCTCCATCCTCCTTGGCCCACAGATGCTGGCTTGGTGCTAAAGGTGGTGGTCCTGCAGAAGACAAACTCAGCCACGACTGAGGAAGTCATCCTGGAGGAGCTCCAGGTTTTTAAGGTGACATGTGCTGCCCCACTTGCAGGGGAGGGGGCAGTGGGGTAAGCTCAGGTTGGGAAAACACATGAGGATGGAGGCCCAGGGCTGTCACTGCAGTGTTGGGCACTGGAAGGTCTCACAGCTTGGAGGTCAGAGGGTGGCTGGGGGTGTTTTTACCCTTCCTAAAATATTCCTGATGCCCTCCCAAGCCCTGGCAGCTTTAAATGAGCCAGGTTGTCTGTGGCGAGGTTCAGCCAGCCTGACATCCTCTCTCCTCCCCTGCAGGTGCCTGTGCCCATCACCCAGATGGAGATCTCTGTCAAGCGCGTGAGTACAGACACAACTTGGCCACAGGGCTGGGGCCTGAGCTGTGGTCACCAGCCTGTCAAAGCCACATGGTGCTTGCCTTGGGGGCAGCTCAGGCTGGGCCCCTGGGTGCTGTGCCCATGAGGGCTGCCAGCATCACCACCTTGGTGCTGTCCCTCCAGCAAACACTCTACGTGGGCTCCAGCCTGGGAGTGGCCCAGGTACGGCTGCACCGGTGCGAGTCCTATGGCTTGGCTTGTGCCGAATGCTGCCTGGCCAGGGATCCCTACTGCAGCTGGGATGGCACTGCCTGCACCCACTTCCAGCCCTCTGGCAAGCGCCGCTATCGCCGCCAGGACGCCCGTCATGGTAACCCTGTGCACCAGTGTCTGGATCAGAACCTGACTGGTGAGAGACTGGGGGGCTCATGGGACTGAGGGGCTCCTCCAGGTGCCCTGGGATGTCGTGGCATCCACAGCCCTCAGCATGCAGAAGGGCTTGCGACCATCCGGGTGGGTTGGGGAACCCTCATCTCCCTGTCCCATAGACCAAGGGGTGTCCCAAGAGAAGGTGGGTGGTGGTGCGGCTGAGGTCTGTCCCCAGGGAGAGAAGGGGGCTGAAGCCACACAGTGGCCCAGGGGTGCTGGCAGGGGGGCAGGGAGAAGCCTGGCTCTGCCCTCCCAGTGAGCCTGTGCCCACCTCTGCCCCAGTGGATGATTTTGAGAGCGTTGAAGAGAAGGTACTTTATGGGGCGGAGGACAATAGCACCTTCCTGGAGTGTGTGCCACGGTCCCCACAGGCCACTGTGCAGTGGTTTGTCCAGAGGCCCCCTGACGAACAGCGGGATGAGGTGAGGCTTCCCCTGCACCTGCTCCCCTTGTGGGGACATGGGAGGGATGTAGGGCCAGAGCTGGACCCCCCCAACGTTTTGGTGGCTGACAGGTGAAGACTGACGAGCGGATCCTGCAGACGGAGCACGGGCTGCTCTTCCGCAAGCTGCACCGGCATGATGCCGGCACCTACTACTGCAAAACTGTGGAGCACGGCTTCACCCAGACCGTGGCCAAGACAGCCCTGCAGGTGATTGCCAGTGAGCAGCTGGCACACACCTTCCCCCGAGAGCGGGGGGACGAGCGCCTGCTCTGCTCCGAGCCCCGGCTGGTGCCACAGCATCCCAAAGCCTGGTTCAAGGACATCATGCACCTCATCAGCTCCCAGAACCTGCGACGGGTGGAGGAGTACTGTGCCCGCCTCTGGTGTGGCGGCCGCCCCCATCACCGCAAGGGCAAGCTGGCCCAGGCCAAGCTGGCCCTGGCTGGTGTGGATGTGAGCAAGAAGGGACGGGTGGCCAAACCCCATGGCGAGAGGAACCGTGTGCCCCGGCAAGTGCCAGCCACTTAGAGAGGGCAGGGTGAAGGACATGGGGTGGCTGGGGGCGGTACCAGCTCCCTGTGCTGCTGGCAGCCCTGGGGGCCTCCTGCCCTGGCAACGCTGCCAGCCTGGTGCCCCTGGACAGAGTGGATGGACAGGTCCCCGTTACCCGTTGGTGGCTGCAGGGTCACCTCCAAAATGGGTGGTGAGTGGGGATGCATTGGCCCCTCCCTTGCTCCTGCTGGGTGCTGTGGCAGGCCCGGGCCATGATCCCTGGGCTAGTCAGGGCTCAGCATGGTAGCACCACTGTGCTGTCACCACAGGAGCTGGCTGGCTTCCTCTGCAAATAAAGGGGCTGAGCGTGGCACTGTGGGGAGCGGCTGATGGCTCCAGGCTCTTTGCACGCCAGCACAGAGCCTGGGGAAGATGATGCCTGCTCTTCTGGGGGTAAAACTGAGCATTGCCCCAAAAAGTCTGTGTCCAGGATGAGCCTTGTCACCTGCTGTGCCTGGGGAGCCGGAGCCATGCTGTGCCCTCCAGGGCATAACCTGGAGGACAGGGCTCCTTAACCTTCCCATGGCACCAGGACTCACTCAACAGTGCCTGGGTGCAACTCCCCGCTTCCCCTCTGTCCCACCCCCTGCACCTCAGTCAGAGTTTTAGGGCTGCACAGGGTCAGGGAGAAAAGCAAACGGTTGTGGGCAGGTTAGACCTGTTCCTGGGTAAACACAGGAGAGGCACTGATGCCACCCCTGTCACTGTGCCCAGGTAGGGGCAGGGATAGGCAGAAGGCAGTCAGCAGTTCCAACACAGTTCATGGGGGCTGCACCACAGCTGGGGTGTGTTTCTGCTGGTTGGTGGCCCTGCAGAGCAGGGTGGGACAGGGCTGGTTTGGGTGGGCTCATGCTGGCTGGTGGAGCTAAACCAGCACCTGGGGTCTCCCCCAAATGCAGGGGTTGGGGGTAGGTGCACGGCAAGGTGCTCCTTGCTTTCCTCCTCCGACATGAGCTCACTCCTGGTCAGCCTGGGGTGATAAAGATCTGCCCCTTCCTGAGGCAGGGCAGCCCCACACAATGGTGTGAACCGCGGCCACACTGGGACGGACATTGTTCGGAGCTGGAGGAACGGGAAAGAAAATAATAATAATTAAAGGCCCTAAATAGCTCACACAAAGCCAGGTTGTGATATCATCTCTCCTCCCTGTGTGTGTTTGTGCTGCAGCATAGCTCGCAGGGAGCAAAGTCCATTGGCAGCACTGCCCCATCCCACAGAGGGGCTGAGAGTCCTGTCTCCCTTCACTTGCAAATCCCAGGTGCCTGCTCAGGGTGTCTCCTGGGATAGGAGAGCTGTGGTGGGGCTGGCAGGCCATGACAGGTCCTGCAGGGAGGGGAGTAGTGCTGGCAGTGCTGATTTATGGGGCCAGACTGAGCCAAGCACGTGAGTTTCGATAATCACAGGCCTGGGGGGCACAGGAGAATGACAACCAACAAGTGGAGGCAAGGAGGGACCTGGGTGTAAAGCCAGGAACGAGACAGGAGTCTGATTCCTCAGGGCCTGGATTAAACAACTCTACAGTGCCTGCACTGACCCGTGCTGGAATGCCTGCATCCCGCTGCCCCCGAGTGACTCCCTGTGCTCCACAGGGCAGGGGATGAGCTGCTCATTTGTGGGGAGGCAGCAAGAGGGGTCCTGAAGCCACACTGTGTGTGGGACCTGACCCTGAGGTGAGCTGTGAGAGGCTGGAGGTGACTGAGGCAACCTGGGGCCCTGGAAACTTCCAGGTGCTGAACGACCACAAACACACCCTCAGGCACCCAGGGAGTGGAAGGAGACACCACCCATGGGCAGATTGCAGCACCTGCAGCGAGGTCTCTCCGCCAGGGGAAGGAGCCCTACCTGGGGCTTGGTGCAATCCCAGGGGCAGAGCGGGGTGGGGAGTCCTGGGGGACGGGGTGTGTGTGGGAACGGCCGCAGAACAAAGCCAGGGGAGGGGGGACAGGCACAGCCACTCGTCCTGCTCCTATTTTTATCCCACTTCCTAAGGAAGTGCAGCAGGGGGCCGCATGCTTGCCCTGGGAGCCTTCTAGTCTCCCGAGGTGGAGAAAGTGGAGCTGCTGGCCAGGTCAGGGCCGGCACGGGTGGCCCCAGCCTCGCCAGCTGCCCTCACACCTCAGCACAGTGTCACTGCAACAGCTGGGTTGGGAAGGACCCCTGAGATCATCGAGTCCAACCTGTGACCAAACACCACATCAACCACATCATGGCACTGAGCACCCCAACCAGTCCTTCCTCAAACACCATTCTGCTGTTTAATCACCCTTTCTGTGAAGAAATTCTTCCTAAGGTCCAACCTTAATGTCCTCTGGTGCATCTTAAGACTGTGTGTGCTCTTGTCCTGTTGCTGGCTGCCTGAGAGAAGAGGCTGGACAGCACAGCCCCTCCCCAGAGCCCCTCAGCACAGGGCAGCCCAGGCTGCCAAGCCCGAACCCCACCATCATCGCCAGTCATCTTTTGAAAGGAAAGCTCCTTTCCTCGAAGCAGGAGCATCTTCCAGGTTCTAACTTCAGGAGCTGGTTTCAAGCTGTGAATTCAAACTGGAGAATATTGTTCAAACAGTACAGAATATTGGTTCACAAGCCGAAAAAAACACGAGAAACAACTCCAAAACCAAACAACAACAAAACCCTCAACCCAGCAGGCAGGTGCACCCACATTATCATGCCTGGTATTTCTTTCCACCCAACATGCACGTTTTCAGGGACCTTGTTGTGAGCATGGGCAGGGGGTCCATCCAGTAGTCTGGGATGTTGCAGGTTCTGGTACAGGCCCATACCCTCAGCAGTGCTGCCAATAAGTGCTGCAATAAGCAACACTTGTCCTTGGAGGCACAGGAGCAGAACTAAAAGTATTGAAGTATCACAACGTGTAGAGAATTACAGGAATAAAGTTCAGCAACAAGTGCTATAAACTAAATTCCTCAATAGAATTAAATTTTAAAAATATTTAATTTATAAAAGTTAATACTTATTGTCTATTTATTACGGGTAATAAATAGAAGTAGCAGCACAGAGCAAGGAAAGGAAGAAAGGATGTCAATCAGTCGGCAGAGAACACTGAGAAGTGAGGCGTGACAAAGCCCACTATTTTAAATGCAGCAAACTAAACACTCATCCGTGTGGCAGAAAGAAAAACAGTGGCGGTTTTTAGGCGAGCAGTTTCCCAGGGAAACCCAAAACCCGACCCAGTCGGTGTCGGTCCCGATCCCTATCCCTATCCCTAACCCTAACCCTAGCCCTAGCCCTAGCCCTAGCCCTAGCCCTAGCCCTAGCCCTAGCCCTAGCCCTAGC
>WBMV01004760.1:2264838-2383620 GCA_013396655.1 Campylorhamphus procurvoides
GAGTTATGGGAGGAGAAGGTTGCCAAGGGAGTGGAGTGCCTGGGGATGCGGGTGAGGGGCTGGGAAGAGAGGTGAGGGTGTAGGGGGCGTGGGGTCTGCAGGGATGGGGCTCTGAAGGGGTTATAGAGGGGGGACAGAGCCCATGTGTGGGTCAGGAAGAGGTAATGGGGGTGCAGGGCAGGCAGGCTGGGTGTGGGGTGCAGGGGTGGGGTGAACAGAGCTGGGGGAGCATTGTGAAGGCTCAGAGTGGGGCCTGGGCTCTGGGGGCACCTGGACACGGGGTCTTTGTGTGCGAGGGGTCTGATAAACCCGGGGGTCTCTGAAAACATCCGAAATACTGTGAGCTGCAGCAGGAGGCATTCCCATTGTTTGCAAACACACCCTGGAATATCACTGAAACAGACAGAGGGGGGCGTGTGAGATGCCCTGTGCTGCAGGAACAGCTCTGGCTGGAGATTTCAGGGCACTGGGGACAACCTGTGTCCCTTGGAGCACATGAGGGGGTGTCTCCATCCTGTGTGTCACACCCTCTCCCCCAGGGAGTCCAGGAAAGGTGCTGCAGTGCCCAGCATGGAGCAGAAGGATCCCAGGCATCCCCTTTCTACTGTGTTGGAGAAGGTGGATTTTGCGGTGGAGTCCTGGAGGTGTTTCACAGGCTGGGATTTGGGGGCCAGAGTTGGTGTTGGCCTGGGCATTGTCTCAGCATCACTTTAATACTTCTGAGCTGCTGCAGTGGGAGCTGCTCTGGAGGATGGGGTGGCGAGGTTTTGACGCTGTGGGTGAGGAAATGGGACCTCTGGAATTGCACTGATCTGTGCTCAGCAAAGGGTTCTGTCTGCTGTCAGTCTCACAGTCTCCCTGAGTTTTGCTGCTCTTTATCCTCTTGACTGGTACTCAGGAACTCCTGAAATCATTTTCATCCACTCCTTCTTCATCACAGCAATGCTGAAGACAGGACATGGTTTAGATTCTCACAGCTGGGAGGGAAGGTTCTTTGCTTGGGAGATACTCTAGGCTGAGGAAGGTTTCATTTGGGTATGTGGGAGTTGGGCTGCAGATGTGGCAGCTGGGACAGCTGTTGGGAGTGACCCATGTGCTGCTCTCAGCCTTCAGCACATCCCTGCAGCTGCCTGGTCCTCACCACAGGGCTTGGGATTGGGATATTTGGGTGCTTTTCTGGTCAGGAAGGGTTGGGAGATCCGGGTTTGGAGGGAGAGGAGAGCCTTAGGACCATCCAGGCTGCTGGCGTTTGTCGTGTGTGCTTGTGGACACTAGAACGTGTCCCAGACACCCCAAATAATTTGGGATGCGGATTTGGGTGCGCCAGGAGTGATGGCAGCAGCAGGACTGTGCCTTTCAGGGATGCTGAGGTAACACAATTGAAGAAGAAGGCAGGGTTGGAAGGGACCAGGAAGGGGCCAGATGTGTAACGGCGTGGCACGGTGAGCAGGCTCTCACTGGTTTGAAGCACATTATTCCTGCAGCATATTTCTTCCCACTGACATTTTTGTAAGAAAAATGATGTTTTCTGCTAAAGTAAGGAAGACTTTTTGCTCCTAGAAGTTTCCTCCCTGTTTTAATCATTTTAACCTTGCTGTGGAGGCCTGTTGGGCTCCTGTCTTCTTAAACTGAGCCACTTACTTCAGGGTCCTTAAATCCGTTGCTTACAGGGATGTTTCTTAGTATTTAATCCTTCTTATTGGTATTCCCTGGACTTCCTCCCAGGCTTTTAGCAGCCTTTATGTGGGAGTTAAAGAAGCAGTTTTGTTATTCCAGTCTCGAGCTCGCTAAATCCATGTGCAGGGTGACTGCCTGGAAATTGGGCTGACTGCTTTGCTTTGGCATCACAGTGGCAGCTGCTGCACAGTTGCTGATGTCTGGTAATCCTTTGGTCTCCTTGCTGTTGTCTCTGTATCCCTGGTTACGTCCTCCTGTACAGGAGTCACTGGAGACAGGCTCTTAGATTTGGTCCCCTAAGAAAGAGGGAGATGAAGAGGAACCTTTTGGCCCTTGGGCTTCCCTGCAGTCCTGTTGCTGTAAGCTGCTTTCTCTTCACCGTCTGTCTTTCACTAACAAGAACAGAAATTATCTTTTAAAATGTCTTGTGATCCATTCAGCCATTTTCCTCTCTGGTTGAAAGCATGTGTGTTGTTCAGGTGCTCCCAGCTGCTGCTCACGGTGAGGATTTACTTTATGGCTGGTCATCTGCAGTGGGTCAGGGTCTGAAGGTGTTTCTGGCTGCACTGGGCTCTGGCGGGAGAGGGCTAGTTCAGGTCCTCTCAAGGAAGAGGATCATGAATTACGATGGAGGAATCAAGGCAGTCAAAGCACCTCTGTAGCATGCCAGGACTCAATGTCTCTGCTGCTGCCACTCCGTGTGATCCTGGTGCCATTTTGCTGTGGGTTTTTTGGCTGTGCCATGGCCTGGGACTATGGGGGACCTTCAGGGGATGGTGGCAGCTGGTTTCCAGTCTGCTTTCTTCAGATCGAAGTAACCTGTTAGTTTTTTTCTTTTCCAGGTCTTTTCACACTCCTGGTGGAAGATTTTGGTGAGTCCAAGACATCTGTCTTTGAAATCAGTTTTGTGCCTGATGTTACCCCATCCTTTCTGATGGGCTTTACACCAGCTTCTGCCCTTTGTCTGCAGGGGTCAAGGGAGTGCAGGTTGAGGAGATTTATGATCTGCAGAGCAAATGCCAAGGGTAAGTCAGAGGCCTGAGAGTGATTTGTTTTTGTTTGTGGGCTTGGGAACTCATCACCAGGTGTTCAGAGGGGCCTGTGTGAGGTCCTGTAAGTCATGGAGATCAGTGCTGTACATGATGGACTTAGGAGGGCTTTGTTGGCTTTGGGGCAGGTGGGAGACATACTTCAAGGGATTCATCTCCCTCTCCTCATGGAGAGGTGCAGTGCCCACCAGTGTTCTTACAGTATGAGATTTCCACCTGTGTCCCAGTGCCGTGAAATGGCTTTAAGGCTGTTGCTTCTTAAAAGCCATTGCTGAACTCTTGGGAATGAATACAAGGTAGGTGTAAAAGGGAAGATCTTTTGGTGACCATTCTGCAGGTTGATCAGTGTCCAGAGGGGAATTTCCCATTTCTCTGCCTTCAGCCTCTTAAGACTTGTCAAACCCCAAAGTTTTCAAGCTTGATTGTTGGCTGAGTCTGGAGCATCAGCACAGGAGAGTGTCCTGAGTAATGCAGGGCTAAGGGGGTTGTGCCAGGGGTGGTCACCTCCATGAAGGTGGGGCTGGTGGTTCTGCTTTTCCTCTCTGCCTGTGGTTTGAAACAGAAGGTTTCTGGCACTGGGCAGTGCAGCCCCAGTGGTGTGGTTGGTCCAGGATGCTGCAGCTGGTAACATCTCTCCTCAGGCCTGTGTATGGGTTCATCTTCCTGTTCAAGTGGATTGAGGAGCGCAGATCCCGCCGGAAGGTCTCCACGCTGGTGGATGAGACGTCAGTGATCGATGATGACATCGTTAATAACATGTTCTTTGCTCACCAGGTAGGCTGGAGGTGAGGGAAAAGTGTGTGTGGGAGTGTCTCCTGTGACATCTCAGGAAAGCAGCATGGTACTGAGGGGCTGCACTGCTCTTGCTGCTTATGGGGCAGCACCTCTTTCCTGGGAGTGTCCTCCCTGAGCTCCAGGTTGGAGGGAATGCAGTGAGGGCTGGGAGGCTCTGGGCAGGTGCTCATGGGGCATAGTGTGGCTCCCAAAGCAGGACTGGCCACCCTCCTTCCATCCAGAGCCGAAGTCGGGTTGCTGTTCTCACACGTGGTTCTTGTGTCAGTACTTTTCAATTGATATCAGTGCTGAGGGGTTGTTGAAGGGCTGTGTTGTTCCTGCTGGTTAAGCTGGTCCTTTTGTCACCCTCCAGCTGATCCCCAATTCCTGTGCCACCCATGCCCTGCTGAGCGTCCTCCTGAACTGCAACAATGTCGACCTGGGCCCCACGCTGAGCCGCATGAAGGATTTCACCAAAGGCTTTAGCCCTGAGGTAGGGGTGGGGCTGTGCATGGGTGGTGCATGTGATTCTACCTCTTGCTCTCCTCTCGGAGTGATGCTCTAACGAGCTGCTCCTTCCCTGCCCTCCGTGGCTGCATGCTGCAGCAGGATTGCCTCTTCTTTCTCATCTCCCTGTCTTACCTTGCTCAGAGCCTTGGTCCCATTAGGATGGGCACAGTTCTGAGCCTTCTGTTGTGTTATGTCCTGTGATCAAAAGTCCTTTCTCCTGCCTTCAGACCTATTGCAAAGTCAGTGTTTCTCTCTAGCCGTAATTTCTTCAGTAGAAATTGTGTGTTCTTTCCATCTTGGGCTTTACCTGCAACTCAGAAGAGCAGAGCGTATGCCTGAATGTGTATGGATGAAGGGAGGGAGTGGGGAGGTGGTGGGTGAAGGATTTTGTTTGTTTCCTGTCACTTCTCAGCTGTTCTCCTCTCTTGCTGTTGGCTGTAGAGCAAAGGTTATGCCATCGGCAATGCCCCGGAGCTGGCCAAGGCCCACAACAGCCATGCCAGGTGAGTGAGGGGTGCCTCCAGATCCCTCTCACTGGAGGAGGCAGACTCTCCCCTGAGCTCCCACCTCTTGCCCTCACAGGCCAGAGCCACGGCACCTGCCAGAGAAGCAGAATGGGATCAGCGCTGTGCGGACCATGGAGGCTTTTCACTTCGTCAGTTATGTCCCCATCAAGGGGCGGCTGTTTGAGCTGGACGGGCTGAAGGTCTATCCCATCGACCACGGTAAGTACCCACCTGGCCCTGCTCACTGACACAGGTGAACAGCACCCTGGTGTGCCCAAATGTGTTGCTTTTCATTGCCAGTTAGTGTCAGCTGATGTTAGTGGAAAATCATTCTCACGGCTCCCAGATTTGTCCTAAGTTTTCACAACTCATTTTGGAGCCTGTGCACAGTGTTGGGAACTGTGTCTGGACGCAGTTATGTCTAAATACGTTGCATTGCTTTTTCTAGCCTTGCTGTTTTCCTCCCCACTTGCCCAGGCTCACAAGATACTTCTGCAGCTCTGAAATAATATGGTATCACAAGGACAATTTGTATCTTCCTCATTCTCTCCTTGTGCCAAATAACCACTGTGTGTTGAGGCACCAGGTCCCAACAGAGATTGTAGTGAGCTGCCCAGGTTACTCCCTTCTTTTACAACTTGATTGCTCGATTGTGCCTTTCAGGCACTTATTTATCCCAGCCAGGACTTAGTTTCTGTCTGTCAGGTCTTTTGGTAAGGTACCACTTCATGTACTGAGCTTACTTAAGCATGACACCAGATCCAGTGGCAGGTGGATCCCTGCAGGAGCAGGATTTCCTTTGACTTTGTGAGCCTGAGCCTGTGAATCCCATGTGGTCTGTAGGGTTCACAGCTCACCTCTCTGTCCTGCAGGTAACTCACTTTCTCTGTTCAGAAGGTAGAGGGTCCACCTACGGGCTGACACATGGTGCTTCTGCCTCCTGGGCCCCTTTGTGTGTAAGGGAGCCATGGGATTACCTCTAGTGGGGTTGGCAGGATCTGCCCTGGAGTCTGAAGCAGGAGCCTTGGCCTGCTTTGCTAAGTCCAGCTGTGTCTTGTTATTACAGGGCCATGGGCTGAGGACGAGGAATGGACGGACAAAGCCAGGAGAGTAATCATGGAGCGCATCGGCTTGGCCACTGCAGGGTAATGTCCCGGGCCATGCAGCAGGCACTGGCCCCCTCCTGTTTTCCCCTGAATTATTTCTGCTGTGGTCTCTGAGCAGCAAGCTGTGCAAGCAGGGGTGGAGAATGTAGTCTGTGCAGAGGTGCTGGTGCTCTGCCTCGTTGCCTTCTGTTGCCTGCAGAACACACAGAGAAGCTGCATTCTCTGCTTTTGGTCCTTCTGGTCCTGAGATGAGCCTCTTGAATGCTTGGGCATGAGTGTGACTGAACATTTGCACAGGTTGCCCACAGATGCTGTGGAATCTCCAGTCTTGGAGATACACAAAAGCTGTGTGGTTGTGGTTCTGGTCACAAGCTCTGGGTGATCCTGCTGGAGCAGATGACTTTCTTAGGTCCCTTTTCACCTTAAACAGCCAGTAACTGTGAGGGGAGTTTTGTGTGGTGGCTGAAGCAACTTTGCTCTGCTTCATCAACCAGTGTGAGGTTTGACTTGGTTTTGGGGAGAAGCGTTGAGTGCATTGGTGTTGAACACCCAGGCAGGAGGTGGGGCTGGCAGCCTGCTCACCCTGTGCTGGGGGCCAGGCTGTCCCTGCTGGCCCACGGCTGAGCCCACTGGCCCTTCCTGCAGGGAGCCCTACCACGACATCCGCTTCAACCTGATGGCTGTGGTGCCCGACCGGAGGATGAAGTACGAGTCCAAACTGCACATCCTGAAGATGAACCGCCAGACCGTGTTGGAGGCCTTGCAGCAGGTAGGACAGCACAGGCCATGAAGGAGTACGAGCCTGGCGTGGGAATAGGCTGTTTTTAGGGTATCTCCCTGTGTTACCGGGACCCTGAATGCTGGGGTTTTGTTTGGCCTTGGGAAATGTCTTCTGGGAAGAGGAGATAAGCAGCCTTGCTGCTTGGCCTACTGCTGCTCACAATGGAGTTGGCTCACCCATGGCACTGTCACCTGTGCACCTGGACGCTCAGTGTTGGCTCTCCCTCACAAGCTCTGCAGTGCTTGAATGGGAGGGATGTGGTTTGGGTCACTCCAATCCAGCACTCAATTTCTGTCTGTCATTTGCCTTCAAGCTTATCCGAGTAACTCAGCCTGAGCTGATACAGACCCAGAAGTCTCAGGAGTCTCAGCCTCCTGAAGAGGCCAAGCCAGCCAGCAGCAAGACTGTGATTCCAGAGAGCACCCACCCAGGTAGGACACCATCCCAGCACAGCTTGAAAGTGGGAGGCCTAAACTTGGAGACACTGGTGACATCTGGAGGTGGGTGTGATGGTCTGGTGGAGCATAAGAGCTCTTTTCTTATGTGGGGTGGGCAAGGGGTGGCAAGGGGGCATGGAATAAAAGGTGACAGTGCTGGTGATGAAAGGCTGTGCTGTGCTTGTGTGGCAGATGGCACCGATGAGCCCACCAGCCAGGGCCACCCCGCAGCCACACAGAGCCCACCCAACAAATCCAAACTGGTGCCAAAGACGTCAGCGAGTGGCATCAATGGGGCGCCTCCAGGGAACCCCAACCCCATCGTGCAGAGGCTGCCAGCCTTCCTGGATAACCACAACTATGCCAAGTCCCCCATGCAGGTAGGCTGGAGCTCCACGCCAGCAGCATAGCTGACTAGAGCTGAGCTGTTTGTGTCCAGTCCTTCACCTCTGTGGGACTGTGTGGTTGTCAGCTGGCCTAAGCCTGGCCGAGCCTTGCAGCCTGCTTGCCCTGACACTAAACCATGCTGGAAGGGGAGAGGGTCAATAAAGACCGACCTGGCAAAGGAGGGTAACATTGATGTGAGTCAACTGAGTGAGCACGAGGAAGGGTCCTTGCTCCTCTCAAAAGGGATGAGTCCTGGAGTTGGCTGGACCATGAAGGTGTGCACTAGGCTCTTCCTTGTGGGCCCACTGCCAGCAGGCTTTCACCAATGGTGTTTTGCAGGAGGAGGAAGACCTTGCAGCAGGAGTGGGTCGCAACCGGGTCCCAGTCCGGCAGCACCAGCAGTACTCGGACGATGAGGATGACTATGATGATGATGAGGAGGAGGAAGTTCGTAACACCAACTCAGCCATCAGGTGACAGTTTGAGCTGAGGGCAGGGGGCGGGGAGCTGACATTGGCAGAACTGCCTGCAGGGACTTCAGAATTTCTTTCCTGAGCACTGAAAGTTGTGTTCTCCTCTTCATCTGCTATTCCACTGCTCAGTCACTGGACTTTGTCAAGCCCTTCTATGGCTCTTCATAACCAACCCTGAATTTCAGCTGCCCTGAGTGTAACTATGTATGGGCAGCAGGCTCTGGGGCTTTGAGGGACCTCGGTTCCCCAGTGCAGATTGCCAGTTTTTCTGGTGACAGTGTTGCTGTGCTCAGACTGCTCTGAAGGCCCGGAAGGTGGGGTCACAGCAAGGGTGCTTGTGGGGCTTTGAAAGAAGAGCAGGGATATGCAGACCCTGTACCCCCCAGCTGTGTAGAGGTCCCTGGGACTGAGGAGTTCAGTGGTGCTGGCAGCACTGAGGGTGAGCTAGAAATGTTTCAGGCCTTATTTCATCCCAGCAGGCAGCCTGTACTGCTGAGTGTAGAGCTGGGAGTGGCTGTACTGAGACCCCACCTCCTTCTGCCAGCTATTCACCTTCCCTGCTGTGTTCCTTAGCAGGTACAAGAGGAAAGGGCAGGTGAAGCAAGAGCATGTGGCGGGGGCTTCGGATGGCCAGCTGTCTGTCCTCCAGCCCAACACCATCAACGTCCTTGCTGAGAAGCTGAAGGAATCTCAAAAGGATCTTTCCATTCCCCTGTCCATCAAGACAACCAGTGGGGGTGCCGCCGTGGCCGTGGTCACCCACTCCCAGCCCTCTCCCACCCCCAGCAACGAGAGCACGGACACCGCCTCCGAGATCGGCAGCGCCTTCAACTCCCCGCTGCGCTCCCCCATCCGCTCGGCCAACCCCACACGTCCCTCCAGCCCCGTCACCTCCCACATCTCCAAGGTGCTCTTTGGGGAGGAGGACGGGCTGCTGCGCATCGACTGCATGCGCTACAACAGGGCCGTCAGGGACCTGGGGCCCATCGTCAGCTCCGGGCTGCTGCACCTCACAGAGGATGGCGTGTTCTGCCCACTGGCTGCTGCAGGTAGGTGCCTGCCAGCCTCTGGGGGCTGGCATCTCCCCTGCAGTGACAGGAAGGTGTCCTTTGTTTTCAGGAATGCATGCCAGTCCTTTGCTCCTAACACTTCCTTTTCTCTCTGTACAGATGGGGGGAAAAGCTCCCCCTCTTCCATCAAACCCGGTGAAGAGGCCCCGGTCGCGATCAAACTGGAGGAGAAGGAGGGCAGTGAGGCCAGTGACAGCAAAGAGAAGGTGGGACTTGGCAGGACCAGTGATCACCCTGGGGGGGAAAAGTATTCTCCCAAGGTGAGTTTTGTGCTGCACCAGCCCTGGGAGCGTGGAGCTCACCTGGAGGTGCCACGGCGCTGGCAGTGACTGATCCGCATGTGCACGCTGTCCCGCTCGCGTGTCGTCGCAGCCGTGCCTCGGGGCACAGGGCAGTGCAGGTTTTGTCCCTTTGCGTCGTCTCGGGGACCTTTCCCTCGGCAGTGGGCACAACCCCTGGCTCTGCAGCTGAGACATTCAGCCTGCTGTGCTCTCCTCTGGGCCAGGGGCTGGTGAGACCCTGCAGCCCCAAATCCCAGCCTGCTGGGAACCTCGTGGCCTGTCTGTGCCCTCCCGACAGGGACAGGACTAGGCTCAGGCAGTGCAGGTTTGTCAAAGGAAGACAGCTGGTTAGAAACAGCTACTCAAAAGGGGAAGTCCTCGAATTTTGTTTTTGAGGGGAAGCAGGCTCGGGGGTGTTTCGCAGCCCTTCCCCTTCTCCCAGAACGAGGTACAACTGGGCTGAAGCAGAACCCAGCTGCCCTGGGGCTGGCTATAGTGAATTCCCTATAATGGACTGATCTCTTTCTTTGTTTTCCCCTGGGGAGTGTTTCTCCTTCGATGAATCCTCCCTTTCCTAGTGCAGAGAGGATCACCTGCCAGCTCACCCTGCTGGCTCCTGGGCTGTGGCTGTGTCTGTGCTCACGTTTTGTCTACTTGATCCCCATAGGAGCTGCTGGCACTGCTGAAGTGTGTGGAGGCAGAGATTGCAAACTATGAGGCCTGCCTGAAGGAGGAGGTGGAGAAGAGGAAGAAATTCAAGGTGTGTTGATGGCTTGTTTGTGTTGCTGATTTAGCTCCCCAAAGGTTTCTGTCTGGGTTGTTTTTATGTAAAAATAGAGGGAGAGTGGTACAGCTGAGAACAGCCATGGGGAGCATTCAGAGTCCCTTCCTCACTACCAAACAGCCCAGCAGGGCAGAGCTCCAACCAGGGCACACCACAGCCCCAAGGCAGCACGCAGGAGGATGGTGAAATGTTAGGCTTTGCCACAGCTGAACATCAGCAGTGCCCCAAGTCTTGGGAGGATTCCTCCCCTGCCCACCCTCACCTCTTCCCAGCTGCTCTTTATGGAACATGCTGGTATTTGAACTAGGATGGAGACAGTCCCAGTTGTGCAGTGGCCCAGGCTAGGCTGGGAGGTGGGTCCTGTCCTGTCCTGTCCTGGTCGCTTTGGCCTGTGGGCTGGGCCAGGCAGGCCAGTTCTTTGCCCTGTTAGCCTTGAATTCTTCTTCCTCCCTGTTACCTGCTTGTGGATTATTTGTAGATTTGTCTCTTTGTAGATTGATGACCAGAGGAGAACCCACAACTATGATGAGTTCATCTGTACTTTCATCTCCATGCTGGCCCAGGAAGGTGAGCTGTGCTGTGCAGCTGAAGGAATGGGGTGGAGGGTTTGGGTTCAGCTGGGAGCCTGGGAAGCTCACCCTGCCTGGCTCCTTGTTTCTGCCAGGCCTGGGATACCAGGGTAGTGCTCACTCCAGGGGGCCAGGTCTCCACTGTGTGTCCTTCTGAGTCATAGTCTCAGGAGGTGCCCACTGATGGGTCTTGAGTGAGAGAAGGAGGTAATTCCAGCACTCCAGGCCCATATCTGTCTGCTCTGCCTTGCAGGCATGCTGGCCAGCCTCGTGGAGCAGAACATCTCTGTCCGCAGGCGGCAGGGAGTCAGCATCGGCCGCCTGCACAAGCAGAGGAAGCCAGACCGCCGGAAACGCTCCCGCCCGTACAAAGCCAAGCGGCAGTAGCTGGGGAGCCAGGACTGTGAGGAACAGCAGCTGGGCTTTGTATTGCCTCTGGGCAATGAACTTGGATCTGTTACCCCTTGCCCAAGGAAGAGGGACCACAGTGACAAGCCCTGGGCCAAGGTGGACCCTGGGGACAAATGGAAATGGGGTTTTCCTCTGTGCCTGAGCTGTGAAAGGCAGGAACATCTCTTGAGGAGTCCCTGCAGCAGAAGGCAATCCTGAGTGCCCCAGCTGCCTGACCATGCCCTGGCAGTGCCCAGACACTGTTGGGCTGTGTCCCGGCACCATGGCTGAGGACTGTGATAGGAAGGAAAGAGCCCACCCAGCTGGTCATGGGTCTGGTGGTGTGGGAGTGCTGGGAATGCCCAGCTGGGGCTGTGCTGGCCACAGCTGGCTGTGGCTTGTGTCCTCCTGCATCTAGGCCTTCAGCAGTGTGTTTTCCTGGGACATTCATGTCTGTGTTTTCTATCCTTCTCCCTCCCTTCCCTGAACTCATTTTTGGTCCTAACCCAGGCTTTGGCCATTTCTGAGCAAGGTGGCTCTGGGACAGAGCCCCTTCTACCCCCACCCTGCACTGCAGTGCCCCAGTGCCCAGTGCTGCCTGGGCTCCTGGGGATGATGTCACCCCCCCAGTGGGCCATGGTAGGTCTGTTGCTCAATGAGGGGGGGTGGGCTCATCCCTGGAGCTGGGCCTTGTGGTGGTGCTGGGGGTGGCCCATGGCTCTGCTGCCATGGCTGCTTTCCTTGGGACCAGCTCTATGGCCCTGGCAGTGCCTGTGGGTCATGTGGAGTTGCTCCAGGCCCAGTCCTTAGAGAAAACCCCATGAATTATGAACAGACCAGGTTTTTAGGGTGGCCTCAGTGCTGCTGGGCACAGTGCTGGGCTGGATGCTGGATGTGGCTCAGTGAAGCCTCTCAGCAGGAGGAGAGGTGGCTGGTTGCTGCAATGGTGGAGGTGGGATGGGGACAGCAGTGGCAGGTGCAAGCCGTGGAGGCAGCCTCCAGTTCCTCTTGCCCAAGCCCCTGGCTGGCTGCTAACTTGAGCTTGCTGGTGCAGCCTGGCTGCCTCTTTCCCCCTGCCTTCTGCCAGCACTCTGCATATACTCTCGTGCCTGACTCCAGCAGCCTGGCAGAAATCTGAGGTGTCAGAGTTGACCACCACCCTCCAGAGATGTCCTGTGGCAGAGCTGCCCCAGGAGAGGACAGTTTTTCAAAATGTGTACGGATCTTAACTATGGAATGAAACATTTTTTTTTGTATTTGTTGAAGGAAAAAATCCTTCTGTCTCTTGCTGTGTCTAATATCAAGTGCTGTAAATAATGGATCTGTCTGAAGGAATAAAGCTATCCTGTAACAGCCAGCCAAGGGAGGGGGGTGTGTGTGTGGCTGGGAGTACTGAATGCTAGCTCCAGGCCATGTTTCCCCTGCTGACAGCTCTTCTGTGGTGTAGAATTGAGGCAGAGTGCAACACCACCAGGTGCCTGTGCTCCTGGTGGAGTCAGGCTCAGTTTATTGACACACCTTAATAGGAGGAGGGGGGAGCAGTGGCCCAGTGCACCTCAACAGGAGGAGGATAGGACTCACCTCAACAGGAGGGCAGGAGGAGAGGAGGGAAGCGGCCTGGCTGAGACCCTCAGCTGCAGTGGGTTCCTGGGCTGGCTGACTGGGTGGGTTTCCTGGCTAGAAGTCCAGGGCACAGATCAAGGCTGTGCCCCGTTTGATCCAGTGCTTCTGTGGCTTGTCCGTAGGGATCTCCACAGCAATCACATAGTTGGTGGAGTGCCCCGTTGTTGACAGTGTGCCTGTAATGGGGGAAGCAAGGGCAAGAGGGTGGTGCTGCTGCACACTGAGAGGGGAGTCCCGGACAAGTGACCCCCATCCAGGAGCCCCTGTCCCCACCCTGAGTGAGGTGACAGGCTTAGCAGGGTTTGGGGAAACACACTTGTGGGTTTGAGGGGAGCCTGGTCAGGGGTGCTACTGCATAGCCACAGTGCCTGGCTGCTCCATCTCCACAACCACAGCAGAAGGAATCTTTGTGTTCCCTGGATGGCTTCAGCCAACAGTGCCTCACTCCCTGCCTGTGTATGGCAGGAGGAACTCCTATAGCCCCTCCTAGGCTGCCCCTCCTAGCTGTTCCTGCAGCTCCAGTGCTTCTAGAGATCTGCCTTTAGGGCACCTACCTGCACGGGTGAGAGTCTTGTAGATGGGGCAGAGGTAGGAGCCAGACTCTGGAGGCTTGCGGTTGGCCATAGGCATCAGCCAGATGACAGCCATCTCTGTGTAGAGCTCCTTGGGGCGGGACTCTGCCAGCTGACACGCAGCAGGGTCCCAGCGGGCGCCTTCCAGGAACAAGCCGTAGATGTAGCAGCCCACATCAGGCTGTTGTGTCAGTTCCTTCACCGACTCCTTCATGACCTGCCAGGGGAGCGGCCGTGGGGCCCTTGGTCAAGGCATGTCCCTGTGCACTCAGCCCTAAAAAGCCTCATAAGCTGCTCTTAATTAAGCCAGTGCTGCCAAAGGGGAGCCTGCCCCAGCTCTCAGAGGAGCAGGGCTGTGTTTCTTGGCAGGTCACATCATATGGGGCAGCCTGTGACAGAGGTAGTGGAGGGGGATGTGAACAGGTCTGGAGAGGCAGAGAAGCCTCTGCCAGCCTTGGGGTGGTGTCTGGCAGTGTGGGTGGATGTATCCAAGCACAAACCCATGGGCAGCTGTGCAGCTGGTGGCTTCACCTCTTGGTCAGGGTTAGAACTGCTGCCTTTGTGGCCTTCTAGTAGCAGATTCCAAAAAAATTCAGAGCCTACAGTTGATTTACTGACCTGGAAGCTAAATGAGATGGTGTCGATAGAAATGACAGACTTCCTGGCGAAGTTCTGCAGTGTCCCTGTGAGGAAGGCCTGGGGGAAGAAGAATCCACTGATCCAGAACACGGAGGGGATCCCGTGGCTGATCCAGTTCTGCAGGAATTCAATGCGCTGCACCAAGTCGTTCACCCAGGATGCCAAAGGCTTCAGTGACGGATAGGCCTGTGGGGCACCCACACAGAGAGGTGCTGAGCGCAGTCAAGGACAGCCTAGACCTTGTGCTCCAGTTGCTGACAACTGCCCAGAGCCCAGGGGCACACCTGGGAGCTGCACTAAGCAGATGTCTCCGTGCCAGGGGAGCAAGAGCCAGGACCACGTGAAACAGCCCAGTGGTGGCTGATGACCAATTCCCCTGGTTTGGTGAGCTCTGGTGGGCAGCTGGGCTGGCTGGGCCACGTACCTTGGCATTCCACAACTCGGGAACAGTGTTGTTGTACAAGCTGCCAGCCATCAGCTCCAGCTGAGAGGACATCACGACCAAGCCCTTGAGAGCTTTCAGCAAATTGTTCAGAGACTGAGCAACCTCCTCCAGGAGCTTGTTGTACCTACAGGGAAAGAGCAGAGGGGGCAGCGGACTGTGCAGTGGTTTATCACCTGTGTCTGCCCAGAGAGGGTATGGGTATCTCTATACACAAGTGAAGCTCCTCCATGTAGCCCCCCCCCAGCCCTATTTCTCCTCACTGGGGTCTCATAGCTGTGCCCCCAGCCCTGAATTGTTGACAGTAGCAGATGGAGACACAGATTAATCCCCACGTGACAGGGGTCAGCTGAAGGTCCCAGCAAAACATATATTTAGTGTGGCTGCCAACCCCACTGCCGTGCCCAGGACATCTCTGCTGTTCCCACAGGGGTTTTACCTGATCACCTCCTGTGCCAGCACTGTGTTCATGGACTCTTCGTAGAGCAGCGGGTATTTGCGGATCACCTCCTGCAGGTTCATGGGGGCAGGCAGCTTTGCCAAGATGTCCCTGGAGGTCTCCTCCACTATCTGGAAGGAAGGCAGCGAGTGGGTGAGCATCTTCTACTCCAGCATCATGGCTGCCAAGAAGGGGTGGAGTTAACCCTAGGATGGCAGTGCCATTGCTGGCACCCAGCAGGCAGGGTGGCATCTGCTTGAGAGCTGGTGTTCATGGTCACTGCCTTCACTGGGCACTGGCTGCCAGAGCACTGACGGGATCAGGGCACCCACCTCTTCCCTGCTACGGCCTCCCAGTGTGATGGTCTTTGGTTGCAGCTGTGCAATGGCCCCCAGCAGAGCAAAGGTCTCATTCTGAGCGAAGGTGATGTCAGCATTGTCGTGTAAACCAAAGAGCTCTGGGCTGTCATTGAGCGGCAGGCCCTTGACGTATTGGAGGTAGCCCTGGAGAGGAATCCACAGACTGTGAGGCCAAGAGCAGCTGAAGATTCCCAGGTTCTCACAAACTTATGTTCCCCAGGGAACTGGAAATGCAGCGAGTTTGAGGGAGGAGAGATCCCATTTGCACTATGATGATCCCCCTAGATCTATGAGCTGTAATTTGTGACTTGAGCACTTACATTGAGGTCAGAAGAGGTACTGATCTGCTTGTAGATGCCTGATTCTGAATAGGCAAAGTCAGGATTTAAAACCTCAGGCTTGTAGAAATCTTCCAAAATGCTCATGATGCAGCGCCGGTCCCAGTCGTCGGTCACACGGCCACCATAGTTGATCTCCCCAGCTGTGTACTTGAGAACCTGTGAGGGACCCCAGTGTGGCTTTCCAACCCACTCATGCATCACGAGCCTCTTCCCTCACTGGAGGGGCAGCTCTTACCTTGTAGGGGATGTCTGCATACTCATTCAAGAACATCTGCAGCTGACTGATGCAGATGCGGAGGTCTCCATCTGTGAATTCATAGGGGATGTTGAACCCCAGAGGCCCAAACTTTCTCCTCTCCAGCATGTTCCCATGGAAGAAGCAAAGTGACAGCAACAAGGATTTAAACTCTGTGACCTGTGGGCAAGGAAGCAGGGAAAGGAGTTTCTCAGTTTAGGAGGAGACATCTTTGGTTAGTCAGGAACTGATGGGACATGGCAGAGGAGATGTGCCAACAGTGCCAACTAGAGCTTAGAGAGAGGAGGAAACCTCAGGCTGCTGTGCTGGGAAAGGCCACAGCCTGCTCCTTGCTTAAAGAGAGCTGCAAGTGCCTTATGCCAGGCCTCTACAAACCTGTTGCTTCTGTTTCTCAAAGTAAAACTTCCAAGTGGCTCATGACAGAGTAGGTATGAGTTTGAGAAATAACCTCCAGCCTTTCTCTAGCATGTGGGTGCTCTAATGAGGAGGAAGATCTATGCATGGAGAGAAGCAACATCCAGGTGGAGAGCAGACACTGGAGCAGGCATGGAGTGGGGACAGCAAACAAATGCACAACCTTGGTCTCACCTTAGAACAAGAATTCAAGAAGTCATCACTGAAACTAATGTAGGACTTGAGCAGGTTAGCCTTGACCCCACGGGGGGGCTCAATGGTCATCTTGGAGCCATTCTGGAGGATGGACACAGGGAAGTGGTTACTTGGTAGACTGGTGAGCCAGACGCGAAAGTCAGGATGCACCTGGAAATCCAGAAGGCAGCAAGTGCTCAGAGGGTGCAGGCACAGCCCCTGCAGCTGCTCCTGCACTGACCCTTCTGTTCTATGGGGACACTGTGGATGGGACTGAACTAGATCTCAGCTCCTCCCAGGGCTCCAGCCTCCTGCCTGGGCATCTGCTCAGTAAAACAGCTCACCTTGGTGGGGTCAATGCCCTCGATGAGTCTCTCCAGTGAGGGCATCCAGCTGGGGGCCAGGTGGCAGTTCTGGAAGAAGACCCAGTTGCCCTGCTCCATGGCACTGTGCAACATGGCCTCAGCACGGGGGCCCTGTGGGGGCAGAGAGAAAGAGCTCAGAAACCCAGGCCCGTGGTGGGCTATGTCCTCCTGAGCCAGACAGGGAGGCAGCAGCTGGGTGGAAGGACCACTGTCCAGAGCTAGGATTTGGCTTTGCCCCCATGGCTCAGCGGGATCTTTGCTGTCTGATGACACAGCAAAGATTTTGGACAGCTTTTCTAAGCCTGTAAGAGAGGGTGGAGGGAATGAAAGAACTGTGCATGGATTTGGGAAGTTAGAGGGCACTACAGTGGGAACTGCTGCAGCCCCCACCCCAAACTGGCTCCTTCTGCTAGCAGGCTGGTGAGTAAGTGCCTAACAGTAGGGGGATGGTCTTGTTGTGCTGCCAAGGGGGTTTGACCTATTTGGAGCTTGGTGAGATCAATGGGAGTCCCAGCAGGACACTGTTGCTCCAGGTGTGCAGCAGCAGCTTACCTGTCCTTGGCCCAGAGAAATGGCAGAGAGCTTTTGTGTGAACTTCATTTCTTCAGCAAACTTGTAAAGGTCAGCAGCAGGGTCAGTGCCTGGAGACAGCACAAACACCAGGGGGCTGGTGGCAGTGGAATCCTTGAAGACGACTGAGAGGTCAGTGGTCTGCAACACAGAGAATTGGTCAGAGGGGAGAAGCCATAGTGGTGCCACACAGCACCTCCTCACCCTGCCTGGCCTCCAGCTCCCCTCCCAGGCACCAGCGTGTTCTCAGGTGCCAAGGCCAGAAACAAGTTCAGTAAGGACCAAGTACATCTCTCCTCTGGCCATATTAGGGTCAGGGCAGGAACCACTTTCCCCTTTGTCATTCCAACTCTTCCCTTGTACATCTGCACTGTCTGCCTGCTCCCAGTGTGGTTTAACTGGAGGACATTAAGAACAACACCCCTCAACTAAGACAGGTGTTTCCCCAGTGTGGGAAGAACACTGCAGCTGCAGAGAGGCACAAGAACCCTCACTACAACTGGAAAATGCTGATGGCCCATTTACCACAAGCTCAAGGCCTCCTGCTCCACCCCAGTCCCCAGCAGTGCTTCCTCTTGGCTGGTTACCTGCGGCTCAATGAAGCGCTGATCCAGGTTCAGCACCACAAAGTCCTGCATGGCATTGGTGATCTTATCTCCCCGCAGACATCGCAGAACCAGCAGCTTCTGGAAGGCATCAAGCCCATCTTCCCACTTCCCAGGCAGGGGCTCTCTGCAAAGCAATTACGTGCATTCTGAGGGGATGTGCCAGATCATGCAGCTCCACAAGAAGTACCCAAGCTGCCTGCAGGCATCCACTAGGGTTTCTAGAAGGGACAAGGACCTTCCATTCCCTTGGGTGAGGTTGTCTAGCTCTGAAACCATTCAAGCCAGAGCTGCTTCCACTGGGGATGAACCAGATACTCCTGGGGTAAGGCATTGTGTGGCCCTTGGTCAAGCATGGGTCACCCCTGAGGAGATGAGGCAGTGCCTCATCTTCTTCCTTGCATGGCACTGCACTGGGAGCAGAGCTGGCACTGTATTGGCTCCTCTTGCTCTCCCAGGATGCCATCACTGCCAGGTGCAGTAGAGCTAAGCTGACAAAGCAGGGGACACTTGCCTGTGAGGCTTGGGGCTGTCAAAAATAGCCCTGAACCCATCAAGGTTGGCTGCAAAATCACTGTCGAAGTCAGAGAAATTTTTCAGGCCACTCAAAGCCAGGATGTCTCCCCATGCTCTCTCGTTCACCCAGGATGGGGCTGGGTTGTCCTTCATCTCCTTTATGGTGCCTCCTGACAGCAGGTACCGCCACTCATCCTGGGAACAGGATAGGATGTGGTCATGGATTATAGCCTACCTGCCTGAGCCTGAGGCACATGGTTTTGTGCCATATCCAGTTAAAATCCTGTAGTATCTTTCTGGCTGCTCTCCTGCCTGGTGTGTGTGTCAAGGAGTAAGTTAACTGGAAGCTCTGGTGAGATCAACATAGTGACTGTTCAGCTGCCATTCTGCTAAACCCTCCCTGCTCCCTCTGAACTCACAGACCTTTGCAGCAGTTTGGCAGCAAACTGCCAAAAGCTGCATGTGATTCAGGATAGGCAGCTCTGCATGTAGACACAGGGAACAGTTTGAGAGCTGAATGAAGACAGAGGCCTTGTGTTTGCCCACCAAGCTGCCAAGCCTGTCCCCAACCCCAGGGAACAAGGAACCTTTTCCACCTAACACACTATTCTAGGCTGGGCTTGAGCTGCCCTGATGGGATCCCATCAAGGTCTAAGGTGACTTGCTCACCATATTGATTTTCCCATCATTCATCAGAATCCGGGCGCTGACCAGGAAGGCAAACATGAGCTTGTGTTTCTCAAAGAGACTACGGCACACGTTGCAGTAGAGACTGAAGGTGATGTAGTTGTTGATGTTCGCAACCCGTTCTGGCAGCGTCTCTGAAAAAAAGGCAACAACCAGTCAAGGGTGGTGGGTGCCACATGTGACATGGAGTGTGCTGTGCACATCAGCTATCAGCTCCAGGTCACAGGGGCACATGCTGCCCAGGAAGAAGAGATGCTGGTCTCAAACACAGGCTCGGTGTAGAAACCTCAGTGAAAGCACAGGGCTGTGATTCAGTGCCCTGGCACTGGGAGGGGGCCCACACTGCACCATGGCAGCTGCACAGCCACCACCCCCATCTGACACACACTGCTGGGCAGGGAAAGTTGTCCCATGGACTGTGCTGGAGGCAGCTTGGTGACAATCAGAGCCACACCAAGACTGGAATGGCATGTACCTTGCCAGTGCCTTGCATCAACACCCCTCCCACCCAGCCAGACAGGGTAGCAGCAAAGTAGTGGGAGGGGAATGGACAGTGGGTTATGACCACATCTTCACTTGCTGTGTGGACATAAACAGGCAGCTCTGGACCATACTGAGAGCCAATGCAAGTGGCCATGTTTGCCCTCACTCTGCAGGTGTCCAAGCTTCTACTGCTGCTAGATCATGAATGTGGGGCGAGGAAGAGGATAGGAAGGGGCTGTTCTGGGCAGGCACCTGCTTTCTCGGAGTTACGGATCCCCATTAGGAAGATGTTGAGGAACCACTCGAGTGAGTACTGGTACATGGGGTCCACATTGGACAGGTCTGAGACACAGAAGTAGAGGATCTGCGAGCGGACAGCTACAGGCACATACTCCAGGCGGGTGATATTGATGTCCTTTTCTGTCTGCTCTGCCACTGCGACCTTGGCCTGGAGGACAGAAGAGATGCCATGGTTAGTGCAGTGCTAGCAGGAGATGTACAGCTGCAGGGGGAGAGCACCTCCACTTCTGACCTGGATCTCTCCTGCCTTCAGCTTGGATGCCTCCAACACTTTAATAAGCTCCAAGTCATCTACAGGGTTTCCTTCAGAAGTGCTCAGCCGATACAGGATCTGGTCTTCTATCTCCTTCAGTTCCTGACGCATCTGGGCATTACTAACAATCAGCTGGTTTCTATCTTCTTCCAAGTCAGGCCGCTCTGCAGCCACCACTTCTCCCAACAGCTGGTCTTCCAAACCACTACAGCAAAAGGCATGGAAAGGATGGTGGGGGCAACAGGCTCACATCTCTGAAGACTGGAAGGAATGAGGCTGAGTAGCATAGGCAGATAAGGGGGTAAGCAGGTACCTGGGTGAGAGGGTAAAGTTGATGAGGGTGAGCTTTGTGGAGATCTCAGGGCTGTAGTGTGGGTTGGGCAGTTTGGTGGTGACATACATCTTGAATTCCTCATGGTAGGGGATCACTGAATCCCCCAGCTTCAGCACAGTGTTGCCTTGCTGTTTGAAGGTCTGTACCAGAGAGGAACAAATAGAGGAAGGGATAGCTACCTCTTGTGAGGGAAGGCATCCTGCTCTGCCCTGGACTCTGCAGTGAGGAGAGAGTGTGAAGGCTCTCAGGAGAGAGATGTTCAAAGCCACCCAGCAGACCTGAAGGCCTGAACCTGAATAAAGCAGCTGTATTCCATAGCCCTGCTTCCAAGGCAAAGATGCCTGCTGGAAGAAGATCAGAGCATGCAGAATGCTGTCAATGTGTTGGAGCCCTGGACAAGACACAGGAGCATAGGATAAGCACTATCCATGTGAGTTCTGCCTGCCCAGGGAGACTTACAAACCCACCTCCTCCCAAGGCACCCTGGCCAGATGCCCCCTTACATCTCAGCCAGGTACCCACTGCCCCTTCTTGCCAAGGTGGGATACAGGACCTCTTTCAGAAGGACAGGCTCAAGAACTGGATCCAGCTCTTCACCAACATTCTCCAGCAGGAAGGGCTTCCCAAAGGTAATGGCATTTTCCAGAGTGTTGAGGAAGTCCCGGTCACTCAGCTTGGTCACCTCCAGGCTGTTCCCCTTCTCCTGAAAGGCAGTAGGGGAGGGCAGGCTCTCTGTGATGTCCTGCTTACCTGCACATCCAGCTCTGGTCATTGGTACACTTCTCACTGGGCCGATTTAGCTCCCTGGAGCAGTGAAAATAATCTGTTTTCTTCCTTGGCTGGACTTTGGCTATTTTGGCAAGTTTAGCCCATATCTGCAGGCACTAGAGCCAGCTCAACTAGGCAGCAAAAAAGGTTGGGAACAGAGAGAATCTCCTTCAGAGAGCCATATCCCTCTGCAGCCCCACGCTGATAACTCAGAGGTTATTTGCCTGCAAAGTGAGAGCAGGTGGGTGGTAAAAGTCCTCAGGGAGCAAAACAGGAGCAGCTGCCTGAGCTTCCTGCCTGATCCGAAGTTGGGCTGGTGAGTGCCTCTCTGGAGAAGAGGTGGTGGTTAGCATTCTCAAAACTTTGGCAGCAGTGACTGGATTCACTAGTCAGGTAATGCCTCTCTTCTGTTCTAGGGATCTGAAAAACCATTATGGGAGATGCTGGTGTTGTTCTGAGATTCACAGAGTGGGAATATAATGCCCCACTTGCTTATACCAGGGCTCTTCCTGCCCTGTGCTGCTTTCCCCAAGAAGGGAAACACCTGGGGTTAATGTGGATGTGGAGTCTGTCTGCTGCTGGGGAAGTTGGGCTGGGAAAGTGACCACAGAACTAGCTCTAGAGCCTGAAACCTGGGATTGCTCTGCACAGCTCCTGACAGAAATCTGCTTCCCCTATCCTGTCAGACCTGGCTTTTCTCCCCATAGCTCTTACCAGATTCTTGATCCATTTGTTTGCTTGTCCTTGAGGGTCTATGAAGTGAGTCCAGCGCAGAGAGCATCGGGTTATTACCCCATTCTCCACAGATAGGGTGTCATTTGGTAAACCAGCAATCTAATGGGGTAGGAAAAGCTGTTGGGACACCTGGCAGCACAACACAGATGACAGAGAAGCCCTTACTGGCCTGTCCTGCTCCTAGGGGGGTGGACAGGGCATGGTGGTGAGGATACCTCCTCCAGCAGCTGGACCCAGAGCTGCAGCTCTGCCCACAGCGGCTGATCCCTGGCATAGAGCTGTGCTGCAAGATCAGGCTTGGGCCAGCTGCAGCCAGGGCTTAGCTCTGGGCCTGAGTTTGTAAAAGGAAAGCCTTACAGGTCAAGGCTGATGCCCTGATTTCTGCTGTTTGCTGTGGCTCAGGTCCTGCTCTTTGTGCAAGGAGCCCAGCAGCAATTCCAGATCTGCAGTATGGAGCTGCTTGGTCATTATCCAGCTGTTCAGTGTGGGGCCTGTCCTTTGGTACAGGTGATGCTACTGAGTAGTGAGCTGAGTGTTTTAGTCTTTGCCTGAGGCCCCTTCAGCCTCAGGTGTTGGGTTTTCCTGCAACTTGCCTGCCAGGAGCGGATTTCCACAGGGTCTCCGAGGGTGCTGATGAGGTTTGCCTCTGTGCTGTGAGGGATGCTGTTTTCTGCCAGCTCCTTCATCCACTCTGTGCACAGTGCCATGCGGTAGTCTCCCTGCCATGAGAAACACCATCATAGCCTTTCTTTTAGTTGCAGCTAATCTGCTGCAAGCACCTAAATTCAATTCAAATTTCAATTCCCATTCAAATGAGGCCTTGTGCAGCCTCTGGCACAAACAGAAAGAGACCCAGGAGGGATCTTGCACCATTGTGTCCTATTCCTTTCTCCCTGGCAAGGATAGCAGAGCTGCTAACCATGTGCCTCACAGGTAGCACTGCACACTTACTGTGAATGGCCCCAGGTATGCCACAAATCCAGCTGCAAACAGCACATCCCCAGTGCTGTTGTTGATCTTGTCATCCAGGCTCTCCACGGTGTCCTGCCAGCGCACCTTCTCATCAGCCAGGCTGTTTATGAGCTGTGGGATAAGTTGCACGTGTGAGAGCTGCTCTGTGCTCTAACCTTGTGTCCCAGACCTGCCACTCTGGGTAGTTCTGCAGGTAACTTCAGTGACCTTCAGAGGTTGGGGTGGCCCCTGACACATTCTGATTCTGTTTCCAGCTTTGAGCACTTCTGGAATTACTGGGCTGCTCTCAGCTGTCCTGGAGACCCACTTGTAGTTGAACAAGGTGTGCACAAGAGGACACCAGCTTTTCACATCAGTGAAAAGCTTAGCTTCCCAGTCCTGTTGTGCTGCTGAGATCTGGCCAGGCAGTTCAAACTAGAATTGTTGTGAACTGCAGCCATATGGATGCCTTCACCACTGTGCTGCTTGATCTGAAATAAGGTTGCCTCATGCAAGGAGGCAGAACCCAGCTCTGTCCCTTACCACATCAGCACGGGCCAGTCTCTGCAGACACAGCTCACACTTCATCTCCAGCTCCTCCTTGTTAGCTTTGCAGCTGTCATACTTGGCTTGCAGCAAGGCAATGCCATCTTCAACCTCCTTCAGGCGTTTCTTAGCTTCATCAAGGACCGCCTGTGTGGCCCGCAGGTCCTCTTCTGCCTCCCGCAAGGCTTGCTAGGGAGATGCACAAGGAAACAGTGGGGATGTTGGGAGTGTGGTCAGGCTCTTCCCTGAAAGCCAGAAACCTTGGAGCAAGAGTTGGTTTTCCATAGAAGTCCTTGCTGATAAGCGCTAGCTATGGGTATCTCAGTCAATCCAGTCCCTGGATGACAAAGGTTGACCTGCCTAACTCTAGGGGATGGTCCTGCAAACCCAGGACTAAAAATAAGGGTGAGGAGGGCATTTCTGCATAGCTCCAAAAAGCCAAGAGTCTGTGTCAGTTTACACAAGCTCAGGATATGGCCCACTGGTGAAGGGGAAGAAAGGTTCCTCTGCTTGTTTTAAACTTGTAATAAGGAAATAGCTAGGCTTGGAGAGGATTACAGCTGAAACACTAGTGAGATGTGGGAAAGTTTCTGTAAGTACAGTTCATGCTGAGCCAGGAACTAAGCACTAAAAACAAAGTATTACTTCTGTCCCAGCATATTCTAGGCTGATTTCTCCTACTTTATCATGTTAATGGGGTTTGAGGCTTTGGCTCTGCCGAGTCTTGGTCTGAACATAATGTCCTGACTTGCAGAACATGTTGATTCCCAGAATCTCCTGCAGAAGGGAGCTGTTAGTACTGTGTTCCCAAAAACCTAATGCAACTGGGTCACACGGTCTCTTACCCGCTTGGGCTCCACAACCTTGGACACAAAGTGGTACTTGTGCATGGCACGCACCCACTGGCACATGGAGGTACAGGCTTTGGAGACCTTGGCAATGGCAGCTGGCTGAAACTCCTCATTGTCTATGTAGGGCTGGATGGCTTTGATCACATTGTCTGAAATATTGTCCTGCAAGGAAGGGTGGAAGAGAAAGGAGATCAGTGATGAGTGTGCTAGAGACCTGATTGAGAAAATCTCAAAGAGCTTCCCCCAGTGGCAGCAGCCTGCCCCAGGACCTGACAGGGTGGTTAATGTGTCACACTGGAGCAAGAGGGATCAAACTGCTGCATGTTCAGCCCTGGGAGGCACAGCTGTGGGATTAGGCAAATCCCTTCCCATACCACTTCCATCCAGCTCCTCTACATGAAAGAGAAGAGGGACAGAAGGGAAGGACCTGTGTCTCTGGGTCCCATTGCCCAGGGCAATGAAGTGCAGTTGACATGAGGACTTCCAGGTCAAATATTCCTTCCTCCTCGGTGCTGCTAAAGAATGTTGCCCACAAGGAGCTCTAAGCTTTATTGCATGAGAAGGATGTCTGTGAGGCAGTATCTGATTCCAGTCACAGCCTCCTTCTGCCACTGCTTACCTTATCGTACTCGGTCAGGCTGTTCAGGAACTGCATTGGGTCCTGGAGAAGGGACCTGCCTGGCTCCCAGTAATCATCCACCTTGGTACCTATCTTTTCTCCTGCCACCCTTTTGGGCTTTACTCCTTGCATTATACAGACAGCTTCAATCACTATCTTCACACCGAGGGGAGGCCGCTGCAGGGCTCGTACCTTCGAAAGCCAAACAGAAACAGTGAGTTGACCTGGTTCTCTGGGAGATGGGGTGCTCATCCCTCCATCCCTCAGCTGGACCAGGGGACACTGGGCCCAGAGGCAGCACATTTAGAGCATACAATACACAGGCAGGAAGGACAGAAGTATTTGAAGGCAAAGCTGGTTATCAGAGAGATGGATGTGGGTGTAAGGACCCTTGAGGATGACTCCTGATTTTTCCCTTCTAGTGCTGACTATTCTTGCCATGTCCAGCCAGAGACACTCCCAGGCCTTGCCATTGGACACTGCCAACAGAGCAGCAGACTTTATGGCAACGCTGAGGTTGATCTACCCCAATGCAGACACCCTCTGTGAGAAGGACTTTGAGTGGCTCTTTGACTGCCCTGAGACAAAGCAGTTCCTTGAGTGGTTCTGCAGCACAGTGAGTGAGGAGAACGTGCTGAGCCCAGCTGAGGTGGAGGCCTACGATGCCCTGCTGGCTGCAGGAAAGCCCATCTTGGAGGGTGATGCTCTCGAGGAGGCGCTGCAGATGTGCTGCCAGGTCCCGCAGTCCCTGAGCATGATACCAGATGATGAGGGTCCCTCTGAAGAGGACCTGCAGCAGGAGCTTCAGGAGCTTCAGGACTATCGTGACTGTCAGCTCTGGAGGTACAGCAAGCTGCTGGCTTGGACAGACAGGCTGCAGCAGGAGCAGAGGTATTTGGAGGAGGAGGAGAAAGTAGTGAAGCAGAGCTTGAAGATGGCTCAGAAAGACTTAGAAGTGAAGATCTTCCAAACCAGAGCTGTCTTGAGCCAGGGCAGCAAGGGTGCAAAGCAGCTGACAGAGTGTCATGGGAACATGGGGAAAGACCAGTTGCCAGCACTGCTGTGCCAGATGGATCTTGGCCCTTACATGGAGCTGGAGCAACAGGCCACTGATGCATCTGAAAGGTTCATTCAGCAGGTCCTACCAGGGAGTGCCCAGGCTTCAGATGCTTGGGAAGCAAATGCACAGGGAGAGAGCAGCCCGAAGGAAGGGATGGAGTCTGAGACACAGATGGACTCTTACTGGGAAATATCAGAAGGAAGAAGAGGAGCTCCTAATCAAGAATGTGGGGTGGCACCAGCAAGTCAGGGAATACTGGTCCAAGGATCAAGGGCAGAGCTGCTAGTGGAGGGAAGGAATGAGAGGGAGGTGTTGAGCATAGGAGGTGAGGAGAAAAGATATGACAGCCAGGAAATCACAGATAAAATGAACACCAAGAAAACATCAATGCCAAAAAGCCTTGGGGCTGATGAAGACAAGCCACTGGAGGACCAAGACAGCTACTGGAAGGAGCTGGGCCGAATAGAGACAGCACATATCTGTGCCCAGAGGGAGGTTATAGTAATGTCAGCAAAAGTGGAAGGCAGCCGTGCTGCGCTGGAATGGGCTCAGAGGACTCTGGAAGCTCTCAAGGATAACCAGGTAGGGCCAGTGCCCCCATTCCTCCACCACCCATTGTGGCAGGGTCTGCCTGTGCTGCAGGCAGTCCCTCCTGCTGAATGCTGGAGCACAGCTGACACATCAGGACGGGGTGGCAGAGCCAGGCAGCGCAGGGGTGCACCCTGACACCAGCCTGTCTTGTCTCCCCCCTGCACAGCATGCAGTCAAGGCAGAGCTCCAGGGCCAGGCTGATGTGCTTCAGAATCAGCTTCGCGCCCTGCGCTTTGACATCAGACAGGCTCTGACCCAGCAGCTGCCTCCCCTGCTGAAGGCAGAGGCCCGCCGTGCTTGCCTGCCTGTCCTGCACAGGCACCTCAGCCTGGAAGTTGCCCATCTGGAGAACACTGCCAGGAGGCAAGAGGAGGCGGCTGCGTGGCTGTCCAGCCAACAGAGCCGCCTGGATCTGCTGGAGCTCCAGCTGAAACGTGAAAGAAAGGAGCTGGAACAGAAAGCTGCTTGGCTGGGGGAGATTGAAACCACCTTGAGGGAAGCCCAGACCAGGCGGCGAGAGCAGCAGAAGCGCATCAAAGATTCCAGTTCCTCCCAAAAGGGGTGTCCACGCAAATGGATAGACCCCAAAGACCTCACTGCTGTACGGTAAGAGCCTGGGGTGGGGACCTGTGTGCATGAGGAACAAACTACGTATGGAGAAGGTGGCATGGGAATGGTTGAGGCAGGCAGCAGACACAGGCTACCAGGCAGTCTAGCAGTGCTCTTCTGCCAGTGCAGAGCCACCTTGACTCCATGGTGGTGTGAAATTCCTCAGAAGATGCCATCTGCTTCTCTCTGGCTGGCTAGGGCTGATGCAGGAAAAAACAAAAAACAAAAAAAAAAAACCCACAAAAAACAAACAACGCAAAAACCTCAAAAAATGAGTATGGAGAATTTACTAGGATGTTAAAATGGACAGTCTAGAAGCAAGTCTTCAGCCATGGGGAAGAAGAGCAGGGCCATGAGGAAGCACAAGCTGCCTGCAGTAAAACCTTTCTCTGGCTAGGTGTCCTGCATTGACTGGGTCTTCTCAGTCTTCCCCACACAGTTCTGGAGTAGCTGGTGCTTGTGTCTGCCAGAAAAGAGCGTCACAGACTGGCTCTTGAGCCAGCCTGGTCCTTTATGGTGCTCTTCCCAAAGATCCATGACATGGGCTGCTCACTGGGAGTGGCTGTCTTCTTCACTGTTGACCCCCATTTGCTTGCATCCCAGTCTCACAGCACTCAATGACCTCTGAGCCTTGTTTGTCCTCAGTGCTGGCACTGTACCCACACCTGTGGCTGGCTGTTCCCTCCCACAGGCTCTGGGACATGCTGATGCATGATGATCAGGAGAAACGGCCTTTCCGTAGCTACGAGACCATAGCAGCCAAATACTCCCAGCTGGTTCAGGACAAGAGAGCATGGGAAGCCCAGCTGGCAGCTCCTATGCCCCAGGTATCTGCTCTGGAGTCTTCTACAGAGGCACTCTACCGACGGCTGTACAACAGCTCCAACCAGCTACAGCTCTCCTCCCCGGTAAGGAAGCACTCCTGCTCCCTAGGCCTTGCTGGGTGGCACAGGGCTAGGACTCAGAACCCTCTGCCCTCTTCCCTGGGTGCAGGGGGGAGAACTCACTGCCCTTCAGCCCACAGAGAGAGAGGAGGTTTGGCCTGATCCTTGCCTTATCCCAAAAGCTATCCAGTGAGGCCATGGTTGGCTGAGGGACAAAGGTGATTGTCACAGTGTCTCACATGTGCTGTTAAGTGTCAAGATCAGGGTGCCTTAGCCAAGGTGTTCCAGTAAGCTATTGCTGTTGCTTGGACTGGGAGTGTTTGGAGGCCAGAGCTGGGTGGGTAGTTTGTTTCTGGTGGGCTGAGCTCTTCCAGAGGTGTGAGGAAATCCTCCTCTTTCTGCATGTTCACATGACTTTGGGTTCTGCCCCTCAGGAGATCACCAAGCTGATGCAGCAATTGATCACCATGCAGGACAAACTCTACCAAATGCTGATGGACCTCCTGAGGGACTTGCAGGTCAAGCGCAGATCTCTGAAGAACCCCATCCTGCAGACAGAGCGCAACCTTTATGTGTATTTTTATTGCAATGAGGATCGGCTGAGAGAGGTGGTGGAGGAGCTCGAGAAGCAGGCATCAGCTTCCTCCAAGAGACCCTTAACAGAGCTGCCTGATGCAAAAGAGTAGTTCAAAGGGATGTTTGCTCCCTGCTATAGTAGTGGTGTCTTCTTTTGGTTGGGCTGGGTTCTTAATCCTGGACTAGTAGTGAATTCTTGTGGTCTCTGTTCCAGTGACAGGTTACTTGGGTTATGGGCCAGCAGCTGAGTTTAAAAGAAGCAGGGAGCTTATTCCTTAAATACAGAGTTTGCGAAAACTGGGTTAGATGATATGTAAAAAATTGATGCATCTTTTGGCACTGGAAGCTTTGGATAGACAAGACACTTCTCATGCCAACTCTACAAGAGGATGGGTGCTGCAGGCAAGTGGATTGATACTGTCTTGTCTCCCACTTCGGGGGAAAGGACTTTTGTGTCCTTTGTAGGGAATAAAAACTTCTGTTATGCACAACTGCAGAACAATAAGCTGTCCCTGTGTGGTGAAACCTTGTATTTCCTGAGTGTGTGCTCTGTGCTAGAGGCTGTGACACTTGCTAGGCTCAGAATCACCCTTCTTTTGCTAAGGAATCACCCTTATCCTATTTCAAGCCAGCATTCCTTGAATGCAGCCCCACTGCCTCCTCTCTGCCTGTGTCTGATCCCCTTGCAAAGAGCCTGTGGTTTCAGTATCCTCCTAGCTCTTTCCCTGTGATGTGTTGTCAGTGCTTGGGGTTGTGTAGTCGTACTGCCTGCCTACCCCCATGGAGAGGCACCACAGGGTGAGACCTTCTCCACACCCTCTCCAGGACAAGTTGGAAACACCCAGGAGCCACTTACTGCCTCTACCTTTTAATTTTCACTGAAGGAGTGAAGGTGAGAAACTGCATGGGCAGCTGCTCAGACTGAGCCCAGGGGGATGGAGATGCTGGAAAAGGCTGGGGATGTTGCAAACCTATAGAAGGGGAATTGCTGCAAAGTGAGAGGCTGTCCTTGACCAAACCCAGCTCTTCTACCCTCTCCCTTGACACAGTTACCTCTGTAACATCATTTCTGTTGAGGTTCTTCAGGCTGGCAAGAGCAGCATCCAGGGCTGGGAGGGCTTCATCCAAGTCCTTCTGAGCATCATCTGCAATGGCTTGGGCTGTCTGAGCTTTCTCATTGGCCTTTGACTCCTCAGCCTGCACAGCACTTCTTGTCTCTTCAGCCACAGCAGTGTCTACCTGCAATACCAGAGACAGCCTCAGAGGCATGCAGGAGGCACAGCACCCCATGGCTAGGTAAGGATCATGGCTGTCCTGGCAGCTTGTGTATTTTCTTCCAGCAGAGACTGCAGGGACCTAACTGCCAGAGGGGATCCCCATCCTGCGTCATACTGGAAGAAGGTTTTGTCAGCCTGTATAAGTCATCCATAAGGTCCAGCTCTGTCTGTGCCTGGAATGGTGTTAGTCTTGCAGGAATTAGCTGCTCTACCCTTTTCCTATTGGCATGAGGAGAGGATGTATAGGGGTGCAAATTTGTAGGGAGAAGGAGGAGTAAGAAGATAAGCTGAGGGGTTTGTTTCTAAAACTGTCACTTCTGCCTACCTCCAGGGTTAAAACACTATCAGGAGGCATAACGGAAATGTGGGGCATAGCCAAATTCTTATCTGCTATGTGGGAACTTAGGAGATTGCAGACTATTTCCCTCTGCATGCAGAGCTGTATGATATTAGTGTCTGTTCACTCTGTCCCAGTGTGGCCATCCCACAGGAGGAGATGGGCAGGGAGGAACACAAGGAGAGGAGGCAGTGACAGCCAGCGCAGGACTGTTCCCTATTCTGCAGTGGCATGACTGTGCAATGATCTTTGACATTTGGGCTATCAGGGCCAGGCTGCAGCTGGATCAGCTCCCTGGGGATGGGATGTAGGGGAGTGATCCTATTCAGTAACACCAGTCTGGACTTGGAGCTGCTCAGGCCACCTGAGGATTGTGTTAGGAGAGTTGCTAGTCTGTGCTTGCAAGGGCCAGTGAGGAAAGGGAGCTGGTAGCTTGGCTGACTGACCCCCTGGGTGGTGGTTTCACACAGGGGCATGTGAGCCACCACTTCTGCCAGCAACTGGTCCCCACCAGCAGCAGAGCAGGACTCCAGCAGAAGGCAGTTCTTGCTGGCAATGCTGCTCTGCACAAATACCTGCTGTGCCAGTTGGAAGCATTTCTACAATAGATCAAGCAGGACCACAATCCCTGCCAGGCCCCCCAGGCCCTGTGCCCAGTCCAGTCTGAGCAGTCAGAGTTGGAAAGTGCAGGGCTGCCCAGCAGTGGTACGTACCTTCAGCTGCTCGATGGTTGCCTCTGTGTCTTTGGCCGCCTGTGCCAGGAGAGGGCGGGCGGACTCCAGCTCCTCCTGCATCTTTGCTACATCCTCTGCTGTTCTCAGTAGCTGTGGAAGCAAAGCACAGTGAGAGTTGGGCAGCAGCCACGAAAAGCCCCAGGAAAGGGCTATGCTGCCTTGTGGGTGCTCCCTGCACAGTGCCAGGCTCTACAAAGCAGGTCTTGCCCTGGTCCCTGCTTGAACAACAATCTGACACTGGTGGCTTATGAACAGTAGTGCCTAATGATGCCTGCATATGTTGGGCATCACTTCATAAGCTCCTGGCAATTAGGCAGCAGAACAATGTTTCTTCCTCTTCCCTTCCAGTGAAGGTTAATAAGGAACATCCTGAGAAATTAACTACACGGAGGTCTGTGGACCCCAAAGACTAGAGACCATTATTCTTTTAGAGCTGTTATAGACTCAGACCTTCGGAAAGATTAGCCCTGGCAGAAGGCATAGTTTTCACTTGCTTTAGCTTTTACACAGGAGGTGTGTAGAACATCTCACTGCATCTCTGCAGCTATAAATACACTGCTCAGAGTGAGTAAGGTGTGGCTCCAAAGCTCTCCTGGGTGTGAGGAACAAACCTTGTCCAGGCCACCTTTCATCCTATTTTTGGCAGTCTTTAGTTCCTGTTGCTTCTTTCCAATGAGGGAATTGAAGATGCTGAGGAACTCCAGGTAACTCTTGGGAGTGATATAATTGTGTCTTCCCAGCTCTGCTAGGTACAACTGGCTCTTCTTTGCCACACTCTCATGGATTGCTACACATACTTGAATCTTCAAGGAGAAAGGAAAGAAACAACCTTATTCAGTACTGAACATGTGGTAGGCAAGTCTATATGATGCCCAGAGAGAGCACAAAGGGCTCACAAAGAGCCAAAGTATACAGTCACAGCAGAGCTTATGTATGTGTGTAGGCTTCAGTGCCATAGAGGAGTGACAAGTGGCCATGCCTGTTTCAAGGCATACAAAAACTATCCAGTTCTGCATTTGAATGACCCTTCTCCAAAACATTTCTGCTGCAAGGTAGGACCTTTCTGCAGGTGTGCCCTGCATCCATTTTCTTGGTGTATCTAGAGACATGGCACACTGACCATATGGGAACAGTGTACTCTCTTGAGTGTGACACTTACCATTCCAGTGATATCTTCATTACCAGTACCAAGAAGTGGGATTTCATTCAAGAAGGAAGAGGCAACGCTCTGCAGGGCTTCAGCAGGCCACTGATTGAACCAGTCAATGGTACAGCAGTTCACAAGAGAGGGGAACTGCCTCAAGCGTGCACGGAAGACTTCTCCAATCGGGCTGAGGGTAAGGCATGCAGAAAAGATGTGTTAGAGCCAGCTCTAAAGACAAGGACAAAACAGCCTTCCCTGTTCCAGAACCACCCTGAAGTGGGAACAGAAGTGCAGAGTAAGAGGGACAGGAATATACCCAAGGAAGGAGGAAAAAGGGGAATGAAAGTTCAGGCAGTGATCTGCATGACCTAAGGTGCATAGCTCGCTCCTTGGAAGCCCTCAGTATATTCTGGAAGTATTAAGATTATACTTTATGGGTCTCTCCCTAAGTAGGACACTTAAACTTCAGAGCACATTAATTTCTTACCCCTTGTTTCCAGCAGGTGAGTGCAGAGATCACATCACCAGCCTAAAATTATGGCCCTGATTCTTCTATCTGTACTTGCACTGAGAATGCCCTGTACCTTCTGGTATCTTCCCTGCAAGTAAGCAAGCTGCTCATGGACTATGCACTAGATTAATGGGTAAACATAGTGCAACTGAGCCACAAATTCAAGCAAGATGTTTTTGTAAGAAATAGCTTAATGGTGCATGAAGGAGGAGGAAGCTTGTATTAAATCTGGATCACACAAAATCATATTCTTGCAATTTTCAAACTTCATCTTGAACCCAGCAAAGTGTAAAAAACCAAAAAAAAAGTATCCAGTCCTGGGTGAGGGTGGTACGCAAACTATACCCATATTTCTTCTCTTCCTACAAAGTCTGGGGTGTGGAAATAAAAATCCCATTACAAAGTGATGGAAGGCAAAGGAGAAGGAGGCAATAATTAACAGCAAAAGCAGGGAGTCCTAGGCCTGAACTGTACCTCATGCACAGGACCATGTGGATATTGCTGCGGACCCGTCCTGTGTATGCAGCCATCAAATTGGCCTTGGTGGGCTGCTGCCCTAGATCTCGAACAACAGGTTTCATAGCTGTCATGATCTGTTCTTGGTCATCAGGAGCGTAAATGTTGGGAACATCACCAGAGTTGAGCAAGTTGTTGATATCTTCAAGGAAGGATTCATTTTTAATCTAAGTAGATGAGAAAAAAAAAAAAGGCAGTTTCCTAAGTCAGAAGACAGTCGTGTCTCACATGTCATGGAGATAATTTCTGAATAAATATAGCCCTCAGCCTCTGTTATAGGAAACCATTTCTGTGATCATTTGGCTCCAGTAAAGCACACTCTGACTCTTGTCCAGCAGCAGTTCCAATTGAACAGCCATGTTCAGCTGTTTGAGGGATGGGGGTGTGTCTGAGAACAAACCTCCTTCTGCCCATTCGCTGCCTCCTTACAGGCACACTGAGCTCAGGCCCTCTCTCCCTGCCTCGCAGTGACTCTGCAGTCACACCCCAGATACCTGGTTGCTCCAGGTCTTTGTTCCCTCACCAGAGAATGCTTCATTATTAAGTATAAAGCTTATCAATGTGGGAGACAAAGGAATTGTAGGGATGTGTCACAGTCCGTGGGACGATCTCCCTCCAGCGCTACACTCACCTCTCCACCTTTGCTAAATCAGAAATATACAGCATCCATCACCTTGACTAAATGCACCCTCCCATGCCCCTCTGCTCCCACATATGCTTCTCACTGCAGGGAAAAGGCTGCAAGAACAAACAGCATTTGACTGATGCTCATCTCACTGCTTAGGGCTCTGCCACACGGGAATGGTTCCTATGATAATGAAGGCAGTAAAAAAGCCTATGGGGAACATAACTGTGAATTCCAGAAATTGGCCTAGTCAGTAGCAAATTACAGTTTATGGTTACAAGCCAACATTACTCTGTGGAACCAGCAGGTCCTAAATCTACTGGTACCTTTGAAAAGTAAAAGAACCATGTTACTTGGGACTTCTAATATCAGTGACCACAGTGGTGCTGGGTCTAAAATCTTCGAACCCACCAAACCCTTGGATGGAGCTGAAAGAAGCTTCCTTGAGCAAGAGAACAATCAGCCTACTCACACACAGATCTACAGTCCCTCTAGCAATAAATGTGCCACCTCCAGTTTCCCTGGGGCTTTTTCATATGATGATGAATGTAGGGTACTGAAGAAATACAAGTTATGTGTGGTTTGTATCGAGCTCCTCAATCCCTTCAGGGGAATTTACTCAGCTTAGAGATGTGTTTCTGTCTCCTTTTGAGATGGAATCCACCATGCTAACACTCCTGTACCTGTGTGTCTACAAATAGGAACGTCTTGGGTAGACTTTGAAGGCCTGCTTTCATCATGATCTTCCTCACGTCATCTCGCCATTCGATCATACCATAATTTTTGGACAGTTCAATCTGGAAGCACTCATATTCTGCCCTAAAGGAAAGACAAGCCTGTGGAGTTACATCTAATTAAAATATCCTTTTCTGTCAATCCTGAGTGTGTGCTGTGGACTCAGGGGGAAAGGACTCAAGCAAGTTGTTCTCCTACAATGAGTCCTGAGCATGTGCCTGTCCTCATGCATGTTCCGTTACCAACCCAAGAGCATGTTTTTCTCAAAGCAGAGATACCTGAATTAGCTAGAAACCCAGTGAAGAGGTGCATGTTAACTGAGCCCTAACTCTTGACTCATTTGAGGAGTCAGCTGCCAGAAAAACGTGTAACTGGTAGTGGGAGGGGCAGAAAAAGAGATTCTCTGAATGCAGCCCCAATGGAGCTGCTGCATGATACATGCATAGGTGGGAGTGCATTACTTACATGTGAGATGCCAGTCTGGTGAGGGACTGTCTCCCACTTCCCCCAACACCCAGGAGAAGAGCGTTCCCTGGAGCCTGCCGCAGAATCCGGCTGATTCGGCAGATGTGCTGTATGGCATCCATGAAAAGCACAAGCTTCAGCTCTGGGGTGTTGTTCTGATTGTACTCTTCCAGGTAATCCTCAATCACAATCTTCAGCTATGGGCAGAAACACTCAATTGTGGCTACCAGACAAAAGCAATTGTGTGTGGTGGCTGATTGCACTGGGAGAGGGCACAGCCTGCTGCTTAGGAGGGTCTGGGAGCAGCTCTCCTCCATGCTTTTATAGGAACTGCCTTTGGACTGGGCTGAATTTAGTCCATGGTGGTGACAGCAGCTGCTGAATGGTGACTTTAAACTAAGTCAGGCAAATGACTAAGGTCTGTTGTTCCTAACTGTGCTGTTTGCCTGGAGAAACAGCAGGGTGTAGTTCAAAATAAAATAGGTTATGGCTGCCTGATCCATACAGCTCCAGGGCCCCCCTCTGGGATAGTTTCCTCGCTCTATAGCTGACTACTGTCTGCTGCTGTGTCCTGTGGTTAGGATTCTGGCTGGAAAGGGCAGGTGCTGGAAGAAAACAGCACTGGCTGTAGATGGGTAGAGGAGCACGCTCCCCTCCCAGTCCAGCTGTCACATGGAACCATTGCAGAAGAAATTTCTCCTACCCTTTCCAGGGCTCTCTTCAACACCACCCTCAGGCCAGAGAAGGAGATGAAGCATGAAGACATCTGGAATTTAATCCTACCCCCTCAGCAATCTCACTGTGAACTTGGACAAGCAACAGCAGCTGGAATTCATACAGTGCTGGAATCCCTGCCTAGATGCCAAAGTCCTGTGTCTGGCAGCCTGTAAGTCTGGCTGTCTCAGCTGTGCTCACCTCAGTGGGGGACAGGCCTGCCTACTTTGCAAAAGGGATTGGAAAGCTCAGTTAATTACCAGTCCTTGTCACACAGCTATCACAAGGGGAGAGACGGCAGGATAATCATCTGTTTCTGATAATGAGTGCAAAACGCACTGCTCATTGCCTTTGCTTAATTACCACTACCGAAGTACTTGCAGTATCTCCTCCAACAGGGAATCTGGCAGTAACATTAATTACTTGTAAAGGTCAATTGTGAAGTCTTTAATGGCAAAAGTAGTATTGTTTGGGGGTAATGTGCCATTTCTTTCCAGCAAATTTCACTTTTCAGTCCCCAAGTGCGGCTCATTTTGGAGATTTGGCATAGCAGGCTGACTCCAGGACTGAAAAGCAAAGGCAGTCTCTTCCATGTCAATTTCCCATTGTACCAAATACAGCTACTATCCGCATATGGGGTAGGATTTCACAGGAGACCTCTGGAAGGGCTTGCAGTTCCAGACACCTTCAATTACAGAAGCTCCATCATTCCTATTAATTGTTTTCTTTTGTTTACAAAAGACTTGGAAGATGGGAACACAGTTCACATCATGATTCCCAGTGTCCTTACCTTTTCCTGGCTCTCGATTGCTTTGTATAGTCTGACATTGGCACCTGGGTCCATGAAGTCCCCGAACAGAACTGGCTGGGAGGGGATGACCTCCTCAAAAGTAGTGCCAAACTCCTCCATCTTCTTCTTCATTAGGCTGTCAAACCAGGTCCGGTCCTCCTCATTGACCAAGCGATCACAGAAGACCCGGCAGCTCTCATGGTACCACAGTCTCAGCAGGTCCAGTTTGTCCTGGTAGGAAATCCCAGCAAAACAGCCCCCGTGAGATAAGCAGAGTTATGAGCATCACTGTCAGGAAAGCTGGTTCCTGCCCAGCATGTGGCCAGCTTCACTCCTGCTAGAAGGCAGCTGGAGCAGAGAAAGAACTGGGCAGAGGAAGCTGCTTTCCCTGCTCCTCTCAAAATCAACTCTTGTCAAAACAGCTGCTTTGCAGAGAGCTCATTACAGCTTCAGCTAATCCCCCCTCTATTTGTCCATATGTTGCGCTTTTTTTGAGAGATTTAAATTTTCTGTTCTTTGTTCTTATCTTTCCCCAGTTTGATTTAATTTTTACTGTTTCCTTATGTTTTTGAGGAAGATTCTTTTATTTGACTGGTACCACAGAACTAGGGTCCTAAGTACTTCCTGTGGTAAGTCAATCTCTACTGGCCAGGCTGGAGCCAGACCAAGGTCTTCAGGAGAGCTGAAGGGGCAGAAACCTCCACTGACACAAGCAGCTAACAGGACAACACCTCTGCCCCTCTGTGGTCCCCTGTGGCTCCATCCAGCCCTGACTAGGTGGGCTGTGCTGTACTGACTCATCTGCTTTCATGCCAGGGGCTGAGGTGAAAGGGGCATCTGTTTACTACTCGTACCAAGCAACAACCAAAGTTGGGGGGGCCACCACATTCATTGAGCAGTATCAAAATGCAGCTACAGTGGGAAATTAAAGCCTGTTTGCAGGCCTGTCGACTCAAATGGAACATTTCTGGTCTTCTCCTGGGTGGCACAGCAGTGCTGATGGGAGGACTCACCTCCATCTTGCTGGGCTCAACCATGAGCATGCCCTGGAACACCTTGGAGAGGTCTCTCAGGTTGAAGGTATAATGTGACTTTGCTGGTGTGGGCAGCAGCTGGGATGTGATGGTCAAATACACATAGATAGTGGCATCGACCAAGGCCTCTTTCAAGTCTTTGACTGCAACTGCTCCTGCTGCAGAGATAGAGGAGGTTAGAGAGGATGTCAATGTGGTGACTGAGCTGAGAAGGTCCTAGCAGAGCAGGAAGGTGGCACTGCATGGCAGAAGGGTTGTTTAGGACTTGGCCAGGAACATACTTTTGTCTGTTTTCATTTGCAAAGACTGTGAGGGACCTAACCAAGCACCTGTTCACTGCAGTGGATAGTTTCCAATGAGTTTCTCAACTAATGTGAACCAGATTTGGGGATGGAAGAACTCATCACAACGATTCTGCAATGTAAAGACTTCCTACCCCCCAGAAATAGAGGAGACACTGCCAGAAAGATAATTGATGCCCACCTGAAACCAGAGAGGTTTTCCTTCTCCTTCCCTACACTCCCACAGTGGAATCTCAGCTACTTTTAAGATAGAAGGTGTGAGTGCCCTCTTAGCTAAACCCTCTGCAAATCATTATGCTCAGTAAATGCAAAGCCACTGAGGAATAATTTCATATGCAATAGTCTGGCAAGATTTAAACACAGCTGCCAGTTTTAGAGCATTTTTTTCCCCTCAATGAAGTTTATTACAAACACTCCTTGAGAAGTAGAGCCAAGTAGAGAACTTTTTTGCATTATTTCCAAAGTTGCTTAATGTCTCTTTAAATCACAGCGAGATGTTTCAGTGTGCCCCTGAGCTCATAGTCAGATACTGGTGCTTCTGACTATTGCAAGCAACCAGAAAGCTCTGCTTTGCTTCTCTCATAGCTGACTATTCTCATTCCTTTCTACTGGCAGATTTGCAGATGAGGGCACATTTGCAGAGGTGATCCTCAATTCCCACCCTGTCAAATACAAGAGGACTCATTTCACTCCAAATTAACCCTTTTTTTCTGGGTGGCTGTAGCACCATGCTCAGATCCACCCTGCTCAGCTGTCCACAGGCTGCAGCAGATGGAGAGTAACAGAAGGCTCTGCTTCCACAGAAGTCTGTTGTCTGGGCAAGTGTCTGTCTGCTGAAAGCACAGGTAAGCTATGCCATGCTGTGCCCATCAGCTTGTTCTGTTCACGGTCTCTCTCATCTTTCTGCTCTTACTTACGCACTGGAGTTCTGTAACTTTTTTCTCCTAGGAGTCCATCTAGAAAAAGACAAAAAAACTGAGTTCCACCTTTACCTGCTGAGGAGAAGGCTATCTGCATCATCCATCACAAATGAAATTCTCTTTGAAAGGCCTAGGCTATATGATACCTTATGAAACTGTGAAAGCTAAAAGTTGAAGCTTGCTGATTTGCAACAGCAGACTTTGGCCCTGAGACTAACAGTGTATGAGTTCTCTGCTAACATTCATACAACACATTCCCAAAAGCATCTTCAAGTGACTGCAAGTTCCAGCTTCCAACACTTTGATCAGATCATCAACATTAATCCCTTCCCTTCCAAACCCCACTATCAGCAGATTGACTTGTGAGGAGAAGGTGGCAGTTGCCTGCAGGACTTACCCATCCAACTGCCAAGGATGTTGGAGAAGATAGTCTTCTTGCTGCTGTCATCCATCTCAGTGAAGGAGAGGTAGTTGAAGTGGCGAGTGAAGCGTGGAGTGACAGGATTCCTTCCCCCTCCAGGAGGTCCCATGGCACAGACAAAATTGATATCTACCAGATGCTTAAAAGTACCTTGAAGAGTGCAAAATCAGAAATGAATGCCAAGTTGTAGCTGAAAACTCTCACCACAAATCTCCACAGGAGGTGCACATATTGAACAGGCCAACTTTGGCCAAGAGATCTGGGTCATACCGATCTGCTTCCTGTCGTACCAGCCCTGGTGGTCCATCCACTGCCGCAGCAGCTCGATGGGTGGCTGAGCCCCATACTGCTCCAGCATTGGCATGTTCATGTCATCAATAAAAAATATGAAGTACCGACCAACTGGAGGCCCAAACACACCCTTCCGCCTGGAAGGAGAGGACCCATGTAAGGATACAGTACATCTCCTATTGCAAAGGTACTTCTAACTTGATCCAAAAGCACTTTTTTCCTCCAGACACTTCCTGAGTCAACAGTTTCTTACACCTAACTTACTCCTTTATAAGGGCCTTTACATGGAAAAGATATGGAGCAATGTTTGAGGCACTGGCTTCTTTGCAAAGAAAAGTGAAATTTTGTCTACTTATGCACAATGCCAATAAATAAATGGGTGCAAATAAAAGCAAATTAATCTGTAGAGAACTTCAAACCAGTGGCTGACCAGGGGGGCGAAATGGAAGCTGTTAACAGTGGGGAGTGGGATTGTGGGTGGGCAGCCACATTTTCTCCCTTCATCACTTTCTATAAAGATCCCACACCAGGGTTTGCAAACACCTGTGCTGTGAAATGTAGTATTTCTGGAATAACTAGAATTGGAGCAACTTCTACAGACCCTCACTAATCCTTCTTACTTTCTTGCCATTATATCAAGCTTATTCTGGCTCCCACAATCACAGCTCAGATGTTCTGTGTCCTATTTGCTATCCACAGCTGTACATGCTTGTGGCCCCTTCAGGTCTTGGGATGAAATTAAATGGCCAAGCTGACAGAAACACTGAGCTGAGGGATACTGCTTTCACACACACAGAAAGGAATCTTGCCTCTTATCCAGTTTGCTGTCAATGAGATCCTGGGTTTGGTTAGCAGAGGTGCGTGCAGAAAACATCAGGAAGTGGGTAACGTATTTGTTAGGCAAGTTCTTCAAAAGCTTGTCCGTAATTGTGAGAGTCTTCCCTGTGCCAGTGGGACCAATGCAGAGAATCTGGAAGCACAATCACCAATGCAGCATAACCACAGGTAAGCAGCCTGTGTTTCCCAGCACTCTGACACTTGCTGAAGGAAATGCAGGTTATTGCTCACTTAGGAACTTAAAGATTGGGCTTGCTTCTTCAGTAAGGTCAGCTGCACAACAGATCTCTTGGCATGGATGGAATCCAACCAGAGAAGTATGAAATGGAACTGTAGGAAACAGGTGAAAAAGGATGGTGATGGGCTATCTAGCAATTGCTGCATTTTGGTTTAACAAATGAGCATTGACATTCATTGGGGGACTGAATGGAGAACTCTTAGTGCTTAAGCACAGATTTTGAGCAGAGGAATACAAATCCATGGGAGTGGGAAATAATCTCAAAGTGTCAGGTAGCTGTTCTGACTGCATTGGGAGAGGAAAAGGTTGAATAAAAAATTCAAAGGCAAGGCTGGGCACATACTGGCTTATAGTTGAGGAGCAACAGCTCCAGCAGATACGCCATGCGGACTGTGTTCATTGTGGGCACAATAACGTCACAGAAGTTGGTATCTGGAACCATGGTGAACTTTGCTGTAGGGTCCATCCACACCTCCCAGTGCACCTGAAAGATACATGTCTGCTTAAAGGGGGCACTCACATCTACCCCTTACAGGAAAAGGAAAACCATTTCTGCTGTTTTCCCTGTCACCACTCCTTGTGTAGTACCTTGGATTTTGATAAGCAATACATGTTTCCAGCCCTTCTGTCTAGTCTTACCACCCTTATCTTTTTGTATGGCAATCCTGTGAGTGTTTGACTTGTTTCTTTTGAGAGGAACAGAGACCAAGAGTCAGAGGTTATTGCTCCAGCAGCAACACATTTGTCCTCCCTTCTGAGAACCGGGATCAAAGCAGGATGGAACACTTGTGATATTTCTAAGGATGGGAATTCTGCCCATGTCAGAGGCCCAAAGAGGGCTTAGGTGGGATCTTGTCTTCACATTTGGTGCCATCAGCCACGTTGAACTCAGAGGCACATGAGGATCTGTACTTGTACAAGGTATGTGTGACTTCTGCCAGATTCAAGCTGCAGATGAACCTCCCGGAGGCCACTACAGAAGTGAGATAGAGGTTCTGCCAGGGATATGCTAGAGAACACAGGAGAAAATCTGTGTTTCTGACCACACTGGGAGATTCTGTTAAGCATCTAATGCTCATGTAGGTCTCTTTTCTTTGACTTCAGGAATGGGAAAAATTTTCCCTCTTTTTTTTACTTCCTTTCATCCCAGAGGCTGGTGACTGTCAGTCAGTATGGCCCTGACATGCCCTACTACTGTCTCCTGTGAAAAAAATGGCATATTAGTCTGCCTTACGGCTACTTCAGACTCTGCTGTACACAGCTCTTCTGCTGTTGTGCACTGCTTTCTAACATAGGCAGACCTACCCACCTGAGCTTCAGCTTGTCCCTCTCCAGCAGCTACACCTGTAGAGCCCTCTCATTTTCCCGAGCACTGACAGAGGCACTCATGTCTCAATTGACCAGCCCTTGGCTCAGATTTGAAAGATCTACTTCACAACCCTGAGGGCAAGTAACTGCCTTCTTGATTCAGCAAAAGGCTTAATTTTGATTTAAACATTCTTGTTTGGTTCCTGTAGGCCTTTCTTATTTCCCCTTGATGAGAGAATCCTACCAAATCCAGCAGTATTTTGCTGCTTCCTGGTCCCTCCCCACAGATTACTGAAACATTTTACCTCTCTAACGACCTCTTCATCCAAATCCTCTTCAGTACTGCTAAGCCCAGCATCATCCAGTTTATAGTCATAAACCAGTCCTTCTTTTGGGAAAAGTAACTCGATCTGTGAAAATAAGGCTGTGGTGAACCTGGTTGCCATTCAGCTGAATTCACAGGAGGATCTGCACTATTTCAAGGAAGACTTTACTAATGGGATGCTGCCCAGGCCAGGGGCCTTAGGTCTCTCCCAGAACATCCAGCTCCAGAGGTCCCTTTACATTTGAGGCAGTGGTATCCCAGATGCCAAGAGGAAATCCATCCAAAGCCTCCAGGCATTCAAGAAGCTGTGAGCCCCATCCCTCATTACTAATTCCTCTATAATGAGAGAGGATCTGGTTTTCCTTTACTCACCTTTTCCTTTGCCATCTTCTGTCTGAGCCATGAGCTGAAGGCCACGCGACCTTGGGAATCTCCAGTAGCACCCACGCTCCAGATCAAGGCAAATATAAACCAGGGTTCAATCAGCTCTCCCATACGAGCAACCTTCTCCCGGGGAATTGTCCTAATTCCCTTAGAACCAGAGACAAGCAGAACAAAAGTTCTCAGGCATGGTTAAGGTACACAAACCCCAGACTCTTCTTAATTAGCTTGTAATTCTATTCAGTTTCCATGTAGCTTTTCGTAGCCAGCTTTTCACAGGCCTTGTTAATATATTCTGTGGATTAAAATTTGTTGGTTTTTTGGTGTACTTGAGAGACTCCCTTTGCTGAACTAACGTCACTCAACAGGAGCTGGGAGAAGAATTTAATCTTAGGTTTTTAATTTGAAAATTGTCCAGCCTTCTTCAAGACTAACTCTCAAAGGACTTGCAATCTGAAGTGCATCACTGCTCAGCTCTGATCTCCACTTTCCACTTATTCTCCAATTCCCCCTGCTATAAATAAAAGTGAACCTCTGCCCTCCAGCCTGGTAGACATGGAGCTTATCTTTTGTTCCTTCAGCAGGCAGAGCATAATCCTTCCAGGTTTACCTGCACTTTGCAGAATGTTGTATTATTTCTGCCACATAGATGAGCTACAGCATGACCTTTCTGCACCAAGATCTCATTCTCTGGTGACTAACCCTCTGCATGACTTGGTGTCCTTAAGAATTACAGGCACAAATGATAGTGACAGAGGTAGCAAAATCCTACCTTAATGGGAATGAAAGGCTGAAACAAACATTCCAAGAGCACGAGGAGGCTCCTTGTGAGGTTACCATCTGTTGAGGTAATTATCTCCTTCACAGAGCTCCTGACAAAGTCAATGGCCTCCTGTAAGGAAAGGCAGGAACAGCTCAGTGTCACCAACGCAGTTGTCTTTGGTTCTGCCTTCTTGTTCAGGTTTCTCCTCACCCCCTTCATGCAATGTTTAGCAGGGAGAGTGTGACTGATAACAATGTCATTTCCAACTGAGTCCCAAGTGTCACTGTTTTGACTGGAGAAAAGCCAGTCACCTCCCTGGGTTCAGTTTTAACCCCAAGAAACCTCTGGGCCTGCCTTTTGGTTCTGTGCAACAGTGATGTGCATCTTGTGCCATCCCTCCTGTTAAACAGTTTGCTCCTTTCAGATCTTTCCATTGCATCTCCAGGTTATTCATTACAATAATGACTTAGCAGCAGAGTAGAAATAACAAGACTTGTTTGTACAATTTTCACCCTGGAGTTGCTCCACTGTAAACAGTGGAGCTGCACGTGGGATGATTTTGTCCAGAAGATAATTTTAAAATGAAATAAAACTATAATGACCAACGAGACTAAGTCACATCACAGGGATCAGTGAGTAACCTCTATTAAACCCAGAAAATTCACAGAGCAGCTTGTATGCTGGTAGTCTAAACTGTTCCCACAATGGCATTTAAATCCAGGCCTTGTCAAGTCTAAGATGGTTGATATCCAAGCTGACAAGCTTGAAGCCCTGGAAAGGCTGGAATGGCATGGTAGCTCACCTTGAGGAATCTCTGGAAGAGAGATTCCAGTTTCTCCGAGAAGCGCTGCATGACTTCTGGCATATTTTTCAGCCAGCATTCAGTAAAGGGCTGCAGCCCCAAGATGCTGGGTTCCAGGTAAACCATGCCACAGCGGGAGACTGTGGCAGGGGAAGCAACAGCAAGATCCTGGACTTCAAACATCATGGTCATGCTCTGGAAATTGTAAAAGAAAAGGAAGGATAAGGACTTGTTCACTTTTGATACATCTTTCAGTGCCAGGAGTACAGCCAACAGGCAGCAAAAGCGAGAGGGATGAGTTACCTCTGTCATCTTGATGATTTCCCCTGAGCTGAGGCACAGCTTCTTATTGTCATCTAGCACCGTGTTCATGTTCTCAATCCACAAAGCATCAACTGGCCCATCAAACATATACCACTTCTTGTTGGTGTCAGCGGCCACAGTTCCCTGGCGGATGAGCGTGGAAAAGATCCCATCTGTCCTGAAAGGTGGGAGGAAGGCAGGGCTTAGCCCATTCTGGTTTTTCTGAAATCAACGGCAAAGTTCTCACCATATGAGACAATAGAGGCAGAATCTTACCCTGGTTCATCTGCCCCAGGATACCTGTGCCTCCCCTGTTGATGAGCTGCATAAAGGTCCACCACACTCCATTTTTTACTGAGACAAACATCTCAGCCTGAGTGACACCATGAAACAATTTCTTTGGGCATTAGGATCTGGAATTCATGTCATTTAACTATAAAATGTCAAGCTTCCCTTTAACATCTCTGTCCTTAATGAAGAGTAAAGAGGCCTTGCTAACATCCAGTTCAGGTCATAGGCATGTTATGTGCTCTCTGGAGGTGCCTCTTTTTCTCTGCCAAGGGTAAAGGCAGACTCAGGTTACAAGGATAAATCCAGGCTAAAGAGCATGACCCCATCCTCCTTAAAACTGAAGTTCCCCACCCTCAAATGCCTGTGAACCTGGGTGGTGCTGGAGCTGGTGAACAGGAGAGCAGACACAAGGAATGATGGCTGTTGACAACAAGAACTTCATCTATACATGGAAACTTAGAGGGCAATTGGATAGATTCTACTCCTGCTATTAAATAATTATTTGTTATTTTTATAATGCTAGTGAATTCCAGGGTATTGTTACTGAGATCAAGGGAAAACAGTCTGTTCTAAAGCTCAGCTGATTAAAACAGATGGATTTGTCTGTAAATATATTTTACATGGCTGCTGTATTTTTCTTTTTGTCATGTTGATGCGCCTGTGTGCTGCCCTCGCATAGAGTCATATCATAAATAAACTGTTAAGCTTAATTGGAACATCCTATAAAATGTCCTTCAGTAAATACACGCCAGATCCTAAGTTAGGAAGCTCTAGGCTCAGCATCAGTAATGTTTACTTGCTCGTTCTTTTCCTAGAGGTAGTTAAATTAATATATATTTAGTTTCCCTCATTTTACTAAACGCAATCTTTAGCTTTGCCCCTAAGCAAGTGCTGGCTGACAGGGCCAAAGGGAGATTCACACTGCTTCTCACACCTTAGATTCTGGATAAAGTGAGCTGCAAAGTCAACCTCAGGTCACATATGAAAACATAAGCAGTAGGACCTGGCTGCAAAGAGGGCAAATGGGCTATTGGTTCTTGTTTCCAAACCATGCAAGCAAGCAGGAGCCTTGGTAACAGGAATGAAATGCCTCTTTATGCCTGAAAGTCATTCCTCATCATTCAAGGCTACCAGGGCATTTATACAGAACAATTCAAGTTCACAGTAGAGAGGTCACTTTTCTTCAGAAGCAAAGCAAGTGTTTTTAAGCCACTGTATCTTAGAGCAGGGGCATGTGCTCCAAAGCTATTGAATTGTTGTTATGTAGTTAATGCTGTGAGCTGAGCTGCAGGAACTGTCTGGGCATGTGCTGGCAGACAGGCCAAGCACACAATAAAAGATGTCAGCTTAAATCTCCGTGACTGGCTATTGTAGCTTGGTGAGGATAAGGACTTGGTTGCTTCTGGTTTTATGCCACCACCCTAAATGGTTCTCAGCCTTGAAGAGAAGACGCTCAAGACCAGAAAAGTGTTTTCTGTCTGGAAGGGAGGAAAGAAGGTTTTGTACTTTACCACTCATGCGTTAGCAAGTTGAACTCTCCATAAAGCTGGCCCATTGTGATGGATTTGGGATTCAGCACAAAGTAGTTGACTGCTTCGTAATTCCCACCACTGGCTGCAGGCTGACCTTTCAGTGATGTCATTGCAGCTGCCAGGACTTCATAACTCTGCAAAAGCAGGACAGCCAGAGAGTTAACTGCCATGGCTCCAGAACAACAATTCCTCTTGCTCTCACAGCAACTGCATTCCAAAGGCAGTGAGAAAGGGCACTTAGTGAAGGGTAATATCACAGTAAGAAGATGTCCGGCTGAAATAAAAGCACAGAAGTAAAGCATTCTACATGCAGGGGAGGAGGAAGTTAGATCTCCCATGCAAGAGGCCTGAAGCAGCTCAAGATGTCAAAGTATGTCTTAGCCTTAGAAATCTGCAGCAGAGCTAACAAGCCTCAGTGTAATCTCACAACTCAAAAAGTCAACCAAGTAATATACTTCCCCATGGCTATCTAAATCATTACTAACAGGCAGCATCTTGGTGCCCTGATTTCTGTCTGAGAGAAGCTGGAAATGCCAGAATGTCAGTCTTCTGTGAAACTTAACCCTCTGCATCACTAAGATGGTTTGCTGGGGCCAGCACAGTGCCTCATCTGTACCTTTGTCTTGCCAGAACCTGTTGGTCCCACCAGCATCAGGCCATGACGAACCACAGTGGTCTCATACAGCTGGATGCACTTAGTCACAAAACCTGTAGAGGAAGATGATGCACAGTGGGTCTGGGATCATGTTTCCTTCCTAAGACAGCACACTGGACTGAAAGCCCAGGCCTAGGAGGAGCTTGTGGAGAGCCTTTTCTCTCACCATCGACATCCTTCAGGTTTGCTTGGAGGCAGGATTTGCGGATGGCTTCTTCAAGGATGCCGTAATCAACAGGTGTTTCTTTGATGTTTGGAAATAAATCTGAGACAATACCATTGAAGAGCTTGAGGTCATCTTGCAGGAATTTGGGTACGTTGGCATCCCTAATAGCCCGCAGGCAGATAAGCTCCTGCAAGGATTAAAGGACTCAGAACTTCAGAGATTCTTCCTCTCTTATGAGGCTGCAGAAAAGGCCACATTAGTCTATGGCAGTGTGAAATCCATTTACCTCATCCATATCAGGATTCTCTCTTTTGAGGTTGCCAGCTGTTGAGATGACAGTCTTCACAGCTCTCATCCCAAAGTCATAGTGATCCTGGAAAAGGTACAGAGAAAACAATGTTGTCAGGCACAGGAGCATCACCTAAAAAAAGAGTAAATCTGTGTATGCACTTAGCAAGTAAGAAAAGAAAAATGAGAGAGATATGGCTTCAGAACAACTATAAGACTGCTCTCAGGATCCTTCAAACAAGTAACTAGTCCTCAGTTGTACAGACTACAAGCCTGTACAACTGAGGACTAGGGTACAACTGAAGAAAACAAGCATAACTGCATGATGAAAAATCCTAGATGCAGGCAGGGCTGCTTGGCTCAACTCTTCTGACACTGTAATCCTATCTAGGACTTAAGGTGAATGGAAGTCCAGCCACAGTTGCAGAAATGAGAATTACAAAGGAGGGAGGAAGATGAAGAATGGGTATGGTGACCTTTCTGAGATATGCTATCACAAGGCACCAAGAGTACCATCCAGGCACTTTGTTCCTAGGCTGAGCAAGCTTCACATTTCAAAAAATATTCATAGACATCAAGGCATCTACCTGGGAGCTGAGCTGCTCTGATAATAGTTTGAATGTTGTGGTGATCTTCTTTGCAAGGACTTTGGCTTCATTAAACCCAAAGGAGTAAAGTGAGATCTCAGCAATCATAGAGTAATCTGGGACCATCATAGCCACGGGACGAAAGAGAGCCTGAAACATACAGATCCAACACAAGATCAAAACACTGTAATTTCTTGCCTTTTTTACAGAAACTGGAAAGGCTGAGTATCTATCCTGGACTGTTCAGAGGTCACAGCATGAGTGTGTCTGGCACCTGCCAGCAGACTGCAATATGAGGAGTGCCATTTGCTTACACATGTGTTTCAAATCTCAAAGTGATCCTAGAAACTTTCCAAAAGTGTCACATCCTAGCCCCTGTCACAGACACACTGGTGGGTCCAGGTAGCATGCAGCACCTGTACTGCCCCTCTGCTTTCTGTGCACGCAGCCTGCCCTCCTCACCTTCAGGTTATCGGGCAGTTCAGTACGCCCAGCATACCCTGGGTTCATTGTGATGAAGACTGCACAGGATGGCACCAGTGGGATCTCTGTGCCCTCAAATATGAAGGACTCCACCTGGAAAATTACAAATATGATCATCTTCAAAGAACAGAGCCTGACTTGCAAATTAAATAATGTAGTAGAACCTTCAAAGAAGAGAACAACAGGTTTTAATAGTTAAATTATCAAGCACAAACACACATAGCTGCCCACAACTGCAGTGACTCAATCTGGTCCCACTGCAGGAATCCAGTATTACCAGCAATATTTTTCCTTGTATAAGAAACTGGGCTCATGGAAGATTTACTGATAGGATAAATCTTTTTTCTGACCCCTGAACAGACTCCTATCTCTCCAGCTGTAAACAAACATATTTCCATTTATTTTGCAGTAGGGATCAAACCTGAATTAATTTGTGGCAAAAAGGGCAAAGAGAAACCTAAATCCTTTTTAAAGCTGGGTAGGTAGTAATTTCAGATGAGGGATAAAGTAATGCAGAAGAATTTACAGAGAGCAAGTTACTAATCCCAAGCCAAAATCAAGGAGATTCAGGTCTTAACCCTACTGAGCCTCCAGAGAACAAAGCAGAGACTGGCTGCTAGACTGGCTGACAGCTGAGTCTCCATTAAAGCCAACAATTCACTTTCCAATGCAACTCTGTGCGTGCACGAATATGCATTTTTCTGCATGTAGTGGGTTTTGTGAATCCACCAAAGCCTGGATAACACATTCAGACAAATTGGGTGCTGTTCATGGCAGAACACTGGCTGCCTTTATCACAGCTCCAATTTTTATCAGCTGAGTGGATCAGTATCAGAGTGTCTCCCACACCATAGTCTGCTGGCACCGCAGCTCAAGCTGAGAGATACTTCAGCCCATGGGCATGTGGGCAACTCTGGTAGCACACACTAGGGTTACCAACTCCAGTCCCCAGCATGCTGACTGTGTAATGGTCTGATATGATGCACCACAGCCAGGACATTACTCAAATCTCTACCAAGCTTAAGGATATCTGTCTGAGTCACCCCTGAGCAGTGAAGCTGCTCCTCCATGAAGGTGTGTGCAGGGACAAGGACTTGTCTGAACTAGCTCAAGTGGAGACTTTTTTGTCTGCCTTTGTATCCACATGCTCCTTACATACCCTCTGCTGCTGTGCTTTCTGGATGGTCGTGATCTGCTGGGCCACCACAGAGAGCACCTCAACATCGATGCGGTTGAACTCATCGAAGCAAGCCCAAGCACCGGAGCTGGAAGGAAAAAAGGAGTCAGAAACACTACACAAGAACAAACTTGCAGTCAAAAGTTCAGCTAGATCTAGAAATTACAAATCCACATACTGGGTAGGCAAAACAGAGACTAGAAGTGAGCCCCAAAGGCCCCTAACGTCCCATGGCAAGCAGTGACACAGCCACAGTGTCCTGGGACACTGGAAGGGGCTGTAGCCCCTCACCCTGACTTTTCCTCCCAGGCCATGTGATGAGTGACCATGGCAGTATCTGACCCTCTAGCCTGGGACAAATTCTGCATGTTACAGATTTGAGCTTTAAAGAGGCGTCATATTGAGTTCCTGGTTTGTACCTGAGCTGTAAGTGTAGCAGATACAATTTAGACAACTCTTCTGCCCATTTTTCAGAATTTAGAAGATTGTGTATAAAGCTGAAAGCATGCATATGAGGAAGGTGATCTTCCCACAAGGCATGGCTTAAGAATGAAGTTAAATTACTTACAAAGAAAACATCTGAGAAAAGAGTACCACTTCTGTTGGAGTAACTAATTCAGATTCACCAGTGTGCAACAGACTAATTGGACCAGCTCTGTTTGAAACGTAGAGAAGAGAGAAGTCTCTCTGAAAGGATCCCTCAGGGCTTAGAGCAGTCTCTCTTGGCTGCTCAATTTTGAATATTCTCAGCAGATTGCCTTCTTCTTAAGAATAAGCAGCTTGTGGGCTGAATCCCAGTTCAACACGTATGATATTGAAATAAAGGCCAAAGCTGGAAACATTTGCACAGGTGGATTAGTGCATTGTGGATTAGTGCAAAGCATTTTAATTTTGCCTTAGATGAACAGGATCTCCTTTTATCTCTTTTTATTTTTTTTTCTTCTCCTATTGGATCGATTTCCCTCCTTTCTGGCTAGAATTCTTTTAATCTTGCTTATTCTGGAACTCATTAACCCCCTTACTAGGGTTTTGTTTGTTCTTTTGGGCTGCTGTGAAAAATACCCACCAAATCCCAGTGGCCAGCATCCCTACCCACTCCTCAATAATGACATGCAGTATTTCATTGTACCTGGCTAGTCCCTTAAAAAACTTTCCCATTGCCATAAAGTCGAGTTGGTCAGAACAGTTGAATACTACAGTTTGGATTGCTAGTGCTTTGCCCAGGTCTTTTGTTGTTTCTGTTTTGCCTGTTCCTGCCGGTCCTGCAGGTGCTCCTCCAAATTTCAGGTGCAGAGCTCCTGTAAGTGTCAGATAACACCTACGACAGAGATCACATGATGAAAAAAAGCATTTGTACTACTGATTTCAGTATAGGAGACATATGATCTACCCATCTGGAGACAAGGAGGAATCAGTCATTCATTATTCTGCAAAACTGCTTTGATATGCAGCATTCTGCAAAGGAGTTAGCTATGTGGCCTTGATTAGTATTCATGGAAGCCTGCATGGATAAATCCTTCTGCCACTGGCTACAAATTCACTCTCCAGAAAAAGGACAGTTAAAAAAGGGTAAAACTATTATTTCTGCTGCTTATCCTAGAGTACTACATGCTATCTACTGGTTTCTAGAAGAGCTCCTTAGCTATCAGGGGGGCATTTTATATGAGTCAGAGCACTACATTAAGAATTAGGAGAGTGAAAGCAATCAGTCTGAGCACTGATCACTGGGAATATCGTGGTAACCAATGCCAGGGTGTTCCTATGCCCTCATCTCAGACAGTCCTTTACTGCACAGATGGTTTCTATTTACATACATTAAGCAGTAGGACCTGCATGGTCAGATCCTTGGTTTAAACCTGTTCACCCAGAAGAAAAAAAAAAGAAAAGGAGAAAAGAGATAAAAGATACACTTATTACCCAGAAAACAATCTCATTACCTGTCAGTGAGGGGTGTGATAACCAGACGGCCAGTGTTCCCCAGGTACTCGTAGCCATAGATAAATTCAGCATTGACTGCCCTAATGTACAGGTCTTCCCTTGCCCAGTAGTATCTAATGATGAATGAACATGACAGCAGAAAGATAAACATTGGCTGGCAGACAAAGCAGCAGCTCATGAGGCTACAGCCTGCAGGTTTGGAGACCTGCACTTCACAGGATTTTCCTCTCAAAAATAGAAGAGATAGGGTAACACAACAGGGTGGACAGAAGTTTTCACAGGACCTGAGAACAAGCATTGCACTCCTTGGGCAGGAGGATGGCCTTTCACAGTGAAACATCATGGTAGGGGTTAGTCTATACTGCCAAAGTGGGTGCCATCAAAACTAGGTCTATCTCAGATGCCTTAGAACTGGCATCTGTAACAGAGTTCAATCCTACTCCTCACAAGGCAATTCAGGACTACTGCTTACAGACTGTGCAAACTCCTACTCCCATTTGTCATGGACACAGTGGGTGGGTAACGAGAACAAAGACTGGCCAGGGAGGCCAGGTGAGGTTCAATAGCAATGCTGTCTAACCTGAGCTGGGAGATCCACTCAAAATCGTTCATGCTTGTAACATTCTCCTCAATCAGCTTTGCTGCAACATCCTTGGCATGGACCTCAATCACAATAAGAGCTGACAACACTGCTCGCTGCATCTTGGACAGTTTTCCACGGACCAGGGCAACCAAATCACCCAGCTGGGGAAGGAAAAGAAAGTACTCTGAAGCAATGCATTCAAAAACCCAGGCTGTACTACCACAATGCAATCAAACTTGTGGCATGCTAAAACTCAGCTCACAGGCTGTGCTCAGGCAACTTCTCTGTCTCTTCCCTTGTCAGAGATACAAATAATTGCTCAGAAAGAAAATACTGCTCAGGACTGCCTCAGACCTGACTGTTGCCTACACCAATATCATAATCAGGTGTTAAAAAAGAGTTAGAGACACCATGAGGCCCAGAGCTAATAAATTCCAGGTATTAGGTGTGACTGGATGCATGGAACAGATACAAAGGATGCAGTTTCATCCATTGTCCCTCACTTCCATTCTCTTTCACCTTGGACTTCTTGGGTGACCCTGGAGAAGTTACTTTTCACCTTGTTATTGTCTTCAGGTAGTGATCATATTATCAGTCTTGTACAGTATCTGAGATTTATAATGACAAATATCCTAATGGTTAAAAAGATAAGAATCTGTTTTGAACTGTGCTATGCAAAATTGTGTCTCTGTTTGCCCTACAGTATTGCCCTGGCTGTGTTTATAACTTATTTAAGGTCTGATGATTCAAAAGTCTCCATCTGGCAAAATCTCACCCTGCCATTCATTTTCATACCTGAGCACTCAGCTGTGGGTAAAGCCTGTCGGACAAATCTCCAGCTTCCAGAGCTTCAGACACTTCCTTTGTCCAGAAAATCTGGCAGCCAGCAATGACCACTTGGCCAGGCCATTCCAAGACCCATGTAGTACGTGGAGTCTTACAAAAAAATAAGGGAAGAAAAGGGGAGAAAATGGTGGTAAGACAATGGTCCATTGATTAATTGATTGATTAATTTATGTGTTTCCTGCTCTGAGATGCATGATTAACAAATAAGAACCAAGTTCTTGTGTAAGAGGCTTTCATTTTTTCCCCTCCAGTTGCTGTGAGGAAATCTTCAGGCCCATGCTCTCTGGACACTGGGTACAGCAGGTACCCTTTCTCCACTATACCACCCACAGTAACCAACAGTAGCCAACACCAGAGAAAGAGCAGGAAATTGTAAGACCCAAAAGAATGTTTTCCCTTCTCTGTCCTGTTCTAACTTTCCTACTTTCAAATTTTCACTCTGAATAAAAAACTGTAACAGAAATGTCCGAGGCCTTTTTATTTTTCAACCTTTCTCCCTCCTTAGATCCAACAAATAAGAAATTTAGATTTTATACCAGCACAGCTTTTATAGAGAAACCAGAATCCAGATGCATCCCTTATGCACTGACTGAAACCAACAACTGCCTTAGTTACTTTTACCAGCCCCTAGCACACTATGTGAGACATGAGAGCTGAAGCAGAAGATCCTTATAGAGAGGAAGTCATTTGGAGAGATGAATAGATATGGATTCACACAGGGTTGCTTTTATGCTATTGGGAAGCATTCTGTGGCTGTGAGGGAGTGTGCAGGGTTTGCATTCTTCTGGACCATTAGCTTCTTGCTCAGCTACTCATTCTGCAGTTGACTGACACACAATTGGATTAAAGGCTGTATTTTGAAACTCAAATAGAATAGAATATTCTAGTAGAATATACCAAGTTCATCAGTCCCATCACTGGCGACCTTTATGGCAAGCCTGGAAACAAGACATCAGAAACATGCCAGTCTGTGGTAAAACTCTTACCTCTGGATAGACAGCAATTGATTTTTCTATGTTGTCCCGAACGCTGGCCTTCATAGTTTTCTCCACTTCCAGCAGCCAGTCTTCCACATTTTCAGAGGGAAGGATGGGAGCAAACAGCTTCACCTCTTCTCCTTCAGCAGAGTACATGTGTGTGATCTGTAGGTCCTCCTGGAACTTCAGCTAATGGAAGAAGCACAAGAGGAGATGTGAGCGGAGGATTTCCTTCCTATCCCTGCCTCCAGCCCCTGGGGGACAGCCAGACTGTACCAGTGTTTGCTTATTATAAACCTGGTGCCAAACTTGGTTGTCAGCAGCGATAAAGAAGTGTGCGACAGACGCACAAAATGACCTCTCCAAATAATGGAAGATGATTGTATGAAAACAAGAGATTCACATCGCTGGTTTGACTTGAGTGAAGCAAATCAAATTATAGGTAGGATGAACATTTCTCATTGCCTGTCTAGGATTCAAACCCTTGACTCCTGCTCAATTCTGTAGATTCAAATCATTTCCCTTGAGGTCACAGTGCCTGGTTTTAAGAGTAAAATTTTAACAGCTTCTCCAGTGCCCCAGCATATCACTGAAAGTCCCCTTATTTATTCCAATGGCTTTGCACCACGTTTCCAGTTCAATTTCCTTTCTATTTTTCCAAACTAATGACTAGGAGATTGGTTTTACTGTCTGAGTATTGTGGTGGTGCGAGCTGTGACTAGCTATGGAGTCTGAAGTCTATTAGGAATAACAAAGAGGAAAAAGAGCCAGGTTAACTCCAGCTCCTAAGTAGGGGTGAAGGCAGAAACTTAATTCAGTTCAGGCTCATTCACTCTTTGTCCCTTCTGAGGCCGTCAGCAAAAGTAGGATTCTGTCCTAACAAGGTGCCTGCAAGTAGACAGTTAAGTCAGAGCTATTTCTTTTGGCCTCCATGGTAGGATGGACAGACATCTCCAAATGGAGTGTCCTCCTAAGACAGATACTAACTGGATTTCTCTAAGTCGCCCTTTGCAGATGCCTATTTTCCCTCCATTTTCTGAAGGACAACTATGGGTGTCCCGTTCACAGGTGGCTTTGAATGTCTAAAGCGAGGCTGACTGAATCCCACTCCAGGAAGGCAGCACCTTGCAATGCCTACATACATTGCTACAGATTCCCAGGAGTTATGTTTCCATACAGCAGAACATGAACACTGCTCCAGAGCTCAGAAAGCCTCCAAGTTCTGTGGTACCAGCTTTCCAAAGGTGGGCCAGGCCACTGGAGTGCTTGCTTTGCCTACCTGTGCAATGTTCTCGAAGCATTTGTGGAGGTGAGGTTGTACAGCAGTGGGATCTTTTGTCTGAGACAGTATTTCCAGCAGCTCATCATCCGAAAGGAAGTAGAACCTACAAACACAGAGAAAGGCATGAGGGGAGGCTCTCTTTACTGGAGCATCAGAGGTTCAATCCTGGCAAGCTGGGGAACAAGCCTTTTGCTAAAGACTGTTTCTGACTGCTCAATGATGTCTTTGTATTTGTGCAGGAGATAAGCAGCCACAGTCCAGCCATCTCCCTTTCTGTAGAGACAGACTTCTCCCTCAGCACAAATCAGTTATTCTCAGGCAAAGAGGGTTTAAATGAGTATCAAAGAATAGAAGTATTCCGTCAGGAATAAGAGACAAAGTTACTCAGAGGTTTTCATTTTACCCTACCTTTTCTACACAAATTATGAAGCACAGATATGCAATAGTGTTACCAGACTGCCCTTAACTCAGCACATTTGTGTGCCTGTTTTCTCCCCATCAGATGGCAGCATTGAAAGGCACAGCCCTGCTTATGTTTTGCAGCCGCAGGGGTATATTCTAAGCTTACATGGTTTTGCTCTCTCTTGGCAGAGTGGAGTGAGCCTCTCCTTTCATATTTTCTGAACGAGGGAGTGATCCAGCCCACTGAAATTTGGGGTTACCTGGGAAAAGAGCCTCTCTTTGTCTCCAGATATTCACTCAGTCCTTTCTGCACAAGTTCGAGTAGTTTGTTACAATTTTGCAGCTTCTCTAGTAGCACTGGGTCAGGGCACAAAGAAATCACCTGTAACAGAATGGAGAACAGAGGAAGCATCAGTATTCTGAGCATGTGGGCGATAAGGCAGTGGAGATAATTGGGTTGCCCACTGATGTTACTGATAGGATTTAAATGACTCATGCACAGGAACACTTTCACAGGGGTCTGGAGAGGTGTGAGCTTTGTGGGCAAGGAGGGGAAACAGCTCTGGTGGATGTGACAAGCACATTTCTGGGTTCCCCTAAATACCAACACTTGTAATATGGAATACAAGTGGTGATGGAGTCCTGGGAAGTGGAGGCTGGAGAACAGAAGAGAGCAGAGCAGAGAACTGCTACCAGGACACAAAAACAAAGGCTCTAAAAAATTCAAAGTGTCAGTCTGAAGTTGAAATTGAAGGAGTTACCTTATGGCTTACAACCACAGCAGGGTTGATTACAAGAGTCATAGAAGGCAGGAGGTCTGTGGGTTGAGAAGGAGGTGTCTGGTGGGGTGCAGAGCTTGCTGCAAGGCATTATAGGGAATGACTCTGTCCGTTCTGATACCAGAACAAAAGCACAATGCAACAGGCAAGGCTGCATCATTAATACAGCACTGCTCATGTCCACACCATTACAAAAACAATTACTCAAACACACAGTCCTTGTGAGAGCACAGCTCCAAGGAGTTTGGGGTACCTGCACTGGCTTTCACCAAGGCACATACCTCAGGGTTTTCATTTGCATTCTTCATGATCTTCCTCCAATCCTTATCCATAGTCTGGTAGCGCTTGCTTTCCAATGGGAGCTGTCTTTTGATGTCCTCTGAGCTAAAGATTGGCTCCAAGTAGAGCCAAGAGCGCTGACAGTTCAGCCATTCTTCTAGGACATCCTAATGGGAAGCAAGAAGAGCATATCAGGGACCCATGCTATGAACTTGTTCAACAAAACCATTCAAACTGTGTATCAGAATGGGTTTAAAAAAAACTAGGAAGAAAAAAGAGGTGATGCTGCACTTAGACCTTCCACAATTCTAAAATCTACCTGCAGAGTCAGGAGGTGGTGCTTCCATACCAAATAATTATCAAATTCCTAGCAATCCCCATTGCTAACAGTTGGCAGCAGGCATTGGAATCAATACCCACTAGTTTAATGGGGATAGTTCAGAAATACGTGTAAGCCCATACTAAAGATCCAAGGGACTCTGTGGTGCGAGGTCAAAATTCTGGGCTGGTATTTCTGTTTTTTACAGAAGTTGGTACAGGGTGAGCACAAAGAAGGGGATTTTATCTTGTGAGAAGAGCTCTTCTTGGAGGGGGAAGCAGAATGACAAATAAAAGATGTCAGACTGCAATTCTATCATATCCTCTCTCCTGTCTGATGTACCTCAGACCCAGCCTTACCTACAGAATAATCCATGGCAAGATCTTCAAACAACACTCTGAATTAAGAGAATGAATGAAAAGCTAAACATTTAAGTTAAACACCAGGCAGGAAAAAAACCTGTTTGCCAGGCATTCAAAGGAGCAAGAGAATTAAGTTTGAAGAACATCCTCCTCTATTTTCAGGAAATTGGAAAGCACGGGTAAGTTGCCCAACATTGCAAAGCAACTGAAGCATTTGACTTCTTTTCAGACACATGGTGCTATCTACAGTTCACTTGAACTAGCAAGACCTGGGATTTTCCAGTACTACAAACAACAGTGTTTACCATACTCCACCAGCTAACCTTGATAAGCCCCTTCCCAGAAGCAGATTCATGGGCCTTTAGTGACAGGAATGGCACAATCCAAAGGGGGTAGGAGAGGCAGGGTGAAAACCTGTACACCATCACTACCAAAGCCACACAGTAAATAACTGAATTTCCCCATGTCACCTAATGCCATGGGGCATTTCTGTATCCTTGTGACACAAGGCTAGCACTCCAGCTGTGGCCCAGGCTCACCCAGGTGGTAAGTACCAATCAATAGAATAAGGTAGATATGAATAATAGACAGCAATACAGCTGTGCATCAAACACCAACATTTACACAAAGTTCTCAAGCCAGATGCTTGTATTGAACCTTTTCTCCTGCAGCAGTGCTATTTTGCTGTCAGAGTCCTGCTGGTTTGAGGAACCAGAGCTGGCAGAGTCTGCCAGGTCCTACTTAAAAGTAGTTTTATGTGTGCCTTCCTTCACTGAGATGTGAATGATAGCAGGGATTTCAGAGGGTTTTTAAGAACCTGTGAGGTCCACTTAGTATAGTATGATTAGAAACACCAGTAAGACTGCTCATAGCAATGGGAGAATTCTGACCCCAACAAAATATGTTGCAACAGGGAGCAAAAGAGCTGCATTAGGAGTCAGAGGGCTTTGACACGCCCTATTCCTCTCTAAAGACTGATACTCTCTCAACAACTGTCCTTCCAGTTTCCTAGCAGCAACTGCACAGTGTCCATGTTCCAGCATGACAGCACAACCCAGCTGCTTGCCTTCACCACATGTATATGGGTAAAATCCAATACCTGTGTCATCTTCAGTTTATTTTCCCACATGTTCATCCTTTCTTCAAAAGGTTTCTTGAAAGGTGAGAAGGACATGCTCTGAACCAGGACAATATGATCATCCAGGAGCTGAGAAATGTCATCAGTGCTTTTCAGAATATAGGTATTTGTGTCTTTGTAAAGCATCACAGCAAATGAAACCGATTTCCATTCACTCTCTATCTTGTTGAGTGACTGAAACAGAGAGACAATCAATTTAATTTCCAGATACAACCTGCAATGGTTATTCCAGCTTCCACAACTCTCTTAATGCCCTTCTCCAGCAAATGACAAATTTGCACTCTTGGATTCCACTGGAAACTGCAGTTATGTATTTAATGCATTACACACAGCAACAGCACATTTTCTCTGCTTTGCCTACAGATTCAACACATCAGCACCTGTGCTGATAGGAATACCTTGAGAGAAAAAAAAAATCACATTTTCACCTTCAGGCCCATTTATGCCACAAGATGCACAGAGGCTGCCAGCAAAGGGCCTATTAATGACTACGGTTAATGATGGCTTTGTCAAAGGGAGAACTATCCATTGGGAAGTCACCTGAGATTTTAGGGAACAAGAGCTACCATAAGGTCTTGACTTTTAATCAAGACCATCTTAGATCATATATGAACTGGTGAACTGAAGCTGAAAGGCGATCTAACTGAAGAAGCTTCAGTGTCAGCAAGTTTGCTCTGCATCAGTTTCCTGGTTTAAAGGATTGGCCATCTCTGTTTCCAGTCCTAGCTAATCCCCTTGACGTAACATTTGAATGGCAGAATGCAGACAGTCAATTTATTTTAACATAACCAGTCACTAATCCCAAAGTGAGGAGTGAGACCCAAGCAGTGGATCAGCATAACCATCAGGCAGTGCTGTTATGCTACAACTGAAATTCTACACCAGGTGGAATATGTTCATCTAGTGTGTGAACTCAGTTGTGTGGCCATCGCTTCCCTCTGTAAAGGCAGCAGCCTTTTCACTTGTGCTGCAGAATGTGTCTCTGGGACAACAGGGACAAAACCCAAGGCAGTGACTGCCTGCTCAGCAGAAGCATATTTGAGAAGGAACCAAAGATACAGCAAGTCCTCTTTCCTCACATTTTCAATGGCGTATTCCTTGCTGGCTGTCTCAGCTACTTTGAGGATGGTCTCAATGTGATCCTGCAGGTTCAGCTCCAAGCAGCGACCAAGTGTCAGAGTGGGGTCCAGCTTGACTTCAGGGCTAATTTTGTTCGACAGCATCTCCCAGTGCCGCTCTCTCATGCCAGGGTTGCGCAAGCCTTGAATTAAGGGCACGTATTGCTTGAATTCATCAATCTTGTCTCGAAAGTCCAGTGCGACACTCTGGCAGTCTTTCAGGGAGAAAAACAGAACATCAGCAACAATACTGTGTGAGGGAGTTGCCTTAAGTAGCTTCTAGAAGCTGTCTAAAGCCTGACATGCACATAATCACTTGGTATGGGGTAGGTAAGCAGCAGGAGAGACTAGTGGAAAATGCAGGTTGAAATAATGAGGAAATGAATGCCCTTCTCTATATGGCCACTAAGGCAGGATTCAAGCCCACTCCCAGAATCAGATCTGCCTATCACCCAAAAGCCTGTTACAGGCAAGCTCATGCCAAGCAGAAGTGTGCCTTAGGCTTGAGCTCCCCAGAAGACAAGTAAACAGATTTAACTTCTTGATATGGGCTAAAGCATGATGCAGCCCCATCTGCCAGTAGATATTTTAGAAGCTCTAGTCATGATTCCAAGATAGTCACTTTTAAACAAGACTACACAGTAAGCTATTTCACACCCCAGCTCAGGCCATCCTCTACAGAAGATGGACACTACACATAGGAGCTAGAAGTAGCCTGTGATCCCAGCTGGCTCTGGAAATGGGAAGCATGTAGGAAAGGCCCTGCCAGTCTATAGCCATGCTAGAGACAAATGTACTTCTGCCTCATAGGAAGGAGAAAGTGAAGGAAAGGGCTTTTCGCTTTAGGGGCATCCTGGAAACCCCTGTCTCTGCAATGTTCACATCCTACCCTATTTTCAGCTTGTGCTACTATAAGTAAAGCAATGGGTAGGCAAAGAACATAGGACTTGCTTCCTTTCCAAAATCTGGCTACAGCATGTGCCTTCTTCTATTGCACCCTGTGTGGCTGCACTGCACACTCACAGCAAGGATGTGACCACCTCACACTCCCTGCAGGGTGTATACAAAGACAAAGCAGATTCAAGGACAAAACATATATATTACCAGGTGCCAGGGAATATTGCAATGAATACGAGCAGGTATTCTTAGTATTTCTGTTTATCATAATGATTCATAGTTACTCACGCATCCACTCATCACCTCCTCCATTGGGGCTGATTCATGGCATTGTTTAAGAGCAAGTTCAAGTTAAAAAGGATGAATCAAAAATCACCCACAGCAAAATATATTTCAATCTAAGCCATCTGGCAGAAGATTTTTAGAATTAGCTCTAAAGAATGACCAACACATCTCTGAGAATCAGGGAATGGGAAGTTAAACTACGACTAAAGTCTCAATTTCAGCTTTATTAGGAGAAATGGTTAAAAGATCTTCATGTGAATTGCAAGGGCTGGGTGCAATCATCTAAACTTCATACACATTCAGGCAGGAAGGAAAATTGCTATTACACTGCACAGATCATTTCCAGATTTTGCAATTTCATTTTATTCACAACAAAATCAAGACCTTTTCTGGCTTTCCATTAAATTGATTGGCCAATAGAGAAATTAAGATTGGCCAAGAAAACAGCACCTGGAGGACCCGGATTCAAGCTCCCTTCCTGCATGACTTACGTAAGGGCTTAAACCCACATGTCTAGCCAGTGGGCTATATAGTAATTCTCTGTGACTAGTCAGGATTACTTATATATATACTTTATACATATATATGAGTAAATACTAACTGCAACATCAGAGGGTGGCTTTTATTTCAGTACTGTCTTGGGAATTAGGTATAAAAGGGATTTGCAGCCTGGTAGTTTCCATGCCAAACTGGTACTTCAAGCAGCTAACTAGTATCTAGATGTGAATCATCATTATTTCAGGGGAAAAAAAAGGTGGAAAATAACTTTGCTAGCATTTTCTCAGCTGTCTCTAACACAACACGTGACATCCTGACAATCCCTGTTCAGAGCACTCTGTGACACTCCTCACATCAAAATGCTGATATGCACCAACTTGCTTTCTTCAGACTGTGTATCTACCTGGTGAATCCTTGAACTGCTTCACGCATCTCTGCATTGTCTTAAGAGAGTCATTGACACTCTTTTCTAGCTCCTCAGACTCAATTTTAACAAGAGAATCATTCATCCAGCTCTCATTCCAGTTTATCCAGTCTGACACTGTAGTCCAGAGATCATAGTAGGGCTGGAATTCCTTCGTCATCTTGGACACCACAGCATACTTTGGAAAGAGAGAAAGAACAAGCTTAAGCAAAGAGTATGTTCACCTCTGGATGACAAATTATATGTCAAAAGGTCAAAAAAGCCCAATTCATTTTTTGTTCTGAAGCCAGCAATGAGAAAACATCTACTTCTAGAGGATATATCAGACTACCTTCTCCTGGGACAACAATATATTCCAAAGGAGAGCAACCAGCAGAGCTGGGCTTGACCTATTCAGGACAAAATGCATCCAGTGAAGCTGTGCTTGCACCATGTGTGTGGCATGAAAAGCAGTCCCTCCACTTGCCTCTACAAATGCTCTCCTGTAAAATGAGGAGATTTTGATGGGCAGGCCACACGCAATCAGTGAAAGCACACACTGCACACCATATCAAAACTTGGCTCCTTACAGTGAAGGAGAAGTAATCACAGACTGAAGGGTAGGAAAGGATCACGTGAACTCCACTTCTGGTCTGCAGCCAGACCAGGCTGGATGTGGATGACAATGACTCATTGGCAGCTGAGTTTTTGGAAGCAAAATGAGTGTTTGCAGCTATATAAACTGTTGCCTTAGGAGAACACCACGCTTTGAGCCCAGCCAGCTGCCAGCACCTACCATGCAACCACTCACATTCACACTCATAGGCCTGCAGCAACAGCCTTACAGAAATGGATGCATCTTAACTGCTGCTTTAAGACCTTCTCCAACCCATTTCTCCTCACTAGCATCCCCCAGATCTCGGTGTGGACACTCAAAGTCTCTCACAGAAGTGGCAACACCAGGCCCTGAGCAGCCTTCCATATTTGCCTGGGATCAGCACTTCTGCAGCACAGTGGAGCAATGGGGCAGCGTCGCCATTCCACAGGACTGAGGAGCACCTCGCCAGATAAACCAAAACAGCATGAAGGAATTCTTCCTGAGGAACTACATCTCATTATTTGCTCTCCCTACCACCTAGAAATGCCAGCAGAGACTAGAGTCCTGTAGGTACAGGACCTGACACTTACATCCGTAACTTTGATGCCAAAGAGTCTTTCCCTGTTGTTGTAGAGAACTGCCAAATCCTGAAGCTCCTTGAGCTGTTTCCGGACGTCCCTTGCATCGAGAGCGAACTCATGAGCTTGGTTCACATCTGACTGGATGGAAAATCCACCTACAGTCAGCTGGAAGAGAAAAGGCAGGCATAAGATGGGGCTCTGCCTCTAGAGATCTCAGCTTCCTGGTGTATCTTTGTTACATTCACAGGAAAGACTGCTATGCTCACACTTTCACCTCTCCCAAACCAATTTTACTTCTGTTTGGGCCACAATGAAAGTGGTGAGGAGAAGCAATCACTGGCCAGGTGGATGAAAGTGCAAATGTGATGACCAGCTGCTTTTTGTCTTTGTGACAAGTTAATCCCCAAGGAACAGGAGCAATAAGTCTGTGCCCAAACTTCTTGATATTGAATTTATACTGTCATTAACTATCTGTCATCAGAACCACTAAAGTGCAAATGACAGCTCTACTAGTCACTCAGTTTTTATTCAAAAATTGCTTAACAACACATGCATAGAACTTCTCTAATAATTTGTCTTTTTTGTTTTGGTGGCTTGGGTTTGTTTGGTTGGTTTGGATTCTGTTTTAGCATTTTGTGTGGGTTTGTGTTTTTGTTTGTTTGATTTGTTTTTTTTTTTTTGTGTTTTTTTGTGTTATTGGGTTTTGTTGTTTTTGTTGTTGTTGTTTTTAAATCCAGTGTCGGGGTATTACAATTTCAGGAATCTATTTCCAAGATATTCTAGCTCAGTGATTAGTCTTTCTAAGATGACTTCCCCCCAACCCCGTATTTAAGACTTTCTGATGAAAAAATAAAATTCAGACTGTTTAAGAGACACCAGAGGTATCTCAGCTCCAAGACTCTGCAATTATTTCAGGGTTTTTTCCCCCAAGATCAGTTCCATGGCTGAATGCTGCATTTCCCCCCTTGATGGCAGCGCATCGTAGGAGATGCTCTGCAGGGAACTGAGTACACAAGAAGGAAAAGGGACATGCATGTGTTGTGTGAGCACCAAGAATTGGAACACTGTATCTCAATGAACACCTTCCCACTGAAAAATGAGTATTTCTGCAGAGTATTGTCTTTTACAGAAAAATGAAACTTTTAATCAAAAGCCAATAAAAAAACCCAAGGGGGGCTGTGATAATTTTTGGTCCTATAGTACATTGACCTACAAACTCATCTGACTAAAATCTCATCTGAAAGTTTCCCACCTGCCTGACCACAAGAGCTTCAAGGCCCCCTTCTGTGGACAGTTCATTGTCAGGGGCTTAATACCTGCATATCATCCAGTTTCTCTTGAAATGAATTCTGATCCTGGATCTGTGCTTTGCGAAATTTTTCTTCATCCTCCGCGTGCTGGAGCCGAATGGCCTCTGTTTCCATAAATATTTTCAGTGGCCAGTAGCTTGCAGCCCACCTGCACTCACATGATATAAGAAAAGAAACAGAAAGGAAAAAAAAAACAGAGAGAGAGAGAAGATTTTTGAGCATATGTTTGAAATGCTGAAAATAACAGAATGAGAAAGCCAAATCCCACCAAACAAGGAAGCTTTACAACAACAGAAACACATGTGGTTCCAACAAAACATTTTTTTTCAGCTTGTCTTGTTGATATGCAGTCCTTGTGACTAGTCTATTCAACTAGAGAGGGCTGGGGAGAAGTGGAGGGCCTTTTAAAAAGGAACAAATCCACTACGTTGCTGAAAAGCTAGGAGACAGCAAAATAACAGTTGGCATCCAGAGGGAATGTCTGTCTTTGAATGTTTTCACAAGGAACTGAAGAAAATGGGGTCAGAGTCTTGGCTTATGGCTTTTCAGGGCTACTGAAAAAGCCAGTCTCCTGTTAAGCAGGGTGGTGAGGGGCCAGGGTAACCCAGATACAGAGAAGCCCTAGATGGCAAGGCTTTTGTGCAGTGCCCTGGGGAGAGCATTGTAGATCCAGGAAAGGCTGTACAAAGCAGCTGCTTAGCCAAGGCAGGTTTTGCTCAGCCATAGCACACCCATTACTGACTGCATTTGGATTTCTTAGCCTGTATGCAATGCCAGGTGCAAGTTCTGCAGCGTTACACTCAAGGTCACACCTCTCCCAGAACCTGGATCAGCCATCTCCCACTAGCCCTGCCTGTGCCAGGTCTGGCCAGTGAGCACACAGCCACACCTGTGCCAAGCTGTCCCAGGGCTGAGCTGCTTTCCTGCAGCTTCTGTGGGGTTTTTACCCTGTGCATCCCATGTTTCTAGTTTCAGGGTCAGTCTGCAGAGACTCACTCAGGTTGTCGACACACTAGGCCAAGTACATGTTCTAGGAGAAGGGCTTCCTGGGCTGAGCAGTTTAGAAGCCTTAGAGCTGTTTTTGTGAACTGACTCTGCTGACTGGGGCATAGTCAGGACCCAATCTGAGTAATAAAACTAAGAGGACACTGCATGGAGAAGAAGTGCAGTAATAATAAGTGTGCAAGTTCCTTTCTAGTCCTAAGAAAACTGTGGGAGTGTTCCTATCTTGGAAGTGTTTCAGACACAGTGTGCATTTTGAGACCTTCCAAATGTCTAAAAAAAAAAGCCCCAGAAAACTCACCAGGAGAAAAGGGCTTTACTATGCTAAACAGGTTAATAGCTACCAGTTTGCCTTGCCTCAGGCCAGAAGGCAGCATGAACTCACACTTCTTGTCTACTAACTTCAGTTCAAGAATTCAGTGCTCATATAGCCTAAGAGACACTTAAAGTTCTGCAGGAGCCCTTGATAGACACATAGCCCCTGAAGTACCAAGATTGGTAATTGCTGCAAAGAGTCCCACTTTGACAGCGGGAGAAATGCCTTGTGCTCACTTGTCAGTGAAATCTTCTTCAGTAAGATTGTAAAGGAATTCCTCCATGACCTTGTAATCTTCCATGACTTCATGAATCAGTTGCTGCACGGGGTGAGAGAAAGAGACAAAAAGTAGACACCTTTAGACCATGCTGATTCCAGCTCTCTGGTGTACACCTCATTTTCATGAGGTGCCTTTGAAGAGCGTTAGTCACACAAGCTTAATGTGATGCAGGCTGCTTCTGTGCTGTGGGAACAGTGGGAATGGATTTAAACCCCTTGTTCTGCGAATGATCATGCCATCATCACCCTCTGCTCTATGTGAATGAAAAGAAGTGTGACTTAGTGGATAAAGTGCTGGACAGAAATTGAGTGTTTTGGGTTATCCTACAGGCTCTCTCCTTGGCATAGACAAGTCAGCTTACAGCTTGATGCCTTTGTTCCGTATTTGGTCAGCTGGGAAAAGACCTGCACTTCAAATAACTTTGAAATAACTCGGTACTAAAATGCACTATTAGAAGAAATAACATCAACAGCAATATAAACATTGGGTAACAAATATTTTCTTGAAAACAGCATTAATTTTTAGGAGACAGCTATTCAGCACACAGATGCAGAATGGATCATGAAGGCAAAAAAATGCATACATAAGTATTTTAGGCAAGATTTTTAACTGCTATTTTGTTTTGCAAAGATATTTAAATTCAGGATACGTGTATTTAAAAATACAAATCTTAGGAATTATAAAAATACAAAGCCAGGAATCTTGTGGCATTACATACAAAGACATCCAAGTAAAAAAACTGGAGTTCTGCTTCTGAGACACCACACATTGCATTGACAAATGTCCTACTCACTTTCCTTGGTGCCTGTGTCCAAAGGAGACAAGCCTTACCTCCTGCACAGCCAGCTGCTCGGGGACCCCCTTCATCCAGTCACGCAGCTCCGTCAGCTCCTCAATATTGCTCGGTTTCACATGCATTTTACTGCTGATGGTTTCATATACATTACAGATCTGCAGGAGGATACAGCAGAGAAAAGATCATCAAAAAGTCACTAATTGCTAATAAACAAACTGGAAAACCTGCCATGACCCACCCAGTTCCCATTCTGAAGGTGGTCTAAGTGATGAGCACATAGCCTTGTTCTGCCTCTTTCTTTTTCACAGTCTTTCTCCATCCACCTCATTTGAGCCCAAATGGAATGAGACTGCCAAAAAAACAGGAAGAGGGACTGCAGGTATGTAGTGGAAATGATGACAATAACAGATTCAGACAACTGGCTGGCAGATGCAATTGTCCATATTCTAGTTATCCTCAGAGCCAGCAGAAGGACCTTCCAGTTGTCTACTAGACAGACCTTTTCGATCCATTTTATAAGATGGCAGTCTTGAAGAATTTCATCCCGAGAGCTACAGTTTTCAGGCACGTAATATATTAAGTATATTTAATACTTGATTTGACTGAGTGTGCATATCTCCCCTCTAGTTTTAATTTTAAATATTCACTCCAATGCAATCTTTAAAATCTCCTCATTAATGTGACTGTTGCTGTCTTTGGGCGATTTCATAAAAACACAGTGACTTCAGAAGCAGAAGGACAAGACACAGACAGATAATCTACTGAACCAGAAAACTTACATTCTGCACCTGCAAATGGAGGTTTTTAGCCAGCATGTCCAATATGGAAGTGGCAAGCACTTTGTGTTTTTCAGACAGACTTTGCCTGATATATTGTATCCTGACATGGAAAGGACCAATGACAATAGAATTAGGGAGAAGGTTGTCCAGGCTCTCCTTTTCAGACAAGTAGGTGCTTACTATACTCATCACCTCCTGGGCAGACGGAAATTGCTCTTCATAGTCTCTGTAAATAAAAACACCAGCAAAAAAAAGTGGTAATGAAGATCTTAATGATATTTGAGGATCCAGGCTGCTTGTAGGATGTCCACACATGTTCACCCAAAGGATCAAGACATGAAATCAATAAGGGATACATTTACTGGTACTAAAACATGCATCTATTTGAATTTTTACAACTTTCTGCAAGCATAGACTGAGAAAGTGCCAATGCCTTCTGAGGAACATCACTAGGGGCAAGGGAAAGGACAGACTCAAATCTACAATGAGTTTCGGAGCACAACTGATGTGGAGTGGAATAAGAGCACAAAATATTTTAGATGCAGGAAAGGAGTAAAAGAGATGAAAGAGGAAATAGGGAAAGAAGAGAGAGAGAGACAAAACAAAGCATTGGTGTAAAAAGGGCAAGATCAGGAAGCACCTCAGGGGAGGGCAGGCACTTCAGTGTGTTCTGGGAAGAGACAGAAATTTGTCAGATGGGATTTGTAAATTGATTAAACTGGAATAACAAAAGAGAAAAAGGTCTCATTCCTACTGTTTGGAGAAAACATGAGACCTAAATAAAAGTCCCTTAAACTAACAGAGGCTAAAGGACAGCACAGGTGCAAAGAGTTTTGGCAGTGGAAACAATGAGGTTGAAACAAAAGAAAACATTACTTTCTACAGAATGCTATCAGCCTGAACAGGCACTGTATGAAGGAGGTCAGAGTCAAGTATGCTAACTGGATTCTCAAAGAGGATGATTCATTTTCAGGGCCATTAATATCTCCAATTACACTGACAAAGAGTACAGGAATGTGACTGCTGTCAGAGGCAGGAAGAAATTCTCACTGCCACCACCAGTCTCCTCTAAAAGCATAGACTATCATCCATGGCTGAAGGTTCCATATTCTCACACAACACACAACAGCTTCTGCAAAGGCTTGCCATTTGGCTCAGAGGTGCTTTGCCAGAAGCCACTTACTTTAGGAAGTACTGGATATCATTGTTATTTATCTCTATGAACTTCTCATATCTCTTGGCATAGGCTTGGAGAGGGATCTGTGTCTTTTGGATGGCAGCCCGCAGAGCCTCACGTAGCTCTTCCACTTCTGGTTCATGCAAGCCCACTGATTCCAGCAAGGGTGTGTCTGTGATATCCATGTTCTCCAACACATACTGGAAGAAGAAGGAGAGAGGTCTTTTAGGACTAGCAGAGCTAACTGTGCCTCCTCAGGAGAGGCAAGACAATCACTGGTGGCACCTTTGGGAATTCATGCAGTCCATCCTTCTATACTGTATCAGGAATTGTTTTATCAGCTTTATGTTGCCCCTGCTTCCCAAAGAAGGAGGACATAGGGAGACAGTAACAGGCAGGTGGATGCATATGCAGAATGGACTGCATCAAACTGACACCACTGGAAACAGTGCTTTTTCCTCTACTAGTCTGCTTTTCTCAACTGCCATGCAGTCAGGGAAACCAGGTTGCTCATGACATGTGCCCACAGAACCTGCAGCACCACAGCAGACAGCAACTAGGCAAATAGCTACAAGTTTGAGGAGATTGAAGAACACCTATCAGAATTGAACTGCATTAGCACAGTGCCGTGTCCAAATTAATATAACTGGATTCCCAACTACCTACTTCTGCACCTCCCTCCCTCAGTAAAAGCTCAGGAGTGTGTCTATGCTGAACTGCAATGCACTGAGACATGCACAGCTATAGCACTGTTGCTGCAGAAAAGTTCACCTGCTCCAGCTGTGGGATACTGTGAGTCACGACGATTCCTTTGTCGAACAGAGAAATGAGGGACATCTCAAAGGTCTCCACAGAAGGGATGAACAGAACACCATTGCTGTCTATCACAAGCTCTGTTGTAAGGAGGGGATTTCTTTGAGGCCTGTGGTGGGAAGAGACAAGAGAGAACAGGGATGCTTTCCAAGACAATGGCACCCAATTGTATTGCTCTGGTGCTGTTACTAAAGTGTCTGCTGGACAGGAAAGGAAAGCAGAGGAGAGGAGGACTGCCTCATGCAGATGAAGGTATGAAACACACCAGTACACTCCTCAAGTGGAAGTGAGGACCTTATGGAAGTTCTATTGGTATTTCCCAACCTTGCACGTGACCAGCATGGCTCAGGATCACTGTCAAGACTTCCACTGATTTAAAGGTAAAAGGCTTCATATGAGTGGCAGGGGTTTGTTTTAGTTTTTACTTCTGGTTTTCCATTTCCAAATCTTCCTTTTTCAGTACCATGAAGGACAAAAATCCTTAAATCAATACCCAAAGGAATCAAATTCTAGGCACTGTGATAACATAAATTTGGTATTCTTTAAAGATCCCAAGGCAGATCCTACTTCTGAGATTTTATCCAGGAATAGAAAACCTCCTGATATTCTTTTTCCTGGCATCCAGAAAAAAATCCAGCAGTAATAATTTGCTCCCCCAAGAATGTTGGAGGTGGCTGATCTTTAGAACAGCACATCAAAGCAGCAGACCTTGGTCTGATGGGTTGTCCCATATCACTAACAGCAGCTTGAGGGCTGTACCAACACAGCAGCCACCTCCATGATGTTCTTCTATACCCAAGCAAATGTGTCAGGTGGAGGACTGAGGCAAACAGCCCAGCCTAAAGCCCCCATAGAGAGCAAAGTTCACTTGCAGAACAATAGAAAGAAAGACAGTAGCACTACACATTTTTGTTCTTTCCACCCCTCTTTGTTTTTCCTTTCTTTCTTACATGTAGGGACTGTTGGCGAGGTCATCTCCCCATTCTATGTCCTTTGAGCAATTCAGGACACCCTGGCAAGCATCCAGCACAAGCTGGGTGAAGCTGATCAGTGAGCTGTGGACCAGATACCGCAGAGAGTCCTGAAGCATGAACTTGATGCGCTCCATCAGCTTATACAGTTTGGATCTCTGGTAGGCATCCCAGTCACTCTGCTTCAGGTTGAACCCATCTTTGCCTGCATCTTTAAGGTTGTTCTTTATTGCAGTCGTTATGTTATCGATCCAGGTATCCTTGAGAAATGTCTGAACCTAGGGCAAAGAGAAAAACCAAGCTGAGTAACCCTCCAAGGGCTGATGGAAAAGCAGCATGGCAAGGTGAGCTGCTAGCTGGGGCTGCTGGACCCTTCTTTGCTATGAAAGGAAACTGTTGTCTCAGAGCTGTGGAAGCTAAACAGTAGCTCTCAAACCCATGCGCACACACGTGGCATCTGAACCTGGTCATACACCTCCTTCACTGACAAAAGACCCATAAAAAGAAAGCTTGATATGAAAAAAATGGGAGTGCTCTATTCTTTCTTTTTATACACAGTGTTTTCTTTTTGTTCTCTTTTCTATAGAGCAGTATCCCTGGAGCTGCCTGTGTCAGGGACCCTCACAAAAAGTTGTGTAGACAGTTTGATGAGCAAATAAAGGACAGAATGTTGTCTTCTCTTGACAAGTGAGGAGAAAGAGCGGAAGAAGCCAAGGGCAGCAGCAGCAGCCTGTAGTGTTTTAATTTATTAAAATACCACCAAGTGTCACTTCTGCTCCACAGGCAGCTGCTGTTTGTGTGTAATAAAAGAACCTTAGTCACCAGTGGATGACAACAGTGCCTAGCTGAAACAGCATGGGACTGGAAAGGACCAGCACATGTCTCTGCCACTGATTTAGTGTGCAGCCCTGTGCAAGCTACTTGTGTTGCCATATCCAGGGTGCAATGTGTTGCCCTCAGTTAGAGGACACAAAGATCTTTTGGTGAGAGTTACCACAGGGTTGCAGAGTTTTGTCCTATTCTGTCTGCTGGCATTGCAAACAGTGTAATTTAATTAAGTACATAAAGAACATAGAGCGTAGAAAAGCACTACCCCCATGAGTGCTTCATGAGGAATCAGTCTTGTGCCTTGCAGCTGAATGAATGAGGAAATAAAGAAAAAGAAATAAAAAGAAACGAAACTTTTGAGTGCAAACCAGGACTGTTATCTGCACAGAAACCAGGTGGAAGAGAGAGGGGCTGCAGCCCTATATGGCCACTTGTTCAACACATGACTAAGACCATGGCTAGGATTGGCTGATCTAACCAGGGGCTATGGCTCTTTCAGCCCATTCTCTCCACATCCCAATAAATTTGACAGGTACATGCAAATTTCTCCCTGCCCCAACCACAATGTCTCCTTTGACAGCTCATCAGTTTCCAGGGAGCAGGTCTGCAGCTGCTGCATCTGACTAATACACACTGACAGCACTGCTGGCTGCTCCATGTGTTCGACCTCACACTCCCTCTGCTCACCTCAGTGAAGGTCTGGGTCTGGATCTCTTCAAACTCCTCCAAAGAGACAAGTTCTGTTAGGGTGGAGTTAAAGAGAGACATGGCAGCTGCCTTGTTGCACTCATCCTGCACCTGTGCAAGGAGAAAGATGACTTCTGGCCTGCTCAGGAGTGAGATGGAGCCAAAACGTGCTTGTCGTTTACCAAAAGGATAGTCTGGGATCCAGACGAGCCCTAGCACAGAAAAAAGAATGTTATTGCCTGCAACAGCCATTGCAGCTCCCGTTTGTAGAGTACAGCTCCCTTTGGGACAGCACCTGTGAAAAGGACCCTGCACTGGTGCACAGGCCTTATCATGTGGCAGCTTCAGCAGACAGCTGGATCGAGGAGAGTCTCTGCTCTGCAGAACTTTCTGCAGCCTCCAATTAGGGGTTGAGGGGCTTTCTTAGCGCCTTTACCTTCCCAAGGCTTTGTCTCATGAAGTTTACATGAGAAAGAACATTGGAACTGAAGAATCTTCCCATTGAGGCTCCAAGGCACAGCTGAGTCACCTCATCTATGAGAGGCCACTTGTGAACCACCTCAAGGCCCTCCAGCCTTTGAAGTGCACAAAATATGCCCCACCCCTCCATGTTTTACTGTGGCCATTTGCCTCCAGTTTGGGATTCTAAAAGAGCCTGAGCCCTCTTTCACAGCTAAGGTATGCCCCAGCTGAGCACAGCAAATGCAAGGCAGTCAGCTCCAGCACAGTGCAGAGCAGCAGGCAGTTGATCTAATCACACTGCCAAGCGTTTGGTACCATTAAGGGTACACTTGCAGAGTTACTGCAGCTTAACTGATGGGTGGTAAAGTATTATACTGAGGTAATAAGAACATGCAAATATACCCTAAAAAAGAGGAGATACACTCAAAGTCTCAGAATCCCCTGCTCCTGCCCTTTATCAGTCCTAATCATTACCATGAACCTGAGAGTTTCTACAGCAAACTATGAATGCTATTAAAGACAGGAGGTCCCATAATCACACTGAATTCAAACTGCTTCACTATGTTCCCTACCTTTCTCTGGTATTTCCTCCTCCTCTTTGTCTGGAAGGGTGACATAAGAAAACATCTCAGGTTTGGAAGTGACGACTTTGTCAAAGCTGATCCTGTTCATGGTGTGTTTATACTCTAATCTCACTTCTTCCTCCAGGTTGCACATACGGTCTGACACGCTGTTACAAGACACAGAAACACTGATAACCCACAGTGTTTGAGCAGAAGTGTCTGTAGCTTTACTGCAAACTCCACCCTTCATTACGTCCCTCCTGAATTTGCTAATCCAGAAGCTCGCCTACTACTGAACACATCAGGAGAACTGTGCAGATAATCAAGGAGCCAGAAAAGCTAATCAACCGGGCTTTTAATGACAGAGGCAAGTGGGGATTGAGGACTAGGACTGCAGCCTTCTCAAGTGTCTTTTCATATCAAAGCAAAATCTCCATTGGAGAGAAGCATTGCAGAGGGAAGGAGAAATAATCAAGAACTGAGGAAATAGCTGGCAGTTCTGGAAAAGTCGGGCTATCCAAGCTGGCCTTTCATTTGCCTCCTGCTGAACACCTCTTGACATTAGTTTCCTCAGCCAGAACACGTGCCTAAGTGCTGAAATCCTGCTCTATTTGCCTTGGGAAATCACCACCCTTCACCTCAAGCAGGCAGAGTACTTTCTTTATTCCTGTAAGCAGAGACTAATTACTCTCCTATTCTCTAGATCAGGCTGGCAGACCATGCAGCCCTTCATACCTTCCTGTCTCTGAGCAGGGCAATCAGTCACGGCTGATTCCCACCAACACCACCAATGGCTTATGATTCATCAGTCCAGGGACATTAAAACGCCTTCCTATTATGAACTGCATCTCAAAGAGATACTCAATTATATCCAGGTGGAGATCTCCTGTTATGTTTGCTTCCCCCATAGAGATCTTATTTTGATTCATATAAGCAATAGGTTAATAGGTAGAAGAGTCACCAGCAGACAACAGCCAGATCTCTGGAGACAACTGGTGGTCTGCAGATCAATACAGTAGTGACTGATCTGTACCTCAAAGGCACAGAGACAGCAAGGTCAGCCATGCCATTTTTGTTAACCTTCCTGCTGTTGAAGGCCACTTAACAGCTTGGTGGATCTGCATCCGAAATCTACTTCAGCTGGGGGCACTGACAGACCACCCACCCTGTACATGTGTCCCTGGGGCTCTTGTCCTACCTACTTCTGATGATACTCTGGACAAGAGAGTGGTGTGCATGTGCACAGGCTGGGAGGCAGATGAGATCCACACTCTCCGAGTTGGATGCTCAAGATCAGCCACCATCGAGACTTGTTTTGTAGGTCTATGAAATCCTACAATGTTTATGGACTGAAGGCTGAGACACCAGACATGGACATGATGCTTTACCTCTTCTCATCCTTCAGTCTGGGAGTTCTCATAGCCAACAGCTTCATCCTCTGCAGGCTGTCCTCGCTGATGCTGTCCAGTCCCTCTGTGGGCATGCAGTCCACATACAAGTGATACATGAGCAGCCCCTGTGTCTTCTTGCGCAAGTCGTTGGCAGCAGCCACGCGCTCCGCAAACACCTGGGGATCCTCGGCCAGAAACATCAGGCAAACTCGTGGCACCCAGTACTGACATGGCAACAGAGGAGCTCTTCCTGAGAAATGAAGGTAAAGCTTACAAGAGTCTGCAGGGAAGACAAAACTCAGAATGGCCTGCAGTGCTGACAGCAGGTTTTTGATAGACAGTATAATTGGGCTGGCTTACTGAAGGTCAGAATGAGGGACCAAAGCTGAGGACAGCAAGAGATAAGGAGCAGGGAGTTAGCAGTATCTGTAAACCTTCCAGAGAGGGGGTACTTCATCTTAATCTGTCTACATTCCCCTTCAAAATGGCATTGGGCCAGAAAGACCAACATTTTACTTCCCTTGAAGGGAAGAAAGATGGGAGACTGATTAAAAAGAAAGGTATCTCCAAAGGGAAAACCTCAAATAGGGTGTCACATTAAGGTGTGGAGTTCTCTTCCCTGGAGGTTTTTGAGACAGGTTAAACAGACACATGGCAAGAGTGATAACATGGAAAGGAATTAAATGACTTCTTGATGTCCTTCCCATCTGCACCTAGGACAAGCATGGGTAAAAAAATGGCTCTCAGACTATATGCCAGGTCCCAAAAGGCCTTATCTGAAACACACCTTCTGCAGTTATTCCTCCATTGAGGATGGGTCTCCCTTCTTCATCCCGCACCAAACCCTTCTTATCCGTTTTATGGACCAAGTAGAGATCAGTCTCCTTGTCATAATCCAGAACACCAACATCAATCCACTCATAGGTCAACTCCTGGCTTTTGGGGTCCTCTGAGAGAAACAAGGATTAAAACAGGGTTGGTCCATCCTCCTGGAGTCTACAGCAAATGGACTTCACTGATGGTGATGCCACAGTCAAACTCATTTGCTAGTTTGACTCTCAGTCAGTCTCACATAATTTCTACTATGATCAATTAAATAATTAATTTAGGACTTACAGATTAGAATTTGCAACTTTTGCACATACCAGAGCCCTCCATTTTCCTTCTTTTAGCTCTGTGGGTGCCCTGTGGACAATCCACAGTTCTTCCCCGTTCCTTCATCCCATGATCCAGGACCCCTCATTACCTACGTGGGCACTGTGGGGATTCCATTCTCCTTTCCCATATGTGACTCTAGCCCTGTGTCACCCTCCACACAAGTCCTCATTCTTGTAACTGGGAGTGGGCACAAAGTCTATTATTTCTCTGGGTCATTCCCAGGGCATGTAATTCTTAAATGTTCAGATCCTCTCAAATTCTGGGAGGTGCTAACTAGACAGATATGCATCTATATCAATATCAACATGGATGCAGGTCAGGAGAGCATTATGCTGAAGTTGAGAACAGGTCTGAACCACAGGAATTTGCAATAGTGCTGACTCTCTACAGCTGCCAGAGGTCTCACCCTCCCCAGGGCCCAGAGGGTCTGACTACCTGTGCGCAGAACAGTCCATTCAACCTGGGGAGTGATCAGGTGTAGCATTTCCCAAGACATCTGCAAGCAGAACTCAGCCATCACATGCTGGCTGCCCAAGGATAAACACAGTTTATGTTTTATTTTTCAGGTTTGTAGACAGTCAAGCCTCTGGAGGTTGCTCCAGAGCTGCAGGCAGCATGCCTGCCAGTTCTTATGCTTTAAAGCTACTGCAGTGGTGTTGCTAAGAGCTGCAACCATAACTGGACACCAATACAACTGTACCTAGTGATGCCTTCTTACTGAGTGATGGGAAAACAATGTTCACATCACTTAATTTGGAACAGATTTACTACTTGTAGGTTGTCTGCTGTCTGAACTTGTCTTCTGAACCTGCACTTGCAGTGAAATCCAGGCAGAACATATTGTGCAAGCTAATTAATTCCATGAAGACAGCTACATATCAGTAGAAATATTGTAACTGTACTGACTTCCAGGCACAAAACCAGACAGGCAAAAAGCAGAGGCTATGTCTAAAAAAGTAGAAAACAGTTCAGGGCAGAACTGACAGTTGGTGAGATCCCTGGTCTCCTACTCTGACTGCCTGAGCCTGGCCAAAATGAGATATGGCTTTTCTGCTATTCAGAGCTACAATGACCAAAATCTACAAGCTCCCTTCTGCTGAATGGGCCAGTAACTGTTAGCGTTGTCTTGCTCGAGCAGTAACTCATTCAAGCTTTACCATGTCCAAGTACATCATCTGTAGGTAAAAGTGCTTTCCCAGGCACTGGCTTTCTATCAGAAGATCCTGGCTCCAGTCCTAGGGAGATCCACTCTTCTGGAGTTCGACAGTCATACTCATCATTGTCAAATACCTAAAAAGCCAGGACATGATGAAATTAAAATTTGCTTCAGAAAGAAGAAAATACTCAATACAAAACTTCATGAGAGGAAAATTAACATTTGGTTCCTAAATGGGCTACAAAAATGGAAACCAGTCCAGGTTTAAAAGCTGTGCTGATCTTTGGTCAACACTTTTCTCCCAAACAGCAGTATCTGCACCTCCAGCCCCTTCCTAGGGAGAACAGACCACCACCTGGAGAGGTTTCATGCAGTAATACTGCTGACTACTGCCTTCAGAAGGAAACATGATACACCTTTCCTTTGGACACACAACAGTGAGGAGCATTCTCAATGACTATTAGTTCTGATGAAAGTTGTGGGCACCCTGCAGATGATGCTCAGCATCTTGCAGAGACCTTTCAGAGCCCAAACTGACTCTAAAGCATTTGCTTGTTTTATTGCTTGTTGTGCCAGTTCTGGCTAAGTGTTCTACAATTCTCAGAAACCTCCTGTGGTACAAGAAATGAGAAAGATCACAAGTTCCAAACGTGCTCTCTTACCTTTAATGGGAGGTAGATGGGAAAGACAGAATCTTTCGTCTCCTCAATAGCTGGAATATTGTCAGGGTCATAGTGCCTTGGCATCAGCTGATTGGAGTCTATCCCCTTGCTGGATAAGAGCTCAGTAATATCAAGGGTGAGATACAGCCTCCTCCTCCTGTTTTAAATTGGAAGAGGAAATAACCACTTAATGTGCCTATAAGCATTTCCATGCCTACAACTCCACTTTTGATTCTGCACACCTATCAATAGAAAGATTTTTGACCACATATTGCATACATGTGTATTTCTTCATTTATAGCATAAAACAGTTCAGTTGGAAGGGACCTACAATGATAATTTACTCCAATTTGTAGATTATATACATGTACTACTGTACTAATACATTATGCATATTATAGAGCATACACAAAAACAGCAATTAAAAAAGAATGAGAAAAAGAGGATTACTTACCTCTCTACTTCAACCTTCCTAGGGCTTTGCCCTGGAAGTCTGTGGAAAGGAACCTGCACTTTGGGTTTAAATGATTGTACTGGGAAATCTGACTCAGTGAAGATCTCCGTGCTTGGTCCAACCACTTCCTTATCCAGGACACTTTTGAAGTCCTCAGGCATTTTGAATTGTGTGACTAAGACATAAAGAAAAATGCATGTCTGAAACCACCAAACACCACTCTGCTTTACATTCACACTCAAAGGAGGACTCTACTGTCTACTGGGTTGTCTAGAGAAGTCACTTCACTAGATTTGTGAGAAATCAAGCAGACATCAAATTAGAAACAGAAAGAAAGACCTTTTTTTCCTGCTACAATATGTCATTATGGTTTTCCAGTATGAAAATGATGGCATAGAAGAAGCCTCCACTGAGAATTACTGTTATGCAGCTTTTTAGGAGGCAGAGCACTGACCTGGATCTAAAGAGCTCTGTTTTGTTCCCAGCTTTGCTACAGACCCTCTACATGATAGTGGGCAAGTTACCATTGCTAGTGCACAGCTTCCCTCACACTCAGAAAGGGGTGGGATTCCCCTGCCTCCCTGAGGGGGCCCTGAGATCAAGTCAGTTGTAGCTGGGAGGAACTTGGTTAAGATGCTGATAAAGTGCTTATGAATATTGCAGGGCAGAAGAAGCTGCTCAGGTCATCTTTGCCTGCTGAAGTTCCTATTCGCACCTTGGGACAAATCTCTCTCTCCTCAGCTTCTGCATAGGCAAACCTCCCACTCACATCAGCGGTTGTGTGAGAAAAAAATTGAGTCAAACAGCTAACAATCTCACCATTTGGCCAAATGTTTTCAATGGAAATTTGGACTAAGCAAAAAGTATACGTTTCCAAGAACTGGCAGAAATTAAACCATGTCATTTACACCATAAATAAACCAAACTGTTTATATTGCTAAACAAGTCGCAAATAATAGAACAGCAGCAAACTGGGGATTTGAAGCTTAACCTAAATTAAGTAATTGCATGCAAGCTTTAAAAAGCACTATTCCCTAGACAGAGCTAAGCATTGAACTAAAAATAGATTTTAGTGGAGTGAGAGCTTTTCCTTTGATGAACTTTCACACTTTCAAGGAGAAACTTAAGGTTCTTGCTTGTAATTGGGTATTTTGAACTTCGAGCTTTGAATTCAATCGTTCACTCTTCTCCATGTGTTTCTTGAGTCATGGATGTGACCCTTGATTTCAAGGCAACTGTGCAGACCAGCCAATAATGCTGAAGCCAGACATGTTTCAGCATGGTCAGGTACAGGAAGGGTCCTCTAAGAGGTCATTCCCTTGTCCTTCTTAAATGGCCCCTGACTTAACCTTTGTAGCTGCACATTGTTTGCTTAGAGACTAAAGGAAATGGGCACTGAACTGCCTCCTCTGTCTCTACTCCCCTCCCTTAGGAAGGGCAGCTAGCCTAGCTGAATGTGATCTTAAACACTTGCATGGTCCATGCCAATATGAACACTTACTATAACCTCAATAAAATGCAGCTCTTTAGCCTCACGCACATCTCTTGCTCGGGGTCTTCACAGAATAACCCTGATTTATATTTGTTGTCAGGGAGCACAGCTGTTCCAATTTTGTCACTTCATTGTTGCCAAATCCACAGCACCATCCATTATGGCACTTTGTGCATTATCAACTATTTATGTCAATACTTAGTGTTTCATTTGCATTTACATTTCCAGCCTGATAGCTCCTTCCCCCTTGAAGAAGCAGCAGATCATAAATAGAGTTCTGTCTCCACTTGTTAAGGATGAGTCTAGCTTGTCAAGATTCACTTGAGGAAGCAGTCATTTGTCCTCACTCATGAAAATAAATGTCACTTCAAAGCACAGGAAGGTGGTATATACAGTTCCCATCTTTCTTCAAGACTAAAATCCTCTCACACACACACTTTCTTCCCACCCCCTGCCAGCCTATGATCCATATCCTCAAGAGTGCTCTAGGGGCCAGGAGAGTTCTGGCAAACCTTTCAACCATGCTCTGTTCCTATATTTCAGCATCCATGATACAAGTTCTTGTAAGCTGGTGGAACCAGCAGCTCTGTACACACAGAGACCTCTTGCACCTAGGGAGAACAAACTGCTCTAGGGTGCAGCTGGATGGAGCGTGAATAAATGAGAGAGGACCATGATTCTGCCTATGGGAACCTAAACCCATACAGCTCTCTTAGGCAGATCCAGTTTTCAGGGTCATCATGTGCAGAGCCAGGAGCTGAACTTGATGATCCTTATGGGTCCTTTCTAACTCAGAATATTCTCTGATACTATGATTTTCACAGGGAAGGGCCATTGCTGGCTCCATACACAATAAAAAACACATGCAAATTCAGTGTTCTGGCAGCAGCAGGACCAGAACTCCCATAGGCAGCAGCACAGTCCACCTTGGTGGGAGTGGACATAGTCAGGAGAAAAGGGAGTATGGTTTTACCACCCAGTCAGATAACTTTGCTTCACCTCTAAATGAAATTCACTTTTCAAAGGATATTTAAACAGCTCAGTACCATTCCTGAGCACTGAGAAGAGAATGAAAGCAGAGCACTAACCCAGTGCCAGCAGCCTAGTTCCCAGCATGCCCACTGTAGGCAACCTTTACAGTTATGGCCCCATTTCCTGCCCCACCACGTTTCCTCTCAGTGTGTTTACCTTTAGGGGTGTGCTTCTCCAGGTCTGCCTGTCTCAGCAAAGACCGGTACGTGGGAGGGCCAGCAGAAACACTCTGGAATGCAGCATTTGAGGGGAATGTCAGAGATAACAGAGTACAGTTGCAGCACAATGTGACCTGGGGTCATAGAGGTCCACACAGAAAGTGAGACTGTAAGAGTGACCTTACCAGATCTTTAGGGACAACAGAGACTGTGAGTAATGGTCAGGAAAGGCTCAGAGACACAAACACGTGGAAACACTTCAGTCCAGTGCACAGAGGTAGGGATCTGTCAGCAGAGTGCACTCTGATGTCAGCTTAAGATGTGGACTGGGGGCTGATTAAGCAGCCAGTCATTTTGTTTTTACTACCAAATATCACCTGCAGTCACAACCACATGCCTGTCTTGCCACACTGGCATCCTAAACCCAGGGAATCATGGCAGTGCTATCTGGCCACTGAGGAAGGTAGCACAACCATGACCAGGATGAGCCTTATGGCTTCACTTTTTAAGGGTAAAGACCAAAATGAAGGGCTGGGACCTGGAGTGAGCCTATGTATGTCCATAACAGGGGTACCACTGGTCTTTTCATTTTAGGTCAGTGGTGGAAAAAGAATTGGTCTTTGCACTTACCCCTGAGCTACCGGAGGCTCCTGGAGCGAGGACATCTGTAGAAGATGTTTTCTGTCTAGAGGCCGAGTATGTTCTTGGCCCCTGGCCGGAGCTTTCAGGATGCAACAAGCCTGTTTCTGGACTGCAGTCCCTGCCTGAAGCCTCGTTGCCGGTATTGGGATGTCTCCTACCCACAAAGTCAATCAAATCCTTCCTTGCTTTCTCCATCTTCTTAGGAGAATAATGCTGTGAAGCAACTCCGGGCTTACTACAAGTGGAAAGACATCGAGCCAGTCACACACTGTATATTTGGCACTTCTCCATGCCCTCCCCCATGCTGGATATCCTTGACTTGCTATGATGAGTGGGTAACAAGGTAGGTTCGATCCCCTGATTTGATACCAAGCTCTGCCTTCATGGCCTGGGAGCCATTGGTCTCAGTGGCTGACTCAATGGCTCACTAACCCTGGGGAAAGAGATCACTTTATTTTCCCAGATGGATTTTGGAGGTGGAAAACCAGCAGTACACGCATGAAAAGCTGCTTTCCTTAAGCAGCAGGGGCTTCCCGGATCTGTGGCAGCATTCAAAAGGCTGACAGGAGAATTCAAATAAACTGGGACTACAAGAGAAGTACTACTTTTGCTGCACCCAAATCCCTTAAAAACCTTGTCACACTCGACTCCAGTGGGAGTAGGCTACAGCCTAGGATACCAACACAGCTACTCCCAGGTGTAAGTCTGACTGTTCCATTTAAATAATTCACGACAGATGTTTAAGCATCGCCTAACTCATATTAAAATATAGCCAGGAGCTCCCCTCTTTCTCCTCCTGCAGGGGATGTTTTTGCTGGTGATCTCAGCTCACAAATAACTTCTGCTTTTCCACCCTGGGAGATGCAAGTCCAGACAAATAGCCCAGCTGTACAGCTTTATTTTATAAAAAAACTTTGTGCACTGAGATACCAATTAAGAGCAGCATTCAGACTTCTGGAATGGGGATAATGCAATCCTTGATTTTAGGCCTGTCTAAACACAGAGATGACTACTGTAACTAATTAGACCAGCTAAAGTGACACAAACCCCTCCAGCCTGCACACACATGCGCTGATATAATGATGCACACATACCCGTGTAGCTGATTCCTATAAATTATGAGTCAAAGCTCTACATGGTGTATCCCAAAGGTACTCCAAGGGCAATACAGTTTATTGATCAATTCCTGCTCAGGGCTAAACCCAGACTCCTCATCCAGCCCTACCTGACTAATGGTTTGCATCCTGCACCCTTGCTATGATCGTGCTTACTTCTGGAAGTCAAGCCTCTGCAACAGGAGACTTCCAGCTTCCCAAAGCTAAGTGCTGGAAAGATCTTGCCTGGACTTGCAGGCCACAGCTGGAACAGTATCTTCCTGGAGTCTCATCCTGACCTGGACACAGCACCACGGCATCTGTTCATGCCATGCCCTCTCTGCTTTTGAATGGAGTGAAAACTCTGCCTATCCTATACTCTTGATGAGAGAAGGCAATCTTTTCAAAGTTTCACCTTGCTGCCTGTCTGTGAGAATGAATTGGGTACAGGCAGCAGAAAAAGCATTACATGCATGCCGGAGATAAGAGGGAATAACTGTGCTGGTTTATTACTGCAGGTTCAAGCCAGAAGCCAATTTTGAGAGGTTGAATCAAAAAAGAAATCAGATAATAAATCAAGGTTACCATGATGCGAATCTTTTAAGTGAAATGGAGTAAACGAACAGATTGGAAAGACCTGGGAGTCGAGATCAATAATACCCCCTCCGCTCCTTCAAGCTAGAAAATCTCAAATCTCTCTCCTCTCAGCTTTGCTTTGGCATGGCAACTGGAACCTCACACCCTGAAGAATGAATTTTCCATGGAGGATTTTGTTTTTATTAGCTATTTTATGCTCTGGCCATATCTATTTTAGCAGCCCAGCAGGATTGATTGGTATCAGCCAAGATCCAAGGATTCCTGATGAATCACTGCTGGACTCTTTCATGCCTGCTGCACCAGCACAGAGAACAGCAGCAAGGTGTAATGACCCTGAAGTGCCTCTCCTGATATGTCACCTGAGCATCCTTGTCCTGGATGCAAGGCCAACATGGCTACATAACTTGCTGTACCTCTTAGGACCAGACTCCTAAACCCATCTGGTTCAAAAAAGCCAGTTCTAGGATGGGAGGTTCACCTGACCGTTAAGTAGGGTGAGTGACTGAGCCCATTCCCAATGCAGCATCACCGGCAATCTCTGTTTAAAACCAAAATAATGTGGCTGTTGCTGCTGACAGCCAAATTTCCAAGATGGGGGAAGTGTATAGCAAACCAGCCCACAGCAGGCCTAATTCTTTGCGACTTTGTTCCCTGTGTACTCACTCACCCCTCTGAGTCCTTCCTGAGCACTTATATCAAAATAAAACAGACCCCTACTCAGTGTCCAGTTCAAAAACATCCATCATGCTCTCCTAGCTGCACAGAGGGGAGGTCTGCTGTTTGCAACTGCAAAAAAAACCCCTGACACATCATCCAAAATAAAGAACAAAACCAGGCCTCCAAAGTTATCCCAAACAAAATTAGTAAAACAGCTTGTCTGAGTGCCCTAAAGCTGATATAGATATGGGAGAACCACTAAGTACAAAGGGAACCCTACTCTCCTGCCCCCTCAGCTGCTGGAATATGGCTGGGTTTTCCAGCAAGGAGGTTTCCCAGAGCACGATGGGGAGCTCACTCCAGTGCCAGCTAGCAGGTGGTTTGGTGATCTCATCCAGCTCTCAGCAATGGTCTCCAGGCTGGTTTAAAAGAAGAGAAGAGAGACCTCTCTCTTTTATTCAGCCTAGCTGCTGAGCCAACAGGATTACTGCAGAGCAGAGTCTCTAACTCTACGACCAGCACCGCCTGCCTTCCCACACCCCTGAAAGAATGAGCAGCATATAGACCTAAGACTATCCTCCCCTCCCTCCGAGGGTGACCCCAGACCTCATCCCTGGGCAGCAGAACTTGGCATAGATTACCAAGGCTTAAGGAAGCGAACACCCTCCATCCTGCAGCTCCTCTGCCTGCCTCAATAACCCTTCACTCCCCACTGCCTCTGCACATCTGGGAGCACCCCTCTGCTCTTCAATAGCAAACATCTGCCTGGCACCCAACTGTCCCAGCTTTAGTTATAGTAAGCTTGGAAAATCTTTCCCTGGCTGCTGAAACATGTATCTTTGCAGCAGTGCAGTCATGCTCTCTCACACCTGAAAAGCATGTTTCCTAGATATACCAGGTACAATGTATTATGCTAAACTGAACTATTCAAAACTAGAGCATATTCTTATGGCACTGCTGACACAACACTAGCTACAGCGTCTGTGTGTCATTGTGGCAAAACTATAATTACAATTTCTCGGTAAATCCAGGCTTTACACATCCAAGAAGTCAAACTCCCACGTGTCTTGCTCAACGTCTGGTATGAGCTTTTTGATCTGTTGCCTCTACTTCAATTCTTTGATCCAAAGCTTTGACAAAATGGGACTCTTTTCTTTCAAATAAGGTTCAAAATGGCTAAAAATTGCAACAGAAAATGAGAATAGTACTTTAAATATCATCTAGCCCCTAAGCAAAACTGCAGATTGAAATCTAGTATTTTTCTGAAATCTATTTACCTGTGGATAGCCAGAACCCCAGCTACTACACCATCTGGATACCAACATGCAGAAATTCCTTCTTATAATTTAAGCCATACAATATAAGCTCTGACAAGGTGATGCACTCTCAACAAACTGCTTTAAACATCACCCCGTACTTCAAATCCCTTCTACTTTAAAAAGAGAGTTGAAAGTAATTTCGAGTTTTATAGCAGCCCATTCCCTCCAACAACTCGCCGGGTTTTAAAATTGATTTTCCTCCGGGTTTTTAAATGCATTCCTTTCTCCCCGGGAAAGCATCACCTGGCCGGGAGGGGAACAGCAGGACGGGCGGCAGGCGCTGCTCGTTGCACCTGCACACCTTTTTGGGGTCACAGGTGTGGGGGGCGCTGAGAGACACCCCGCCAGCCCCCCGGGCCGAGCCTCCAGCAATGTTTGCCCCGTTTAGGAGGCACGGCACGAACGAGGGAGGCGACGCTGTCTGTTCCACCCCCGACCAGCCCGGGGTGCGGGGGATGCAGCCCCGGGGCTGTTTAACGTGCGGGGGTGCGGGAGCAGCTCCCGGAGCCCGTGCCCCGGCCCGGCAGGGAAGAACAGCCCGCTCCCAGTGCCCTCAGCAGCCCCAGCCCTTCCCGACATCTCCACGGGATCCCTCAGCACCCACACCTGCCCACAGGGCGGCCTCCCGCCCGCCACGGGGGGCTCCGCTGAAACCCCCCAGCCCTGCTCGGAGCTCCGGGTGCCCTGCCCGGCCCTGCGGGTACGGGTAGGGGTACAGGGATGGGTCCGGGTACGGGGATGGGTCCGGGTACGGGGATGGGTCCGGGTACGCACCGGCCGAGCCCAGCCCGCCCCGACGCCGCGCTCGTTGCCACGGCAGTGAGGGGAGGGCTCAAAGCTCTCCGCTCCCCCCCCCGCGGGTCGTTGGGCTGGTCCAAAGGAGGCGCCGGGCAGCGCGGGCCGGGCGGCACCACGGCCAGGGGTGGGGGGGGAGCGCCCGGCTGGGGTGGCCCCGGCCCGCTGGTGCCTCCGCAGCGACACCGCAAAGCCCCCCGTGCCACCTCAGAGCCACCACAGCCTCAGCTGACACCACAGGGACACCACAGAGCCCCCCCTGCTACCTCAGAGTCACCACTGGGTCCCCACCCCAACCTTATGTCCCCACGAAAGTCTTGAGCTAAGAGGTCATGCTGGGTGGGGATGGCCCTGGAGAATGTGTCGTGCCCTACAGAAGGAAAAGTGTCACAGAGTCCTGTTGGGAAGGCCCCAACAAGCTGGTCTGCCAGGGAGGAGATGGTGGGGAAGGGACAAGCAGTGCCAGCCCTGCGGGGGAGTGAGGAAGAACAGGTTTGGATTATTTTGGGGGAGAGGAAGGAGGTGGAAAAGCAGAGGGGAAAAGATTTAAAGAGGAAAAAAACAAGCCATAAAAGTAAGATATCTAGTGTGAGGGAGTACAAAGGGCAGAGGAGGAGAGGATGAAGCAGGAGGCAAGTGGAGGCTTCTGCAGGATGAGAGGTGTGGGCAGGTGGGTGGGCAGGGGCTGCTTCATAGCTCCTTTGAGACACCCCAGACCTGTCCAGTGTGGCAGAGTGCTGACAGCAAGTCCTGCTGCTGCCCAGCCCTGCACCCAGGAGGGGGGCAAGTCCTAGAAAGCAGGGCCAGAGGAACAGGGCTCTGTAGGGCTTCCTGAGGATAACACAGCTGACAGGGGTGCCTGCGTGGCTTTGCACAGGGACAGAGGGTCAGGCAAAGTGGCACCAGGATGAGGGGCATGCCATGGGGAGGCAGCAGAGCTCAGGCCATGAGCACCAGCTCCTGTCCCTGCCTGGGCACCTGTCAGGTGCAAAGGGCTTGGGAGTCAAGGGTGGAAGAGAAATATGAGCCATACAAAAATTTGCAAGTAAGGGGATGTGAAGTTTGAGCAGAAATAGGTAGAGACTGTAGCAAACAGAGCCTGAAAGAAGAAAAGCAGACTTCTCCAGATAAGCAATCTCCCTACCAGCAGTGCTCAGCTGCTGCCAAGGTGTGTTCACTGGATCAGCCCCGTGCAGCAAGGATGTCTCTGGGTGGATTTGCACTCCACGTTGAACTGCTCCTGGCCCCAGTGAAAGCAGCAGATGCTGCAGAAACTCCCAGGTGTAGGTCCTTTGTCATACTGCTGGCCTCATCGCTTTACTTAAGTAAGGAGTGCTGCTGGCTTGCCTCAATTATGTTTGATATAATTACAGCTCTTGCTGGAGTTCCCTGGAGTCACATCCCAGATGGCTCCTCTGATTGGGAGGAAACAATAGTGGAGCCCCTTTGCCTGGGAAAAATACCTGTCCATTTCATGTTGGCTTCATCCCCCCTGTAGCAGGTTGGGATTCACAGCAGCTCTTGCTGTCCCTGTGGTTAGCTGGGCTTCATTTTTGACCAGGCTTTCGAAGTTTGCCACAAAATGCTTCAGCGAGTCAGGAGATGAAAGCTGAGCTGATTTGAGTGCCTGGGCCTTCACAAACCCACCAGGCCAGAACAGAGAGCAGACAGGTGTGTGAGCCACCTGCTCTCCATCCATGTCCTGCCAAGACTGATTCATTCCCTGACCTGCCTTCAGAAGGGCCTTCTGATTCCCTGGAGACTCGCTCCCAGGTGTTGCAGCAGGACGTGTTGGCACTGTGTCCTGCTTCAATGGGTTCTCCTTTAGGCCAGGAAGATCAGGCAGGGAATGTGATACCCACCCACTTGCAAAGGGCAGGTTCAAAGTGGTGGTGGTTGGCACAGCTGAGCGTATCTGTGCTTTCACCTTCTCATATCAGTCCAACCTGAGATGCTGTTCCTATCAGGGTCGGCACAAAAGACTTAGTATTGTCTTTCTTCTGACAGTTCTTTCTGTCCCTTTCCTACCATGGGCTCTTTTGAGGCCACAGATCCACCCATATTTACAGGTGATGCTGAGTTCCCATGAAAACAGTTCTTCGAGAAGAGGCTCCTGAGTCTCTGCTGATACAAGCTGATCAGTGACTTACCTAGTATTTTCTTTAGTGCAAGGCTATTTTGGGAGAAGGAAAATACTTCTCTCCCTGTCCAGACAGCCACACCACTGTTGTGAAAGCATGAGCAGGGTTTAGCAGTGTCTAAATTCACAGGGAGGGAGAGAGGTCTCATCTCTCCCAGTTACCAGACACAAGAATCAAACCGGTTTCAATAGTTGTTAGGATGTGAGCTGACACTGGGAAGGAGAAATATGTAAAATGTACTAATGGTTCATTCTGCCTCTGAGAGTCTTTTCTGGCCAAAGATCCCAGCTTCTCTTCTACATGGTCTGGGAGCTGTTGGAACCATTTTTCCTGACCTCCACTTTCACTCCTTTGACCCTCATGCAGCTCTCACAAACCAATTGCTCAGAACACACCATTGCCAGGACTGAATATCACAGCAAACTGAGTTCTACAGAGAACAGCCTTCCCTTAGTTATGGGAGGAATAATAAAATATCAAAAATCTCAACTTCTGTGGACCTCAGAGATGATGTGCTGGTTGTTTTGTTTCATCACTTGCACCTACCCCCTACCGTGGGTGGCAGGCCCCTTCAGATTTAGCAGTGTTTCCATACCCACCCCACACACATTTTACTGAAAGTGTAAATGATCCTCAAAGCACAAGGCCACTGGAGAATAAGGCCCTAGATTTCTCTGTCTCCACACCTACATGTGTTCCCACACACAAGATACAGCATTAATCTAGAGTAAAACAGCACATGTTGACAATGCGAACAGTACATTTGACAGAAAGTCCTCAGATTGAACACCAAAACACAAAGCCACGAAAAAGTCATAAAGCAGGGAGAGTCAGGACAAGGTCTGGCTTCTCGTTGCCTGAGCACCTCTCCTGAAGGGGCAGGCTGATTCTGGAGAGGTGATATCAAGCCAGATTCTCTTTATATTCCTGCTGCTTTCAACAGCCCTCTCAACGCAAGGCTGTTACCTTGAATTCAGGCAGGCTATGACCAGGGAGTAGTTTGTAGCAGCCAGCTGAAAGTTCTGTGTTTTCTGGGCAGTTTTTGCTGCAGCCTCGAAAAGCAAATGAGACTTTGATAGTGACATTCTTGTTAGTTATCTCTCATCTCCACCACTGTGCCACAGCACATCATCTCCCCAGGGTGTGTTCTCTCCAATTGGGGATCACACCATTAACCCAGCCAGAAGGCTTTCCCTGGGGAATTTCCAGGCAGGGGCTACTTCCCCAAGGAAGGCATGCAAAAACCATGGGGCTATCTGGAAGCAGGAAGATGGCAGTGAGGATTACCAGGGCTAAGCCTCAACAGGGAGCAGTGGTGACTGAGAAGCTAAACAAGCCTCAGTGTTGAGGTCTCAGCAGTGGTGGGCAGAGAAGCTCGCAGTAACCACTTTTACACAACTGGTTAAGGTGAATTGGCCAGAACTGCCTCACAGTGCTGCCATCTTCTCCATGGGGCTGCAAGTAGAAGGATCTTGTTAGCCAGCAGTAAGCTGAGAGGTTTTTTCCGAGAGCCTATATGTACTTTATAGGGACTTTGATTTTAGAGCAGGTTAGTGGCAGAGGTGCTCCAGAGTATCCTACACTCTGGCTCCCAAATCCCTGGGGCTTAGACCCTCAAATCCCTCAGAAGCCCCAGCCAGATCCATGGCCAGATTTCCTGCAGTGCCAGATGACAGGTCATCTGTCAGAACATACACAGAAGGGTTGGACGTCTGTAGCTTCCCCGTCAAATATGGTGCAGGCACTTCCCCATGACTTGCCTGCTTTTAGAAAGGCTGCAAATTTTCCCTGAAGCTTCCAGAGGAACATCAAGGTTTTCAGGAGAGATGGAGGCACATTGGCTTCCTACCATAAGGGCAGTTGCTGGGAAGTGTGGAAAGTTCTGGTTCAAGCCTGTGGTCTGGACCAGACCCATCAGGCTCAATACTGTATCTTCTCTCAGCAGGTAAGAATCAAAATCATCTGGCTTTGAGCAAAAATTCCAGCCTTTGCTGACAAACAGCAACAGACTCCTGTGAAAAGCCTTTCTCTCAACCAACTGGCACCTGATCAAGGAATCCCCAACATGCTCAGATTTTTTCCACTGGAAAGTATGTGCCAAAAGCTGGGATGGATCCTCATCCGAACATCACCATTTCAGTACCTGGTCAGAGCAGTTTCTGAGCCACTGGGCTGAAAAGAGAAGCAAAACTAATGCACTTCTTTGCACCATGATAGTACAAACCAACATTTTTGGATTTAGAATGGCTTCAAAACACAATTTCTTAAACTTGTCCATCAGCTGATTTATTGCACCAGGTGCCAGCCTGACTTCCTACTGTCATTGACACAGTACTGTCAGTAGTTGGATGTTCATATAATTTATCTGGCTGGCCCATCTACTCTTGAAGTACCTTCTCACTTGGCAGAGAATAGTCTCCGAAAATAGTCCTCTTAAACAGAAAAAACTATTAAAACCCGTTGGAGGAAAGCAACAAAAAAACCCACAAACAAACCCAAAACAAATAAAAAAGAAAAACACTAAAAACCCAAACAAACAGAAAACCACAACAAAACTCCAAACAAGTTTGTCTTTTGGTTTGTTTGGTTGGGTTTTGCTGTTTTCCATCAGATTTTTGTCTGTAACTGATAATGGTGGTAATGTAGTAATTGCAGATATGAAACCCAGAAGAGAATGGAAGCAGAATTTGGGTGTGACCTTTTGTTGCCTGTCAGCCCCACACTCAGTGTAAGGGGAATTACTGGTGTGTCCATCCTGCAGATCAGGGTGCCATCCGGGAATCTCCGTGGGGAAGAAATTACTGAAGCTTAAAACTGAGCTGCTTTGCCCAAACAAAGTTTCACCCATTTAGTGAGTGCCAGTCTTTTGCCTCAATACTGGGAGCAGAGCTCAGAGTAGGCAAAATCCGAAGGAAGCCGTGGTTGTGGCATTGTTGGGAGAAACTGGGCAGTCGAGTGAGAAGAATTATAGCTTCCAAATGTGTACCGACATCCTGCTAATTCCCAGATCTCCCCCTACTCCTCCTCTGCTGACGCTCCAGTCCCCACTTCAATACCTGCCAGGTCCTTTTAGAGAGCTGACATTTCCATTCCTGACATTTTCTGCAGCTCCATCTGGGAATTAATGTCCGGATATTAGCAGCGATGGGGCCGTTTATCATAATTAGTCTCATGAAGCTACTAAGCATCCAACTATTTTTCATCAGCACCGAGGAAATAAACTGCAGAATCCAGTAGACGAGACGGACAATTTATTTATTGATTGATTTATTTTGGTCTGTCAGGATGCAGCTTTAAAGTTTGTCGAGATGAGCAATGCTTCTCGGAGGTGATGACGACAGTGGGCCTGGCTTGCCTTGGGTGTGCAAACTGCAGAGAATAGGTCCCCAAACCCCCTGAGACAGTGAGGAGGCATTTGTTATCCTATTATTATTATCCTGTTATCCTAGGCTCTAGCTTCCTGCACATATAAAATGACAAGTTATGACAGGTTGAGCTCAGGCTGGACAAGCTCAGGAGAAGCAAGACCCATGACGGCATCATGAATGAAAGCCATTGCCAGGCATGGCTTTTCTTTCCCACCAGGAACAAACCAAGGGCACTGTTTACCCTACAGGAGGTGACACAGGGACCAGCAGATCCAGGTCTGTCATTTGGCTGGGTGTGCCTGGTTGTCCTTGGACCTTAATGCTAAACAGAGGATGGTGCAAGCAGCGCACGTCTGTCACCTTCCAGAAGTGCCTGGGAGCAGATAAAGCTGTTTTCTCACTTGTCGTCCCAATTGGAGCTGGGTGACATACTAATTTGCTGTTTTCCTTCCCCACAGGATAAGGATGGAAGGAGAGGGAGGCAAAGAGATATCAAGCTGGGTCCACTGCAAGCAGGAGATGGCCCTTTGGGAGGGCTCACCATCAAATACCTTCTCTGGCAAAAATAAGATCCAATCTGAAGTAGCTAATGCTTGCTGTGGTCTCAATCTTATTTTTAGGGGCCAGTGGAATAGTTTGTCCATGTTCCTGTGAGCTTGGGTGCTCAAGGAACATGCCAGAGTGTGTGCTGCTCTCCAGGCATAGCTGCTCCCTGAGCTGCTGAGACCTAACAGGCATTGTTATCCATCCTCATGGCTACTACTCTGAGCAAGGAGCTGTGCTGATTTCAGGAGCTCTTCTACCATTTTGCAAGCTTTCCTGACCTTCTCACATGTAGTGAATGGGAGGAGATGGGCGATCCCTGACAGGGTCGTCGGCCTCACACTGCACTCTCTGCATGGCTCATAGCCCACAAATGGAGCTCCTCTGCCTAAGCAAGAAATGAGGATTACAATGATATGTGGAGATTCTACCAAGAGCAAGGCACGAAGAGCTCCTGGAGTCAGTGTTGCCCTTCCCTCTATCCCCATAAAGCCCCACGAAGTCTTGCTACAGCCCACACACCTCAGTGCTTACCTGCAGCAAGCCCACCTCCTCCCCGCTGGCTGATTATCAAGAGCTTTCCATCCTGAGGTTTGCTATGCAAACATCAAACATTTGTGTTTAAATATTACACTCTTCTGCTGATGTGAAGCTAGTAATTACAGCCAGATGGGACCTGGCTCACAGGCAGGCACAGGGCCCACATGCTGCTGGGTGGCAGCTTTTTTTTTTTGTGCAAAACCATGTGGCCGACCACCAGCAGAAATATCAGAAAAGCTGAATGCAATTAAAAACAATGAAGAAAAGAAAGCACTCCAGTTTCTAAATATATCATGCAATGTATTCCAGGTGAGCACTGAGTGTTCTGGCTGCAGTGCCTGGCAGCCCCAGTACTACGTGTGGGACATGATCCAAGCCAGTATGCTCAAGCCATACATCCCTCCAGGCACAACCTGATGATGACATGCACTGATTTGGTGTCAGCACCTCCTGCAGGGTCTGATCCTGCAAAACTTTCCTGAGCTGAGGAAGAGCTCTTTTTGCACAAGGGCCAGCCCACATCCTAGTCCATCAAAGTGGACCTTATGAGTGTGTTGCAGTCCCAGGGCCACCAGCTGCTGTTGCCTCCTCTCCTGCTGAGTGAAGGGATCATCTTTATTTCACAAGCCCACACATATTTCTGCCTTGCACAAGCTGCCCAAGGTAAGAAATGCTTCGTTTTCTACCATCTCCAGCATTTCAGGTCTGATTCTATTCAAGGCAAAACAAAAGCATTGCAATGAGTGGTGGATTTTTCCCCTGGATCATAGCCCATAGTCCATATTCATGTTCAACATCTGCTTGTGTTTTTAACAGATAATCCTCTCTCCATTACCTCTTCTCTACATATCACCCAAACGGTGAGCAGGAACATACCAGTTTCAGCAAAATGTCTCCCTGTTTGTCCTACCCAACACCTGTGTTGTATATACACACCACCAAATGCCCAGGAAACAATCTCACTCCTTGCCCCACAGACCTGATTGAGTTCTAAGAGTAACAGTGATGCAGGTAACAGCCACTATTGTTGTCTAAAGGAGGGGCTAGAGCCAGCCTGTCATGTGCAGTTTAAGTGGCCCTCATAAAGGGTGATGCCACTGCAGGGGAAACAAGCTATAAAGGCTGCAGCCCTTCCTCTACAAACCCATCCAGCTCTCCCTCTTTCTAACAGATACTCTGGCATACTCTCAGGATGCTCCCAAGCCAAGTAGTGCAAAGCCAGAGGCTGTTTTCCTGTCCAAACAGCCAGGAATGTTTAATTCCCCTAGCCAGCTGCTGGAATATGCCCTCCATGTTTAACAGTCAGCACTGCACAGGTACCTGCTCACTGATCCAGCCCTAAGTGGTGTCCCGTAGCCAGCCAGCCTGCCAGACAGGAGCCAGCAGCTCTGGTTGCAAGGGGAAGAAAGAGAGAAAGCAGAAAACAGGGCGGGGGTGGAGGGGAATAAAGAAAAGAAATCATTGTTTTGTGAGAAACCATAGAGCCATAGCAAACACGTGCTGTCATTTGAGACAAGTGCCAAGCCCTGATAGTTTTCCCTGTCGAGGAAATCAGGATCAACCTTGGTGAGAGACAGAGAACCTGGATCTCACTTGTCTGCGATCTCTCCAGCATCTGCTTCTCTGTCTTCCTGTGCTCTATGGGCTTCTAACTTCTCAAATCTTTCTCAAAGGACCATGAGCGGAGCTTTCAAAGAAAGCTTATTTCTGCCATCATATACCCCAGGAGAGTGTTATCTGTTGGGAAGGGAAAAGAAGGAAAAAGGGAGGACTCGATGCCTCTCTGCTTACTGCACCCAAGAAGCAGAGCTTTGGCATACCATTACCAACCCTTGTTTTTGCAGTAACCTTATCCGACGCTGCGTGGGTCTGTGGAAGCTCTGTTGTACTACTGTTGCCTTCATGAATAATGGATCCCCCTCCACCTTCCCTCTCCTCTTCCCTGTTAGACCTCATTTCATATTGTGTGAAATGATATGGTTGCTATTTCCCTGGGGTTGATCTGAACATTCTGATTCCCAGCTCCAGTTCCCCATCTTCCCAGGATGCAAGTGTCACACAAGAGGGCCCTGACTGGTGAGGGCAGTGTCTTCACTGGGTTCATCTTTGGCTCCTGGCTTGCCTTCTGTTAGGAAACAGTTGACTCCTGATGTACCTAGAAACCTGTAAGTTCTCCTTCTCTTCTGGAATTTCCCATTTTAAAGACTAAAAGTAAAGTTCCAGGAAAAAAATGCCCATCCTGCTAGTACTAAAATGTCAAGTGTCTATGGCTGAAAGAACCATATCTACAATTTACATGGCTTTGGGCCACAGAACATTTGGGGTCACTTCTACAGTGCAGTCTGGAGAATGTCATTTCCCTTGTTCCTGGAAATACCCAGCTTTATTCAGCTGTGTCTGGTAAAGACTGGTATTTGAGATTTATTCCTCTTCAGAAGCCACAGGTTTAGCAGTGAGGTAGCTGCAGTTTTAGCAGGGAATATGCTGTGGCATTTAGCAGCATCATGGATGCCTCTTTACTTAGGTCCAGCTGCACTAGCACTACAATCAGACATGAGGATGTAGTTAAGTTCAGATAAATCTGCTTTGAATGGCTTTGTAGGTTTTGTAGGTTTTTGAAGGTCTGTCAAATCTGTGTGTTGACTCCAGTTCTCTAGTTTTTCTCCTTTAATGTAATCACTCCATGTTACAAGAAGCACCAAGATCACACACCCTTCTCTGGGGCTGTACTTACCACTGTGTCTTCTGCGAGCCTCACCAGCCCTATTTTTAATCTCTGCCACCCTCACTTTGTCTTGCTGCCCCCACAAGTCCACCCACTTTAGGGGTCCATGAGCAGAACCCATGTTGGCTGATATTTCAAAAAACTGTGAGGATCTGAAAATCAAAGCCAAGGGACAGCACAAACCTGCAACCAGGAGAGTGGAGTCTGTGCAATTTAGGTCAAAGTGTTATGCGTTCACAGGGAAGGAGAGAAAACAGGGTCCTCAGTGAGAAACCCCACTGCCAGAGGCCCTTGGAAAGACACAAAATCAGTTGCCTGGAAACTAATGCTGCCCCTTGTTATTGTCTGCAACAGGGAAAACCCACAAGTGCCATAATTCAGGCCACCACCTCTGTCTTTTTCTCTTGTCTGAATGGAAGAAGCAAAGAGGAGAGGCTTTTCATGCCCGCTGGATAACAGGGTGTCTCCTTGCCCTCAGCTCAAGGGATTGCAGGCTCAGTGCTGTTGCATCTGAATGGTCAGTTCCCCTGGCAAACCTCATGCCCTGAAGGTTAGAGGCTAAAGCATCCTCTCCCAACCCACTGGCATCCTAAACTGCTGGCAGTCAGGAGCCAGAGGGAAGGGTCACACACCATTTCTCCAAACACCCACACATGCTTGCCCGTGGGGACAGTGCTAGGGGAGGTGAGTCTTCAGTCTGACTCAATATTATGAATAAACCCAATTAAGATATTCTGAAAAAGGATTGGAAAAGCCAGCTTCTTAACATCCCCAGTCAAAAGTCAAGCTTCTCTGGCTGTGCCAGTCTTGTTACAGCAAATAGCAGCTTCAAACTCCTGAAGCAGCCTTAGAGCATGCAGAAGATAATTAAAACAGGAGAGACACCCCCACTGTCAGCAGGGTCAGGAGTATCAGTTAGGGCTGCTCAACATTTGCCACTGTAAGACCAATTCTTCAGTAGTTTAGAATTTTGCCAAACTTAATTATATTCACTGTATTTTCTTTATAGGGCACCTACTTGTTAAGTTTGGGGGGACTATACGCATATGTATGTGGGTATATATATATATATATATATATATATACTCTGTCATCTTCTACAGCTACTTATAAAAATTGTAGAACAGTTGAAGTTGGCAGGAGCCTGTGGAGACCATGTAGTGCAACCACCTGGCTCAAAGAAGAGTCAGCTCAAGCAGGTTTTGAGTATCTCCAGGGACGGAGACTCCACAAGCTCCCTGGCCAGCCAGTTCCAGTGTCTGATTACCCTTATGGTGAAGTTTTTTTGTTCAAAGTTTAACTCAAAAACTCTTTGACAGAAAGGACCGCATAGGTGACTATTATGGAACAAAACATCCATATACACATGAAATTGCCCAAACCGAGCTGGTTACAGCAGATTTAGTGCTAATTACACAGCTGAGCTATTTTCCAGAGGACCCTCATTCATCCCACAGATAGGACAGACATTGCACAGTTAGCAAAAAGTCTCACAAGACTTTTCCACTGTGTTGTTCAGTGCATAAAGCCTGAGGCAGGATTTACTGCACATTATTCAATCTCTGCTAGGGAGGTAAGATTATTAGTCTCCTAAAAAGCTTTTCAATTGAGTTCACTAAAACAGCTGAATGCTTTGAAACTGTTAATGATTTTAGCTTTGGAACTCCCCTGGCAGAGAATGGGTCTGCGCTATGGCTGTTTCACAGAGGACAAAGTTTGAGCACAGGAGGGCTAAAGGAATGGGGTGCTGCATGGACATACCACATGACAGAGCACTTAAAGGGTGTAACAGCTTAAAGTCAGGAGGCTTTAAGTAAGCCAGTGCCCCATGGCAGACCAAGCTGCTGAATGAAGAGCAGCTCTGTGCCCGGGTGGCAGTGGCAGGGTCTGTGCTCACCCCATACCCAGACATTGCGTTGCCTTAGTGTGCTCACCACCACCAAGTCATTTCCTACAGCCCAGAACCAAAGAGGGATTTGGCTGTAGGAAAGAGAGTATTGGTCATTTCAAATTAAAAGAGACTGAGATTGTCCAAACCTGGGTCTAGGCAAGTCTGGCTCATCCTAGGCTAGGCACTTAGCACTTGGTGGGGCAAGCTGAAGAAAACACCTTTAGAGTCAAGCTCAGGCAGACAGGTACCACAAAGCACCTGCCACGTGTTCTCTTGGCCCTGGGGCTGGAGACACGTAGCCTTCATCACACAGGTGGTGGCTAATCCCTGCTCTCCACAGCTGTTTCTATAATCCATGGCAGCACTAACCCGCTTGTCTGTAGTCCAAGGAATCTTTTGTCTTCAAACGAGAGACCACTGCAGGGACCCCTTTTCCTGATTGCCCCTAGGAAGGGGATTTGGCTTTTGTTTGGTTGAATGCTTTCCTGATTCAGCATGGCAGCAGGGAATAGGACACACGTTTCAGGAATTAAATCCATTGCAGGAACTTAAAAGATCCTAGTCCCCCAAACGCTGATCCACAGTGTCAAGCAGGGGGGAAAAAGGAAGGAAGGTGGACAAAAAAGATTTTGCAAGGAGCAGACCAAAGGCAGGTCTGAGTTTCACCGGCTGTGGAGGAGAACAGAGCCTCCCCCCTACCTCCCTCCATCTCCCAGCCCTTCCCTCTTACAAGCTGCAAGTCCCTGGGAGGCCCCTAATCTTCTTTGCTGTACAAAAGACCCAGTCTACTGGCTTTCCTTTTCTTTTTCCCTATTTAAAGTTGAAGTGGGGATCAGTTTCCAGGCACGAAGGCAGGGAGGGGGAAGGAGCAGGGTGCAAGCGGTCACTCTGCAAAAGAGGTCCTGTGGAGGGCAAGAGCTCAGGTGGTTTCAAGTGGGCTGGAGACACAGGGTCTCTGGGGTTGTCAAGATCCTTGCTTTCTAATTACTGAGTTTTTCTGGTGTGCTTGCATATCACTAGCAAACCAATGGAGAAGATAACTCCTTCCAGCCTTTGTTTTACTTGTGAAACAGGATCTCCAGTCTCTTGATCGTATTCTGAGAATTTTTCTGCACTGTTGCTGGTGTGAATTCAGCCTACCTGTCCAGGACTCCTACCCGATGCTAGATGAGGTTTTGTCAGTATTTTGCAAATGCTATTAATAATTTCCTGCTTCTACTGGCAATATCCCAAGCCCCTCGGGTCTTGTTCGCCTTTTTGTGCCTTTAGCTCATTGGTGGTTCATAATCACCCATGACTGCTACAATGAAGTTCACCTCCTCCTCAGTCATGTCCAACTGACACACTCCCTGTCTAGCACAAAAAGCCCCAACCCTGTGATTAGTCTTGCATTTCGTGCACTTGAATTTCAACTCGTTCCTGCGTCTCCGTGCTCAAGGTTGTCTGCTGCTTTCTGTTTGATCTCCCATCTCCTCTGCATTCACAATGCCTCCCCATTCTGCGTCATCAGCTGGCTTAACTTAAGCGCTTCCACTTCTTATGACAACATCATTCATGGAGAGAATAAACAAGATCAATCCCAGGATCGATTCCAGAGAAACTTTAGCGGTGAACTCTGTCTAGCCTGTTACTGCCTCTGTCCAGAGGTACAGCTTCTGTACCCGACTTCTCTTTCTTCCACTAATCCCATTGTCTCCAGTTTAATTAGAAATTTCCCTGACACTCCATTGAGCACAGCTTGCTGCATTTGTCTAGAAATTTGTCTAGATGAATTGAGATGAGGAGGCTGTCTCAGCCGAGTGCTTTCCGTGGCATGCCGAGCTGGTTCTGCTCCAGCCATTTAACCACGCTGGCCTGCAAGTTGTCTTCCAGATCTTCACATGCTACTGACCCATCCTACGAATTCCCCAAGCCCCCCAGTAAAAACATCAAACGAACAAGGATGTTCGTTGGATATTAAATCACAACCTTCAGTGTGGTTCTTTCTCCTCTGTGAGAGGTTCTGCCTCTGGAAATGTTGCCACCACAGCTGCATTTTGGCCTATGAGTTTGTTTGGAAACCACAAATACCTTTTTGTCCTGCCTGCAGCACAGCAACATGTCTGACTTTTGTCTCTTATTTTCTTTTATCATTCAGGCTTTATACTGTCATCTCTATCTTACCTATTGACCCTACACCCATCATTATCACCTCCTTCAGATTGGCTGGGGACTACATCACGAACATCTTTGCCACCCAAAAGAGACCCTGTGTTGAATGGATGCCTGAATGATGTTTTCCCTGGTGTCATAACACCCTTTCTAAGATTTATCTCAGCTCGGTTTGCCATGTTGTCCTTACTGCTTCCACATCCCTAAAGTACTCTCTCTCATCACCAAAACTGGTAGGGAAGGACATTGATGCAGTTGGAACTGAATTTACCATAGCTGAAGTCCTCCTTGTCAATGTGAGGCCAACACATCCCAGATCCAGGCCTCAGCAACTCAGGGGGCTTTAAGTTTTTGCATTAGCATTGCTAAATGCCATGCTGGGGGACCTGGCAGTGCTGCTTCTTCTGACCCTCAGGCACCGGGTTCCAGATGTTCCCACTGAAAACCAGGCCTGTCAGAGGCTACTTTGATGCTCTCTGGGGGTGGACCAGATCCTCTCTAGTGCGGACAACGCTAGACCTAATAGTCACCAACCTTCATCTGGAAGGAAAATAATGAAGCATACCTGGATTAAATTGTAAAATGATCTCTGTCAAGCTACCAAAAAGGTTTTCCCCAATTTAATCCAACCTGCCAAGGCACTGGGATCCCCAAGCAAGGAGAAAATGGTAAATCCATCCTCAGTGAAGGGGGATGAATGGATTCTGAACAGAGGGATGAGAAGGCTCCACATGTTGTAGAGGAGGAGAATAGAGCCCACATCTTGTAAGGTGCAGGCTGGACGGACCCACCAGAGGGTCACCACACCAAAGGTGTTAACCTTTGCAGGAGATGCCCTGGACATCACTTTGCTCCCCGTGCCCCCTGGGATGCTGCTGACTGTTTGGGTACCCGGAGACCACGCTGGTTGCTCGCACCTCACCTGCCCTGCTGGGAACACCAAAAGCGAAGCTGGAGCCTCACCACGCTGCCCTCTAAAGCCTCTGTCTTGCGGTGGAAATAAATTGCCTCAGATTCCCGTAACTCAGGCAGAAAACCCAGGCCCCTTGCTGATAAAACCAGGCGGCCTGGACAGCGTTGCCCTGGCAACCTGCACTTTCTTCCCCATCCTTTTGTTCGGCCTCGGACCCAGACTTTTGTACCCAGCCATAATGGGGCCAGACTCTTGGGATGTTTACGGGGTGAGGTGAGAGGAATTTCATTCAGCCGTGTCTTGCCTGGCCGGTCTCCTTCCGCAGGGTGAGGGAGGAATGTTATTGACCAAGGCCCCATGCAGGGACCCAGGCACTAAAGAAAGGCACTTTAGACTTTCCGACAAAGAAAAGAAATTCCTGCCCTCCCCCATGCAAACATACCCCCCCTGTCCCAAAGTGCCTTTTGTTTCCTTATTTCTCTTTTGGTAACTTCCCTGCTCACCCACTCCTGCCCACAGCTGCTCTCACCAGGCACAAACAAAACCCTTCAGCGTGCCCCGTGTGCCTGCCAACTCCAAGCTCCAAGGCATTCAATAATCCCCCTGGACCCCCATCCTCCGAGGCGCCTTGACAATAAAACGAAGGTGGATTGAGTGCACTGAGTTTGTAGGAGCAGGAGTGCTATGCAGCTGAGGCCAGGGCATGGAGCAGCCAAGCACAGCAGGGAGCTGGAGCCCACTCTGAGACCCTGCCGCGCTCAGTCCTTTGCCTTCTGGTTCAGGCTGGAAAGGGTTAAACACATCAGGTCCGACTGCCTGCTGAGCAGACAAAAGTCTGCCTTGACATCCAATATTGAAGCTCCCAGGGACACCACTGAGGAATTCCCATTAGCTGGTGTTTGTGAAAAGCCTATATCAAATGCTGAGGACAGCCAGTTTGCTTTCCTCGTGCCAGTCACTGGGAGAGCAGCAACACCTTCCCGGCACTGCATTTCAGGGAAGGAGGGATGCAGGGGCAGACCAAGTGGTGCCTTTGTGGAGAAAGGCAAGCAAGTCTTTCCCCTTGTGCCCTTGCACTGCTGGCAGCTCCAGCAGCAGCCAAACCCATCTGGAGAAATTCTAGCCTGACTTGACCAGACCTGTGCCTGGGTTCAGGTAGCTCATTTCAGAGTTGAACCTCATAGCTTCACTCTCTTCCTGGCCTTCAGACTTTGTACTGTCTTAGGAGAGGACAAGTTTACAGTTTGGACAGAAGACCCTGAGGGCCTTTATTGGCAAGGCAGTGCTGTTTCCCACTCACCCTGTCCCATGCTGCTCTCCTTTCAGGGCAACTGTGCAAACCAAAAGGCATGGGCAGAGATGAAATGATGGTCAGGATGGGGTTTGGGTTTTCTTCAGTTCTGCTGGGGGTGTAAATGGCAGATAAAGCCCAAGCTGGTGTTAGACTGAGCAAGGACCCACTGAGAAGTGAGTGGCTCCTGCTGTGGGCAGTGTCCCACGGCGGTCCCTCTGCCAGTGCTTGGCCATCCTGGGGGACACTGTCCAGCAGAGAAGAGCATGCAACTCTCAGCAGAGACACTGAGTCTCTTACGGATGGTGAGAGGCAAGGGTGGAAGCTTTCCTTGAGTCCTAAATGAATTGGGATGGTACTGCTCTCCCCCAGATAGATTACCTGATTAAAAGTGTGCTCATACACTGTAGTCTTTCACTTCCATTTGTGCTGCAAGAATATGGAAGAAAAAGACCTGGACACCTGTTTTCCTAACACTTGTCTTTGAGACTCCTACTATTCCATCTATTTCATCATATCTCCTTTAAAAAATAAATTAAAAATCAGCTAATAGATTTGAAAAGTGATTACTGAGCTGGACAGGGGAGAAGAAAGGCAACACAGGCGATGGAGAACTACAAGACACCTTCTCCTGGGACTATTGCCAAGGAAAACTAAAGCCCAGGGTATGCCCAGTTGGCTCTTGGCAAAGGATTATCGCTCTGGCACCATTTCCATGCTGCTTGCCTCAAAGGCATGCAAACCCAGTGAAAAAGTAGGCTGGGAACCAAGAGGAAGCAAAATGCACACCAGCTATGAGTAATGGGGCAAATGTGTCAATGCCAACAGAAACACACAGCAGCCCTTACTTCCCATTGTCCATTCCTGGCAAGGTCTTTCCAAAAGCTGCGGCTGAGGTGAGCACTCCTGGATCAAAGAGAGTTTCCTACAGGTGTGATCCCCAAGCTGGGTTTGATTTATGTGTTTAGAGGTTAGTGACTCAGCCATAAGGAGGGATCACATGCTGGAGGCTCCTGTACCTGAAAACACAGCAGAAGGGTTGATCCTGGATCTTCCAGCCCCAGGTTACAGCCCCAGCCCACTCTGACAAAGAACACTGTGTGACCACCGCTCTTGGTACCTGCAGCATCGAGGCAAAACCATCCCAGCCCTGTGGAAAAGAGCCACTCTAGACCCCATCCCAGCCCCTTCAGAAAACTTGTGGGCTGCTTCTTCCCTTCACAATGAGCCAGGATGACCAGGTTTATTTCTGAGAGAAGGTCTGTGAAGCAGGGGTGCCCCAGGGAGGAGGGGGTTATGCAGGGACCTCTGTGCATGTAGGAACTTGGACAGCAAGAAGCCAAATGCCCAGAGCAGCAGAACAGGGTTGGAACAGGTTCTAGGCAAATCTCTGCTTAGATGTCCCTGCTCCCTCACTCTGCCTTGGTCACTCACTGCATCGACTTTGAAGAAACCAATTTTGTTTCTACATAATTCACAGCCATCTTCAGAGGGATATGAGGCCCCTTTGAGGTCTCAGTGAGGAGATGTGGTGCAACAACTTCAAATGATGTCTTCAACAGGGCCACTGGAACTGTGGGAGTGGGAATTGTGGCAGGCTGGCACAGGAGAAGTTCTGCCACTAATATCTCATCAAGCCAACGCGGGCTTAACCTGACAGGCAAAACAAGGAGTGGTAGAGACAGAGTACCAGTTAATAGGTTTTAGGACATACAAAGCAGCAGGAAACCCATTTTTCTCCAAACACCCACATCCCATACGGATGTAGCTTTGAGGGTTTTTTTCGGCTTCGTGTTGGTGGAAACAAAAGCAAGTCCCTTCTGCAACCCATTTGAGCAAGAAAAATGAGACAGAGGCTCCTGGTGAGGCTTGTTTTATCTGAGATGCTGGCATTGAGAGGGTAGTATGAAGTATGAATGGTGCACTAAATTTGGGGCTACCAAGGATGTCTCAGATGGGACAGTGACAGCATCACATTCCACCTTGCCTCTGTCTGAGTGGGTTTGTCCTGTCAGTGCCATCAAGTGTTGCCAAGGGCTCAGCTGTAATGCTGCCTCCCATTTTTAGAGGGGAAATTAGGGCCCATTTGTCCCAGGAGCTGCCTTTCTGCCTCCAGCCATGCCTGGGATCCCCAGGAGAGATTTAGTGCAGAGGTACAAGACAGTTCTTCTCTATGGGGCTTGCAGCAGACATTCAGTGCAGCCAAAGCTAACTTGTTTGCAAATCTGATGAAATGAAATTGGGTTTTTCTCCTGTTTCAAATATCAGGTACTTTGATGTGCATAAAACTCCTTGGATGATCTGTAAGTCACAGACTTTTGCAAGGAAATATTTCCTTGGGATCACTTCTAGCAGAAAGAAAGAGAGAGAGAGAGGGAGAGAGAGATTTTATCTGAAGTTCCCTTTTAAAAAACAATCCATAACTTCAATTTTCAGATCAATATAAAAGAAAAAAAAACAACCCACACTAAAAAAATCTATCAAATTATTCTCTTCCTGCTTTCTTCTGACACTGCTTTTCTCAGCCCTCTCCTCCTCCCAGCCCGTTAGCTGGAGAAGCATTACAGGGTGCTCAAGGAGACAGAAGACTATTCGATTACAACAGCATTGAGCTTCAAATGCCATCAGATCCTGCCTTAACCTGCTGTTTAGGGGGAGCACAGTAGCTGTGTGTCCTCCCACAAAGGTGGGGTTCCTTTGCTTTGGTGGGTGGCAGGAGATGGAAGTGCTTCTGCTTTAAAAGGCAAACTGTCAGTGTCATTATTAATGAACTTGAGTTGTGTCAGCACAGCAACAGAAAAAATTTGGGAAGAAGAGAGAGAGCAGCTGAAGAATTTCTAGATTTGCTTTCTCTGTCTGAAGAACAGAGATAAAAATGTAAAGGGGATCAAACAAATGGAAAATGCTTCAAGACGAAGCAGAAATGGTGTCAACTTTCCAGCAAATTACACACTCGGCGTTTAGAGACCACAACTCTGATTTCCAGTCCTCCGGGATATTCCAGTGCATCGTCTTCAAGCTGGCTTTCTCACTCAGCTGTGCTGGAGTCTGACGGCTGGTGTGGGCTCTAAAATCATGAGAGATCAGTGTTAATAGAGGCAGCAGCCCCTCCACCCCCTTGCTTTATTTTAAGAATGGCCTTGTGCTGGAGATGGCACATTGTTTCCCTTCTACAACCATCCATCAAGGACAGTTCATCTCAGCCTCCAATAAATCCTATTATTTCAGCTGCACATTTCCACTGCCTCCAAATCAGCAGCTGATGATACGCAGAGTGTTGCAATAAATGTTTATGGCTCTGCTTCTCCTCAGCCTTTAATTTCAATGGTTTGATGTTGATCAGCCCGTTGAGCAGCAGCCCGTTCACATCATTACTGGTGTGTGCAAACAGCCTGCGCTGGGGACCAGCGCCAGCTCAGCCACCACACTGATCTTGGCTTGTTAGAGGTGTTTCCAGATATGATCTTATAACTCATGAAAACGAATGGTTTCCTCCAGCCTTGAGCCACCATCCTCCGCCGTACGACGAGCCTACGCTACGGATGTATTTATGCATGGATGAATGCCCTGGGTGTATCCATAGCTGGGGATTTTATTAAAACCTATACCCACCTCAGTGCTTCTGGGCAAATTCATAGCCGAGGCACACCATCAGTTTAGGAGCTACATGCTGGCTGTGAAAGCTGGCAATTAAATGTTCCCCCAAACCAGCGAGGGGCCGTTTCCCTGCCAGCCTCCTGCCTTTGCCTGCGGAGCAGACAGATGCAGGGGAGGAGGATGCTGCTCTCCCCTGCCTGGAGCATTGCAAAGGCCAGAGGATGCTGCCGTGGAGGTCAGGACCTGCTGGTGTGAGCTACTGTGCAAACATCTATTTTTGGCCATGTATTGGATCCAGCAAGTCCAGCTATGAAGTCTTGGTACAGGTTTTGGGCAAACAGCCCGTGCAGGGAGTCTGAGGCAGAGCTGAGCCTGTATCCCTTAGGTCCTTATCCAAGGCAACTGTCCTTCTACAGATCTCAGTGTGGACTGAGATGCCAGTATTGACCATGTCTTGTGCCTCACTATGGACAAGGCCAAGCTTTCTCAGCCACACATCCTACCAAGATACGCAAGACAAACTCCTAGTTTGTACTATGCAGTGTATAAAGCATAGTTGCGAGGTTGAAGGACAGCTTTTCACAGATCCATGGAGACAACAGCTCAGAAGCCCAGAGCAACAGCAAAATCTGTGGGACCTGAACTGAAGCTAAGAGGAATATGTTTGAGGAGTGCTGGTTCCAGCTCCCAGCAGAGCAGCCCCCATGTGACTGTTTCTTGAAAGATGATTCAATTCTGGCAAAACCTGAGGTGTCACTGTGCAGGTGTCACAGCTGGATATCTTGCTTGGAGATGGTGCATGCTGCAGGAGGTGAGTGGACCTGTATTCTATACCAGGTTCAAGGCTTTGGATGATGGACAAGGGAGATGAGAGAGGAAACAGTGGTTCTTCCACGCTGTAGCTCTTTGCAGGTGTCCTTGCAGGAGAAGGCTCAAGTCCTTGGAGCTCAGCTGTGCTCCAAGCTCAGGGATTCATTGGACATGAGCCCAACAGAGACCTCAGTGCCTGCAGGGACACGTGGTGTAAGGTGACTGCAGCTGGGGACCATGCGTGTCCCACATCCCGCCATGGGATCCAGGCGTGCACCTGCAGCTGTGGCAAAGCTGTTGCTGGGAGGTTCAGGCACAGCAAGAGGACACAAGGGAGGACCAGGAGCCAGGAATGGGTGACACCTGCAGATGGTGCTACCCAGCTGTTGCCACCAGCATGGGTGTGGAGTGAAGCCCTTGAGGAGCAAGAGGAAGGCTCAGAACAGGTATGCCTGCTGGCCCAACACTGGGGAAGGGGGGCAGGGAAGATGAGCTGGTGATCTGCTTGCCAGAAAAAATGAAGTTCACAGCTCGCTTGTCAACATGGAAAGGGGAAAGGGGGGGGGCTTCCTGGGAGAGGGATGGAGACGGCGAGCGCGGGTCGTTAGCCTTCTGCTCACATCGGCGGGGGAAAGCAGTTTCATTTGCTGGCCTGATTGGACTGATGAGATTTCCATATTCTTCATTAAGGGGCTGCCAGCAAGCGCGGCTGGGCTGCCATTTCCCATTACTCACAGCCTATCCATTATGCAAAAGGCGAAAGGGAGAGGGACGAGCCCCGTGAGCCCAGATAGCGGCTGTAATGATCCTGTCAGCCTTACGCCCGGCACCGGGAAGAGGGCAGCCAAGGGTGCTGCGGAGCCGCCCCGGAGATTGCTCTGCCTGCTTCCCTGCCTGGGCACATGCTGGCTCCCGCAGGTGCCAAGTTGGTGGTATAACGCTCCATGTCTCATCCTGGCCTCTCCACGCCCAACATGCAGCTCTCCGGCCCTGCCCCACTCCTAGCACTGGAGCAGGTTGACAAAATTCCGCAGCAGCAAGCCCAGTGCAGCGGGAGGGATGAATTACCAGCCCCAGGACGAGCCCACCAGCTTCCTGCCCATCCGAGGGGGATGCGAGACATTCCCTCCTCAGCCCCTGCCCCCTAGCAGGTGAAGTGGGGCTGCCTGGTGCTCTGTGCATCCCTGGTACATCAGGATGGGGTGGCAGGGAGCAGGGAGAGGAAGGGCAAAAGCCTCCTTTGGTCATGGGAGGATAGAGGGCAGGAGCAGATCCACCTGTGCTCCATCGATCCCCAGGTGGGCACTGCTCCTGCCTGGGTGCTCTCATCACACCCCATGGGAGCTCCAGGGCTTCAGGCTCTGTCCACTACTACTCTCTCTCCCTCCCCAGGGATCACAGCCTGTGTGTGGGGCTGTTTGACAGGGCTGTGTGTGCTTTGAAGGCAGGAATGACAGAAGGATCATCACCTGCACCCGGATCCACCTAGAGAGGGCCTGTGCTGGAACAGATTGGGAAAATTACCTCTCAACCCCAGTATTGAACTGGGTTGCTGCAGGGAGGTCTTGGAGCCAGGAGCTCTTCTCAAGATATCCGTCATGCCTGACCTCAGCTGTCACCAGCAGGCAATTATCTCGGCACTGGGAGATCGCAGTGGGAATGCAAGGACTCGGCTCTCCTCCTGCCTCCCCTTCAGCGCCCTTCTTCCCATCCCACTTGCCACGGTGGTGCAGTCAGCAGTAACTTTCTATTGGAGACAGGCTGCAGGCTAGGCAGCCCCCCAGAATGCTGGCTGGGCTCCCCAGCTTCCATCCCATGTTATGGATGGAGCTCTCTGCCCAGCTCCCGCCTTAGTGGGGGCTGATTCGTGGCATGGGGAGAGGGATGGGGGAAAGCTGCCAGTGCTTGTGCAGCCTCTCCATCCCCTCACTGGCTGTCAGCTGTATTTCATGGAATTGTTTATGAGTCTCGCCTCTCTGGAGGGAGCGTGGGTCAGCTCCGAGCGAGGCTCCTACCAGCAGGGATGTGCTTGGAGGAAGATGCCAAATACCCAGACGCTGGAAGGAGCAGGAACACGTGTCAAGGGACAGTTTCCATTTATTAGTGACAGTAACCTCAGCAAAAAATAGCCTGGTCTTTGTCACATCTTCATCCCTCCAGTGTCTCCGCAGGGCACAGGCAGAGTAGCTCTAATTGCTCCTGGGTGTGGAAAGCGGAGATCAGAGCCTGGCGTCTGTCTCCTCACCCTCTCATGCTTTCTTCTTGCCTTTCTCTCTTCCTCCCCACCCTTTTCTCCACCATTCTTTCATTTGCCAGCACCAACACAACCAGCTTACTCAGCTGTGTTTTCTGCTTCATCCCTGCCCAAATTGGCCTTCACACACCTTCAGGGATCTCAGTCTTGGGGCTGGATCCCAGGGAGGTGTTGCCTATGGCTGTCCCCTGCCCACATGGCTGCTTTTGGGGAGGAGGCTCTGGCCCCTCCGCTCTGTGCAGGCAAGAGGAGCACACCAAGAGGGATGGGCAGGGGTAGCGAACGCTGCCCCACAGCTAAACCCCAGCTGGAAGAGCTGGCCAGGGAGGGGGCATGGAGAGAGAAGGGTTAACTGCCCCTGGTGCGGTGCCATCGCTGGGTGCCCATCAGCAGCCCCGTGTTGCACCAACAGCGGGCACTGAATCCCTTCCTTGTTGGCCGTGCTCCAGCCTGGCGAAGGAAGCTGCTGAGAAAATGCAATTACAGCAAACAACAGCCACACGCGCAAGCGCTGCAATCCACACCTGGCACTAATTAACTTAATTAGCCCTTAATGAGCTACACTGGTCGGAAGGCCTATTTTTACTTAATTATCCCCTAATGTGCTTGGCAGAAAGTGGGGGCCCTGATGGATGAAGAGGTTTACCTGGCTTCCTCTGCTCTGGCAGGATACTCCATCATCCCGGCACCCCTAACGAGCTGAGCTGCCCGTGAGCAGAGCAGGAATGAGCCTGGGATGGGTGGGAGCCTGGCACCCAATGGCATCTGCCTGGCAGATGGCAAGATTTGGCCTTACTTATGGAGGACCCTGTATGGTTTGTCACAGTGTCCCACCTCCTTCAGGTCTGGGTGACATTTAGGAGAGCCTGTAGTGGTGCACCAAGTGGGTGAAGTGTGGTGCTGGTGCAAAAGGCTTTCCTGGGACATTGTGGCCTGGAGCTGCCAGGTCATGCCATGCAGTGCCCAGGGGGATGGTTGGGTCCAGCCCTTAAGGTGACTGGAGGAGAGGTGGTGGCCCAGGTCCAAAGCATCATGTCCCATTCCAGGGATCCCTGTGCAAGGAAACACCCATTCATGATGTAGGCGGGGTGGGATGGGGTGACCCCATCGGTCCCTGGGGAAGATGGATTGGAGCAGGCTGGGGATGGGAACAGCCCAGTGCCACCAGAATTGTTCTCCTGCAACCTATGCTCTCCAGCTGCAAACTAGGTGAGAGGAGCTAGTCCCAAGTGCAGGGAGGATGTTGCGGTCCCTGAATCTGGCCCTGCTGTTTCCACAGCAACCAGCATCATCCAGCCCGGCCCTGGTAGCTGCAGCATCTCTGGGGGCTTCTGAAGAAAGCATGTCCCGAGCATCTGAGTTAAAGATGCAGGAGCCAGCACCTCTAAACCATGCCCTGGGAAGGTTAAAAGCAGGGTGCAAGAATCTGCTGTGGAAAGGGAAGAGAGGGGATGGTGCCTGTCACTGTCCCCTATTCATAGCATCCTTTGATGTAAAGATTTTTTAAAATTAAATGAGGAGCATGAGCCAGGAGGGCAGTGCTGTTCTCCCAGGCTTGTCGAGCTGCTGCCCAGATGGGTCTCCCTGTAAATTATGGATCAAATCTGCTGTGCTTTCCAGCAGCAATGGAGCACCGAGCTGATGATGTGCTTGTGAAGGGAGTGGTTGTTCTCCCATGGCATGGCTGGACGCAGGGGGGTTGGTGCTCTTCTCTCACCTGCCCCGCAATGTCACCAATGTCACCACACAGCCATGTCTGGCCTTGCCAGCCAGTGGCACCAGGCTGTGCCAAGGAAGCTGGGCAGTCTTTCCTCTTCTCCCTCCTCCTCACCCTAACAGATTCAATGAATGGTGCCATGTCTGATACTACCTCCTCTTGAGTTTGGTCCCTCCACCTTCCATTGTTCCTTATCCCATTGCTTCAGTGGGATGATTTCCTAAAGCTATTTTACTTCCTCATTAAGTTTCACAGGCTAAATCTCAGCAAAACACTGCCCTGTTGCTTTCCCAGGGCAGGTTGTGATGCAGAGCTGTGGCCGGTCCCTGTCTGGAAGGCCACTGTCCCTGCACCCCATCCCATGGGATACCCTGCCTGCCCCTCTCTAGGCTGACAGATCCTTTTGCACCTCTGACTCATTTGATTAAAGGATTTGGGACAAATAAATTGGACTTAATTGCCTTTCCTGGGTCTTAGAGGACCTTGCTGAGCACAGGAAAGGTGCACAGGCTTTTGGTAGATTTCTTCTTGGTTTACTCTGTTCTCCCTGATGACTCAAATCAAAAGTGCAAGACCCTTTATTCACACATTAAAGCATGTTGAATGTTTAAAGGAGGGTTTAGAAGCAGGTAGTGGGATCAGAAGGTGCTCTTGAGGGTCCTGGCGGCTGGCCTGTCTCCGAGAGGCATCCTGTCCCTGGGGGGAATCCTGTCCCCCAGGGGATTCCTGTCCCCCAGGGTCATTATGTCCTGGATGGGAGTCTTGTCACAAAGCAGCATTCTAGTCCTGGAAGGGGAGATCCTATCCCTGAGGGATGTCATGTCATGGACAGGGGTCCTATCCCCAAGGAACATCCTATCCTGAATTGGGACCTGTCTCTAAGGAACATCTTGTCCCTCAGGGATGGATCCCTTACCTGGATGTGTGTCCTCTCTCCCAAATGTTTTCTCTACCCATGGAACATCTTGTCCCCATGGGATATTCTTTCCCCATGAGGTGTCCTGTCCCACTGGATGTCCTTTCCCCACAGATATCCTGCCTGAGGTGGAGCTCCTGGCTTTCCAGCCCCACTCCATGGGATGTTTTCCACCCTGCTTACACCATGGCACAGCTGGGTACCCACAAATGCCCTGCCACCGCAGTTTTCCCTCAGGGACTGCTGCCCACCCAGCCTTGCCCTCGTTACATGCCCCTCCCCACGGGATGTCTCCAAGTGCAGCTCACAGCATGATTGTATCAATGTTTTGATACAGGAAAAGGGGTCTTGGGCCACTCAGGGGATCCCTGCTGATTCCCAAAACTGGGACTGTTAATTTGTTGTTGTGGAGAGAAAATAGGGCACCAAAGTGCATTTGAAGGTGAGCTGATACAGATTTATCGGTGGTTGGGTCTCTTTGGGAGAGGCATTTAAGTAGCGCTAAGAGGATGCTGTAAAAGCATTTCCAGCAGTGAAATCTGTCATTTGTCCCTAAAGGAGAGTGGGGGACCCCAGCCATACAGGCCACCTGAAAAGCACCTGTCATTGCAGCAACCACTGCCTGAAGCCCCCAGCCATGTTGCCCTTCCCTCCTGCTCACCATCGAATCCGGCATCCCTGCCTTTGACCCCCTCCTTCCCCACCAAGCATCATTTTGACATCTCAATTCAACAAAAAGAAGCTTTTCTTTCCTCCAAAGACACCTTGCTCCTGGCGACCCAAGAGTGCGCCCTGGGGACAGCATTCACCTCACCTGGACACCTCCGCCTCCCTGGGGAGGGCAAACCCCGCGGCAGGGCTCAGGCATCGCCCCTGCTTGGGCTTTATCTTTGTTATTTTATTAATCTCTCATTGGAAATGGATATAAGGGGGGGGAGAGATAAATTAGTCCCATTCTTCTGGGAAGAATGAAGTGACCCTGCGAGGCGAGGGACGGTGGCGATGCCAGCCCCACCGGCCCAGGCAGAAATGCTAATTTCTCCTTTCCTCCACCAACCGCCGGAGCAAAAAATGCTAATGGGGCTGACGGCGGGCTGCAGATAAAAGTCTGTGTCTGCTCGCGCGCACACAGATGGGTTTGAGCGCAGCGATAAGCTGGCAAACAAGGTAATTAAAATAATTAAAATGCTAAACAAAGGGGAGGATGGAGAAAAGCGGTACAAAGGGCTGGGAGGGACGAGCAGCTCCTGGGAAATGGCATCTGGGTGCGGGCGAGGAAGAGGAGGGCAGAGAGATGGAGGTGGGTGGGCTGGGTCTCCTGTGGAAGTTGAGGGGCTGTGGGATGCATCAAATAACCACCCCACCGTGGAGCTCCATCCCTGGGTTGCAGCAGGACCCTGCCATGGGGACATCTGCCTCTTCTCCATCCCCTGCCTGCCCCAGCGTCCCCTGCAAAGGTGATCTGGGGGGGAACCTGAGAGCTCAGGCAAATTCCCACTGCCTTGGTAAATTTCTCCAGTTTAAAACAAACTGCCCCCAAAACAGGCATGTTCTGCTGCTGGAAATTACTATCTCAAAGTCTCCCTTTTATTAACAGCATCCATTAAAATATAAAAAAAGTGAACTTGAAATTAGAATTAATGTTTGTTACAGGCCAAGAGAAACATTTGATTCGAGTGATGCAAAGTTTTATTTAAAGCCAAGTCCTCAGGTGCCAGGCAGCTTTTCCCTGCAAGGAGAGCTGGGGGCTGGAGCCAATTTAGAGACCTCTGTGCTATGCTGAGGCCAAATTCCTGCGTGACCAGCTGCAAATCCACACTGGAGCAGCATTTGGCAGGGATGTCCCTGACGGACTGCCACCACCGTGCAAGGTGCAACATGCAATTGGGGTGTCCCCGACAGGCTGTGTTGCCCCATGCCAGGTTCAGGATGTCCCAAAAACTCCTCCTTCCCCATGGCTGTGCATCCATCCCTGGTGCTAGCCTGGTGGCCGTGTCCCCTGGCGCCGGAGCAAGGAGCCCGTGAGACAGTTTTCGCAGGAGCCACGGAGGGTGGGGAACAAGCAGATGTCCTGTGAGATGCGGTGCGGGGGTCGGGGCTCCGATCCCCCCTCCAAGCTTCCTGCTGCGGAGAAGCCGTAGCCAAAAAGCAGGCCGGCGGCTGGCAGCCTGCCCGCGGTGAGCTGAATCTCCGGCTGCAGTTTGAAGCTCGCAGACAGCTATTTAACACAAACAGCCAAGCTGTTATCTTTTCCCTTAGGGCCACCATCCCTTTCGCTTCTCAAATGCCAAATTACAGCCTACATTTAATTTCAATGCCACGGGGAGATGCATGTCAAGGGAGGGCAGCTTCGTTTAAAATTAGCCACATTAGATTAGTGGTGATAGAGCCGGGGAGGAGGGTTCAGGGAGCGGAGATGTGTCCCCATGAACTTTGGGGGAATTCTTCTAGGAATGTTGAGGGTTCGGGGTCCAGCTGAGCCAGGTCTGCCCCATCTGCTGCATCCCTGGCTTCACAGGGATGCTGGTTCTGGCTGGGGATGTCTCACACTGCACGGGGCCAGGAAAGGGATTTAGGGTGTGGGAGGCAAAATACAGAGCTGCCACGGACAGATGCAGGGCACAACGTGTGTTTCTAGCCATCAGCTGTTAATTATTTGACCAAGGGAAATTTATAAGCATCTTCAATGAAAACAGCATATTTTTCCCCAGCAGCACTTATGGGAGCAGGGTGTGAGGTGGTGTTGGCTTCCCAACCACAGTATTGGCATCGGTGGGATTCCTGTGAGCTTTTTGCCTGGATACAGGTTGAGCAAGCGAGAAGGTAAAGACCAATGAGCCTCGGCTAGTGCACAGCTACACCCTGCTCTGGTCTGAGCCCTCAAAATGATGGGTTTTGGGGGAGGGGAACAATCAGAGGACTCTCAAACCAGCCATGTGCACATGGAAAGTGTCAGCCCAAATCTCAAATTTATTTTTCTCTTTATATTGAAATGCAGAAATGCTAAAATTGTGGGCAATGCTTTCACGGGGAATAGTAGTGACAGCCAGAAAAAAAAAGAGAGCCCGTAATTGCAGGCTTTCACTGACAGCAAAACAACCCTTTAATAATAACTAAATACAAGGAGCACGCAGAGAGCAATCTTCCCTGAAAGAAACAAACACTGATTTCCCTTTTTTTTGACTCCTCACCAGAAGCATCTCTGCTATAAAAGGCCTGGCTGGCATCACCCACATCTTGTCCAGCCCCAGTTTGCCCTACTAAGGATTTCCAGGCTTGCTGGTGTGTGGCAGGGGAGGTTAAACCCCAGCAATGCTCATGGGGTGTACGATGGGTTTGTGACAGGGTCCAGCATCCCTGTGTTCTGAGAGCCAGCCTGGATAGTAAAACTACTGCAGCCTCAAAATCCCGTGGGGTATAGCTACAGGGGGTGGACATGGACAGGCACAGGACACAGGGAATGGAGCAAAACAAATTTGGAGAAAGTCCTCAGGGAGGTCCCTGATGGGGTGGGGGCAGTGGTGCCATGCGGCAGTGCCACCCCTGCTCCAGCTCTGTGCTTGGGGCAGAGTCCTTCAGGAAGGTTGCAGGGGACACTGGGCAGCCCCACGGGGCTGCTGCCATCCCTGTTATGGGGTGCTCCTGCACGTCCCCATTGCAGAGCTCCTTCTGTGTGTCCCTATCTCAGGGCTGCTCCTGCCTGTCCCCATGGAGGGGTGTTCCTGCACAGCACTGGTGCTGCCCCAGCTGTTCACCCCAGCTCATCCCAGGTGACACATGGACCAGTGTAGTTCCAGCAGGGGCAGAGATGATGCTGATGGGTCCCACAGGGAATTCAGCACCTGTCTCTCACAACATGCCTGGATCTTCCTGCAGCATTCCCAGTTTCAATCGACCACGTTATCCTGCTCTGCCTCATAGAATCCCCTGCCCCACACATCAAATCCAACACCCTCTTTGTGGGCAGATCTTCCCCACCCCAAGACCACCCAAAATAGTTTGCCTTCCCACGCAACCAGCTGGCTATTTTTGCAGCAGGTGAGGAAGCGGCGGCGGAGGAAGGGGGGAGCATGGCCAGGCAGAGCAGTGCTGAGCCGCAGGGATGCTCCATCAACATGCAGAGCCACGTGCCAGCTCTCGACGGTGGCCGGACAGCGTCTAGCTCATCCAGACAAACTGCTGCGGGGAAAGGTGGCAAATTCATCCCCAGAAATAATGGTGGAGGAGAAATCATCCTGCCTCAAGCTGGGGGCAACGGGCTGAATCCCACCCATGGGACACCATCAGTGGGAGCTTCTTGTGGCCCTGTCTGTAATTATGCTGTAATTCAGGTGGTAGCTCCAGTTAGAGAAGTGAGGCCACGTCTTTAGTTTGTACAAATCAGTGGTGTAAAGCTGGTGCCACCCCCAGCCTGTCCCCTCCCGCTCCCTGGTGGGTGGCATTCAGGGTGGGAAGTTGTTGTGCCAAGTCTGGGCTGGCCAAGCCGCTGGTGCCAGCCCTGGTACTCGGGAATCTGCTGCCTCGTGGGGCTTCAACTAATGTGACTTGCATCTGTAATTTACTTTTAAAAGGGGATTCTTGCTTTCTCTCTCTCCACACTGCCTGCTGGCTGCTCCTGGATTTTCCAAGCAAAGGGAAGGGGAAGAGGGGTATGAATAAAATATCATCATGACAGCTTTTATATATATATACATGAACCCGCTCCGTCAGGCTGCGAGCTTCATTTTTAAATAAGAAGCTCGGCTCTGTTCCCAAGAGGCCGGGAGAACGCAGCGGGCTTTTAAGAGAAGGGACCAAAACAGAAGAGCATTTTCTTCTTCCATCACATCAGACTGGAGCTGGGTTAATTACGCTTCTCTGTCCTGATTTAAGCACGGGAGCTTATTCAGTACAACTGTTCCTTTATTAATGAATTGCAACCCAATTTTAACCAGAGGAAGCTGGCAAGGAGGAAAAAAAAAAAATTGGAAACCCTTTTGCCAGCATGCTGTTTGCCACTGCTTTTCATTTACATAACTTCAAAGTGATGCATTTTTTAAACCAACCTATTTTCAGGTCTGGCTGGACTGCATGGGTGCATGGACATCCATGCAGATCTGGCATCTCTCCGTGTATGCCTGCTACTGCTGCAGAGTGCAGCAGCTCCTGAGCATGGCTGGGATCCACCACCCTGCTGGGCTGGGCTGGGGCTCTCCAGCAACTCTGCTGCTGCCTGAGATGCTACTGGCTCACTCGCTTGCATGTCACCATGAGCTTATGACCCTGGTGCCAACCAGTCCCTAGGAGAGCATCCTGGGGCCCCAATCCTGCCCTGGTCCGTCCTCCCTGGGAAGGACCAGGGGGGCTCATGAAGGATGCCCCAGGGAGCAGGAGGACATGCTGCCCTGGTCCTGTGCTGGTCCTGCAGGGCATCACTGGCACCTCAGGGTCCCTCTCTGCCTCCCCGCAGCATCGGGGGAGTCACGGGCATTGCTGCCTGCTGCCACGCGCCAGGGAACTGGGGACATATGCTGCTTTTTCACGCCACAGAAACACCACCTGCTCGGCTTCTGCTCAGCCCCAGGCATGCAGGAGGGGAGCCCATCGCCCCAGTGCCCCCCAGCATGTCCCCACAGCCCCCTGCACCCAGCAGGGCTCGACCTCCCCCTTCCAGCTGTGGGAACCCATGGGTGGCTTGAGCTCTGGAGCACCATGAGATGGCACAGCTGATCCCCAACACTGTGAAAACAGAGAGACCTGAGAGCAGCTTCCCAGCCCTGTGGCATGCCCGGACCCAGTCCTGTGCTGGCACCCACTAGTGACACCCTCCATCATCTCACTCCACACGTGGGAGAGGTACTGGGATAGAGGAGAGCCTCATGGATATTCATGAGCAGAGAGTTCACTGATCAAAAGGCGCAATCCTGTTTTCCTTTATAATATATCTGGTTAATACAGACTTAATGAACAAATGAATAATAAATTAGACCAATTTTGTTTTCTTTCTTCTTGGAAAGGCGGGCACAAAGGGGGACTCTGTGCGGGTTTGATTGATAGCAGGGGCTTGCTGGGAGATCTGCTCCTCAAGCCCTTATTAAATATGAAACAAATAACGGTGCAATTGGTTTAATCTTGTTGCAGCAGTGGATGCCGACTGGGTAGGGGGAGAGGACAAGGAGGATGGGGAGGAAAAGAGATCCTTGGTAGCCTTCACACCACACCGAGGCAGGGCTCAGGTCCCCAGGCAGGGTGCCAGGCAGCTCGATGTGGTTGCACTGTTAACCAGAGCAGTGCACAGGCACTGCAGGAAGCGGCCAGCACTGCACGGCACTGTCATGGCACGTGGCCTGGGGCGTGCAAAGGCATCATCAGAGGATGGATGGAGCCTGTGCAATGGCATTATTGCACCAGCTGGATCAATGCAGGGTCTCCCAGACTCAGCAGGGTGATGTCTGAGGAGCTGCCACCGGAAGAAGGACCAGATGACAGGCTCCATCAGGAGAGGAGTTGTGGCCATGCCCTGTCACGGCCGCAGCCCCAGTGTGGTGAGGGGCTGTGGGTCCTTGCATGGCAGCACAGCTCACTGAGCTGGCACAGCCTGTGCCAGCACGGCTCATTACAGCCCCCGGGGTCGTGTCACATCCCACCTGCTGATGAGAAGCGATGGGAGAAGGTGTTGAGTCATGACCCACTGGTGCATCCTCCACCCAGCCAGACCACAGGAAGGCGGCTGCCCAGGGCTAAGCCCACCCTGGCCCAGGGTGTTTCCCTAGGGAAGACCTGGGCTGGCATGCAGGTCTCCACGAACAGATCCCTTTGGAAACACCCTCCTGGCCTTCAACAGGCTCCAGGGTCTGAGCTTCATCCTTGGTCCATCCCCCAAATGTCCCACTGAGATGCCTGAGCCACCTGGGCTCCCTGCAGAGCCAGCGATGGGAGCATTCTCCTGCCCTAGGGCCATAGCACCCATCTCTCACTGCACAAGGGTGCTGGGCTCCTTGGGGAGTGATGGATACGGGTGTCATGGATGGCTTTCCCACTCCCAGCACCCCTCTGCCCTGCCGGGAGAGGCCAGGCAGTAGGTGACTCCAGGTGGGTGCCAGCACCCTGAGCCACCCAGGGATGCCTGACAGCACCCAGCCTCCACCAGTGCAGCAGGTTCTTGCTGTGGAAGCCGCACATCTCCAGGTAGCTTCCTGCTGCCATCACTTCAGTAAGAAAAAAAGAAGGAATTCTCAGCTGCTGAGAGCTTAGCGCTGCTCCAGCTGCCTTGGCCCAGCCTTGCTGCTTCGCTTTGAGGTTCAAAGCCCCTCACTGGAGTCCTGGCCGTGGTGGGAAGCCAAGGCTGGGGATGAAAGTGCCGCTTACCTGCTTACTTATGCTCCAGCGCCCAACGAGCAGCAACACACGGATTATCAAAAATAATTCCCCCTAGAAAAAGAGGGGAGAAACAGGAAAAAAAAAAAAGGAAAAAAGAAATGAAAGCCTCTGCTGTGGCAACAGCCAGCTAACCTCGAAAGCCTCTTACCTGGCTAGATTTAACTGCCTTTGTTGCTGCATCAGCCTGAAAAATCCCCTCTTGCATCGTGTCAGTGGTGCTGGCAGCTCCGAGCCGCTTCCCGATCCTTTGTAATGAAAGGCGGCTCTGTGCAGCGCGGTGGCCGGGGCTCCGCTGCTCCCTGCTCCGGCTGTTCTCCTGGGAAACCCAGCTCATCTATCGCGCTGCTTGTCTTTGCGGGCCCGTGCTGGGTGTGCATGGGGCTCCAGAAGCGACCTGGGCTGGAATTGCCTGTATTCAACACTGGCCCTGGCGTTAACTTAAGATAATTGCCCCCTTGAACCTGCTTATCACTGTGATCCAAATTGCGACACTTTCAGCTTGCTTGCAAAGTAACATTCCTGAGCCATCTCTCCAATCAATTAATTAATGGCTTTATTAATGCTAGGGTTGTGTCTGGGACTGTGGGCATGAGAGGTACGGGAGACTGGGTGAACTCAGGGTGTGAAGGTGGGGCCTGGGGCTGTCCTGGGAGATCAACGGTGGTAAGACACAGCTTCCACACACTCCAGTCCCTATCCTTGCAGGGCTAGCCCCAAGGCTACCTGTGCCATCACGGCTCAGAGCCTGGCATCTGTGCCGTGCTCCAGCCAGCAGCATGTGGGGCTGGTAGCGAGCAGGACACCATGAACAGGACTAAGCCTGGGTGCCATCTGAAAACCTTGATTGTTCTGTCACCCTGGAAGGTGACGAAGGGACAGGCAAATCAGTTGTGAGGAATCAAAGGGGAAGGTATGTGGATGGGGTGCAACACCAGCGCCAATGACCCCACCGGGAAGGGTGGCAGACAGCCACCTTGCCTGGGAGCATCCAGCAGAGGTGGCCGTACCCAGCTGGAAGACGTGGAGGGTGCTCATATGTGTGTGGTTTGGGGACCACGAGTGCACCCCAGCACCCAGGGCTGCATCACCAGTGTGGGATGCACCTGCAGCACCCCATTGCCATGTATGTGAGGACAGTCACAGCCCGCTCCCTGGACCTGCCACCGCTCAGCTGGGAGCGAGCAGGAAAGAGGCTGCTGAGGATGCTCCATACTGGCTGAGCTGTTTTGGTCAGTCTCCCAGGGTGGGCATCCCTGTCCCAGGATTGGCTTCCCCCGTGCCCCTCCATCCCGGGCTGCGGCCACATCTGGGCTGTGCCCCCATCCCGGGCTGGGCTCCCCCTGTGCCCAGAGCCGCCTCGGGAGTGGGGGGGCTCCGGGGGG
>WBMV01004760.1:2383648-2409271 GCA_013396655.1 Campylorhamphus procurvoides
GGGGATGGATCCTGCCGGGAGCAGAGGGGAGGGAGGCGGTTGCCTGGCCGGCCCGGGAGGAATGGCTCCGAGATGGAGGATCGGTGGTCCTGCGGACCGCTCGGGGTGATGGGGGTTCTCGGGTGCCCACGGAGAGCGAGGCCGGGAGATGCCGAGGGCTGGCGTGGGCGTGGGTCGGGTGCCGAGTGCCTGGCGGCAGGTGGATCCGGGAGAGGGAAACCTCGAGGGGACCCCTCGGCTGCTCGCTGTGGCCCCCCACGTCCCCAGCGGTCACTGCTCTGGCCACTGTGATGGGGTCGAGGGAGCTCGCGGGAGAGCCCACTCGAGTGGGGAGCACCCGGGGAGGCAGGAGGCACGTCCTGGAGGGCCGAACCCTTGCCTTCCCTATACGCCCCTCTCCCCGCAGAGCCCCGGCCCACGAGAGACTGACTCCCTGTGGGGTCAGTGCATCGTCCCGGGTGGCCTCGGAGGGCTGTCGGGGTGGCCGGGGGTGCGATACATATGACACGGCTGAGCTCCTCACTCCGCTCCCGGCTGCCGCCTCTTCCCTCCGCAATTTTTCACCCTCCCATCTCCACGTCTACTTCTGCAGCCTCCGGTTTCTTTTTTATCCTTCCCTCTTGTTTCAAGATCCGTGGGTTTGTGTGGGCTTTTTTTCCCAGCCCACTCTTCCCCCCTCCCCTTCGCCTGTTTTCTCATCCGTGCTCTTGCTCGCTCGAGCCCTCGTCTTTGTTTCAGCTGGGGGGGAAAAAAAGAAAAAAAGGAAATAATTGCTTCCCTTGTAAAGTTGGCCGTGGCAGAGCGAGCCCCTGGAGAGCGATGCTGCCCGGGTGGCGCGGGAGCCAATGGCAGCCCCAGCCGCCCTCCAGCCGCTGTCCCCAGCGCGGGGGGACAGCCGTGAGCCCCAATAAATACCTGTCACCTCCCAGGCTGGGCGGTGTTGGGCTGGCCCGTGGCTGGGGTGCACTGGCGGTCTGGCACAGGTACCTCCCCGGCGCTGCTTTCCCCAGGGTGGGTTTTTCTCCTGGCACGATTTTCGTCATGGGTTCCGTGTCTCGCTTTGGGCATCTCTGTCACTCAGGTCTGTGTGTGGTGCTGGTCCCCCGGGGGTCCCCTGGGGCTGGAGGGCCCTCAGCTGGCCTGGGGTCTCAGGGGGCTTGTGTTTCACATGTGCACTGCTATGGCCAGGTTTGCCTTTGTTCGGAGCAGGGACGGGGATGAGGGACGGGGGGGGATCGGTCTATTATTTTCCCTTGTGCATGTGTCTTTGATACCGTCCCCAGGAGGGGATCCCATTTCCCCCAGCCGCCTTTGCTCCGCGTCGCTCCTCCTGCTCTGCCGGGATTCACACCGGCCCCAGGTGAAAGGAGAAGCCAGGCTGATCTCCCTCTCCCCGTACCGCGGCCGGGCTGGCGGGTCCCGGGTGCCACCGGAGCCGCTTTGTGGCTGGGTTTGGCCTCGCTGGCTCGGCTATCGCCTGCAGGATGCTGGCGGCCAGAATCTGGCCCCTTGTTTATAAGCGAGGGAGTAGTTTTGTCCTTATCTCCATCTGCTACGGAGGCCGGAGGTAGAATTTCAGTGGGTTGCTGTGGCTCACCCAGTGGCGTGGGTGCTGTCCCCAGGGGATGGGGTGCCCAGGGGAAGGTACGGACACCCCGCGGGTGGCAGAGCAGTGACGGGGTCTGCCGAAGCCAGAGCTGGGCTGCTGAGGACCACGGGTTTGGCTATGGATTTATTGTCTGGTGGCTCCGTCTCCCTTCTGCTCTGCCTGGTTCCTTCTCCATCTCTAGGCTGGCTTTAAGAGGCAGGAAAGAGGTGATGCTCGGGGTGGGTGGCACACAGAGGGCATACAGGGTGTTTCGGGGAGTATGCACACTCTGGGACTACAAAACACCCACACAGATGCCTCGTCCCCAGGAAGTTTTTTTGGAGGATGCTGTTGTGGCTCCGAGTATCCGATGGTTTTGATCAACTGAACAACCCCGGGCGGAGCGGGAGCTGGAGCGGAATGCGAAGGCAGCGAGCCCGGTGGGGTGCACTGGCCGGGCCCCCCCCAGCTCCCCGGTGTTGGCACCGCGGCGCCAGCTCCATGGGCTGAGTTCGGAGGAATGACGTGTGCGGTGACGGGAGGGAGGGAGGGCGAGCAGGGCACGAGCAGTAGCCGGAGCCTGGCCGCATCCTGGGGCTGGCGTGGGCATCCACAGCAGGGACGGGGAGTCGGGGAGGGGGATGCACAGGGGATGGCGTCTTCTTCCACTCTGCCCCTCTGCCCTGCTGAGCGCCCCCACAAGTGCTGCGAGCCCTGCCTGCCCCCTTGGAGCTGTTTGAACTCGGCCACGGGGAGGGAAGGCCGGGCGTAGGGTTTCCTCCCACCTCCCCTTCTTTTTTGTGTGCTTTTAGACATGAGACATTCCTGAGAGGATATTCGTTGCCGGGGCCGGGATGCCTCCTGCCAGAAAAAGCTCATGGGAAATGGGGGAATTGGTTTGGGATTTTTTCTCCTGTGTCTTGACCCTTTGCGTTATTGAAAAGCCAGCTGCAGCTCAGCCCTGTAAAGTGATTCCCACGTGTTTCCAGCCAGTCATTTCGGGTCTGTAGGTGGCTTGCAAAGAATTCATCGTGAGTACGGGAGCAGCAGCTCACACTGTTGTGGTTACTGTGGCGGGCTACATGGTTTTATCTCTATTTCCTCCCCTCCCTGGATCAGATGTGTAATTATCAGAATCCTCAAAGTGTAAATTATAAAGCAAAAAGCTGCCATGACAGTCATACCTCTGCGCTCGGTGAGATCACCCTTTGCAGCTGGGAGGCCCAGAGGAGCACTCTGCCACTATCGCCATCACCCCCATCCCATTGCTGGCCTGTCCAGTGGCAGGGGAAGGAGAGATCTAGTTAGGCAGGCAGGGAGAGGGTGACCTTGTGAGGTCCCCTTCCTCCTGCTCTGCTCCACCACCTCTCATTTTTGTCCAGGCACTCACTGTAGACATCTCTGAAAGCTGTAATCTGCAAAGCCCTGGGGGGCTCCACACTGCGCTGGCTGCTATTATCCCCGAGACAAAGAGGGACAGGCAGGCAGATTACCTTGGCCTTTATTTTTTCAGCTGAGAGCAAAGAAAAGCCTTAAATGAGCTTGCCGTGGGGAGGAATTGACGGGGCAGAGCCCCAAACGCCCTGTGCTCCTTCCCTTTCCCAGGAGCCACGGGACCCCATTCCTCACCCCTTATGCTGCCCTGTCATTCTTTGCTCTGCTGCAAAGCCCTAAGGCGAGACAATGCTTTGCCTCGGGGCTGGGTCTCCACTGGGGCTCCCCTGCAGCACCCTCACCTTCTCAGGACGTGTAGCACCTGGGGCTGGAGCGGCCAGGAACAACCTGATGCTCGTACCCATCATCTCTGGAAATGCCTGGCAGTTGCATTTCCAGGCTGGAGCGGAGATGGGTTCGCATGGCCCCATCCCGCGGGGCTCAGCGGCTCCTCTACATGCCAGGAGCTGCATCCCGGTCCAGACTGGCCCCGTGCCGAGACGACACGGCCACAGCGAGGGGCAGGTCCCCTCCATATGGTGCCCCTGGCCGGCTCCCAGCGCCAGGGCAGGTGCTCTTGTCTGGGCTACACAAAACCCTATTGTCGGCACCCGCAGAGTTTCCCCTCCCTCGGCACGGACCCGCTCCAGCCCCCACCGCTCTCCTTGCTCCAGTACCACCGGGAAAACGGCTTAGTATGGCTGGACATGGCCGCATCCTCCTCAGGGTGCAGGATGCTTTCCGTGTCCCCTCCACCTCCTGCCGCTGACAGCCACGCTGGGTGAGTTTTGTCACCCGGCCGCTAAAGCGCTGATGGGTTTATGCCCAGCACGTAATTATTATTTCCCCGATTGCCACCGCCGTGTGCTGGCGAGTGGCGCTGGCTGTGACCCCGTCGAGCCTGACGCCGCCGCTGCAGCCCGGGGAGCTGATGGCAGAAGCACACCCCACGTGGAGTTTAATTATTGGCTTTCTTCCTTAACAGAGTACATTGGCTGACCTTAATGCAATTAATTAGGCCTTAATCAACTTCTGATGGCTCAGCACAGCACACAGTGATTCCTGCCTTTCCAGGAGCGTTTGTAAGAGGTTAAAGTGGGTGAGGGGAGGGTAGGATGGCGTTTGTAGGTTTAGTGGGGCTGTGCTGGTTTAGTAAAGCTCAGTTAGCCAAGCACTGTGGTAAGGCTTGTGTCCTCCCAGGTGGGGCTGGTTGTTGGAGATGCTGGTAAAGGCAGGTGGGAAGTCAGCTGGACTTGAGAGCTGTGCCCAAGGTGATGCCTCTGCAGAGAATTGCTTGTGTTGCTTGTTTTCAGCATCACCCTGGCCTTAGGGCTACCAGGCTTTCCCTGTGGCTGTGCTGGACTAGGGCTTTCCTGCTCTTTGGGTGCTCTCGGGCTGTGTCTGGGCCATGTGTCCAGCAGCTGCCAGTGGGTAGCTCTGAGGGTGCTGGAGGTGATGTGTGGGGAGCCCCTTCACCCCCCTGGGCAAGTATTAGCCTTGGAGACAAGAAGTTACTGGTCACTGTCTGTTCCTGGGCAAGAAGGAGGCTCCTTCCTATCTCTGCCTAGCAGCTTTTAGTAACTAATAGTGCTCATTAATGTTGCAGAATCTCCCCAGCACCCCTGACATGGGGCCTTGGCTCTGCATCCTGTGGTTCCTCTTGGTTTGACTGCTGGGTGTCCCATAGGCTTTTGCAGCCCTTAAATATGGACTGAGACACAGATGTCCAGTGTAAGGACTTGCACACCTTGTGTTGCCAGCTGCTGTCTTTTAGATCTTTAAGCCACCAGGCACCTGTTGGCATAGCTGGTGATGTGGTGCCCCATCCCTGGGCTGCTGGCTTCACCTGAGGATGAAGTGACTCAGCCTTGGCCTTGCAGGAAGCCCCTGGCAAGGTGGGTGGCCCTGTGCAAGTGGCGGCATCTCCTGGTGTCAGCTGTGGTGATGGTGAGACCAGAACTGTGGTGTCCCCCTGTGTGTTCTCATATCCTAGATGCTTTGCATCTTCCCTATGCCGTTGTCCCTAGGCAGTTCCTGTCCCACAGTGGCATGTGTCCAGCCCCCACCCTTGTTTCTTTGGGTCCCTGTGTCCCTGGCTGTTCCCCACCCCAGGGACTGTGCCACCAAGCCCCCTTGTGCAGGCAACCCAGTGCCGGGACTGGGAGGTGGCAGCAGGAGCTGTGCCAGCCACTATTGCTGACTTGTTTGCTTCAGTGCCAACTCATTAATATCAAAAAGCTAATTAGGATTCCACAGCCCTTCCCACCCGGCCCTCTCCTTTGGAGGCAGGAGGATACTTGTCTGTGGGATTTCCATGCAGTCCTGTTTTAAAAGGACTCAGCCCTGGTCTGTCCCAGCCAGTGGTTTGTGTCCCTCTCTGTTCCCAGATAATTCATGTGGCTAAAGCCCCTCAAAGCCTGGCAAATGGGAAGTGATATTTGCCAATAATCCCTCTGCTCTCCTGGGCAGGCTTCTCATATTACAGGTTATTAAAAAAACCAAAACCCAGGCTGCAATAACTGTGGCCCCAGGGAGAGCCCAATCACAGATTGTTCCTGGTCAAGCCCCACCTAACAGGAGAGCCCCAGGTGGAGACAGCACAGCATGGCCCAGTTGGATCTCATGGAGCATCTCTAGGCAGAACCCAGCCCGTCTTGCAAGCAGAGAAGGGACAAGCCACAATCCTTTCTCCCTGGGGAACAAGGGTTAGGGAACCCCTAATGGGGTTCCCATGAGTCACAGAAAAACTCCAATTTCTCCCCATGGAGGCTGTGGAATAAACCCTGCTGTTTCTCATCAGGGCTCCCCACCCTGGTGCCAGCACCCCCCAAGTCTGAACATCCTCTTCACCGCTGGGCTGGGAAGGAGCTGCTCCTGTGCTGGCATCTTGCAGGGACAGGACAGAGCCAGCACCACCTGCTAGGACAACCCCAGCTTATACAGCCGATTTTTTGCTTTGCAGGGCTTTTGAGAAAACTTGCCCAGAACTGGGGATGCTGTTTCTTCTGGGACACAGCTGTGGTGCTGCTCCATCCTTTCCCAAAGTCTTGCTTCCTCGAGGGTGGGTATGTCCCATGGGAAATTCAATCCACTTAATATGTGTAGTTTCTGCAAAAAAATACCCATTTCCCTGCAAGGAGTCTCACTGCAGCTCGAAACATTTCATTGCATGGGTTGGGGGTTTCCTTCTGCTTTTAAGTCAACATTTCCCCTTAAAATGTCACTCAGGGAATGGTGCTTTTTTTACAGCAAAAGTCTGTGATGACATTTTAAGTGGAGAAGAAAATTGCTGCTTCGTTTCAAAATGTCAACTTTGAGTGGGGTGGGTTTAGAGTATTTTTTTTATTCCAGTATTTCCCAGGAGAAAAGCAAAATGATTTCATTAGACCCAAGTAACTGTTGGCCCCCACGACCTCCAAAATAAATCTTTTTTTTTTTTTTAAACCTCTTTGCGTTTTTGTAGCAGGGAAACTTTTGCCAAGAAAAGTCGTGCTCCAGTGGGATGCTGCCTTGGGAAGGGACAATCCTGTCGCAGCCAAACCTGAGCCTTCTGTGGCAAATCCTCTGCCACCCAACTCCAGTGGGGACCTGTGAGAGAGACTCCATTGCTGCCAGCTGGTTTTGGTTGCCACGGGAGGGATTAACAGCACATCCAGGTTTTGAAGCTCTCCTCTTCCTGCTTTCCCTCTGCCTTATGCTCCTGGTTTTCCTTCACACAGCTCTCCTCAAAAATCGCGTGTTCCAGATTAGGCTGGAGACTGGAGTTATCTTCCTTTTATTTATTGGGGTAATTATACCTAATGATTCACATGCTCGGGGAGAGTAATTGCTCCCAAATACAGCACCGGCAGTGTTCCCACCCAGTCGGGGTGCAGTGATTCACAAACACATCTTTTCGTACAGTTTATCAGATGATGATCCCGTAATTGCTGACTTGATTTGGAGGTGGTTAAGGAGCGATTGAGGACCTGGTGGCACCGGCACTGTGTCCATGTCCCTCTGGTGTGGTGGTCACTTGTGTGCATCTCCTCCTCCCTGCCACACTGACAGTCGTCACCACTCGCCTCCTGTGTGTGTTTTGCTGGGGATCTTGGTTGGGTTGAGCCCCTTGAGCTGCAGGATTTGTGCTTTTTCAGGGGCCATGGTGTCTAGTCTGGCAAATTCTGTGGCACAGCCCAGCTAAGGGAGAGCCAGGACTGTCCCCCTCGAGGGTGATGACCCCTCCATCCTCCCAAAATGTGGCAGTGGTGTGGCTTGACCCTCTGCTCTTCCAAGATCTTGGAGCAGATGGGTGAGAGCTTGTGCTGCCCCAGGACAGGGACATCTGGGGTGCCTTGCCTCAGGACTCCTGCCCATCTACCATGCTGGGTGGGCAGGAGCATCCCATGAGGGATGGACAATGTGCAGAGTCCACCCTGCTGAGATGCTCCAGCCTCTGGAGAGACCTGGATGCTGGGGATGGAGGGAGTGTTTTTGAAGAGTGTTGATGTTCCCAGTGCTGCCATGTGGCTTGGAAAGGCAGTCAGGCTTGAGATTCCTCTTGCTGGCTTAAGGGGAGTGCGGGATGATGGCTCTGGGGTGGCTCAGCCGCTCTGGTGCTGCCCAAGACAACACTGTGGTGCTTGGGTGGAGGCTGCTGGCAGGCCGTGCTTTCCTGGGCCAGCAAAAAGAGTGGTTTTGGTGCTGTGTAGAAACCAGAGAGTTTATTGTTACTGTGTTGGTTTTGGTTGCTTGCTTTTTGGTTTGTTTGGGTTTTTTTTTAACTAAAGGAAACTTTCCTTCTCACTGTGTCTCTTGAGCTGTACTGCATGAGCCTGCATCCACCAACTGTCCCCTCCTGCCCCAAGCGCTGCTCCAGGTCTCCCATCCTGTGGGTGCCAGAATCGCTGCTGGGATGTGAGCAGAAGAGCGGAGAGGAGGTGGCACAAACAGCCCTTTCTGCTGGCCACCACTTGGCTTTATCCCCAGCACTGCTTGGGTGGGCTCCTGAGGGAGCCTGCCCTGGTTGTTGCCACCCCAAAATGTGGGGCTGTGCCAGTGCCTCTCAGTAAGTGCTCACCAGAGCAATAGCTCCCTGGTTTCATTCCACCCACATCCACCTCCTTGGTGAAGGATCTGTGCTTGTTCGTGCTGGTGCCTGGCCCCCTGTCAAGAGCTCCCACAGGCAGCCAGGAGCTGCTCCTAATGGACTGCCAGGGGATTTGGACTCTGACAGCTGGGTGATGACAGCTCCCTGCAACCGCTCGCTCCACCTGCTGGGCTCTCCTCTCCCCTCTCGGATGGAGAAGGATGCTCCAAACTCCATCGGGAGGAGGCTGGCTGCTCTTTCCCCCTCCCCAGGTATTTGTGATGATGCTGGAGGGTTTTGGTACCCATTGTCTTGGTGGAGCTGATAAAGCCTTGGGGATGATGGTGGTGCAAACAGAGGGTCCCCAGGCTGGAGGAGCCCCTGCAGGGTGATGTTCCACACTGGGGATTGGGAGAGGGGAGGAGGTGTACCCGGGTGTACCGTGGGGCAAGTGTTGTCACAGCTCCCAGCAGGGAGTTGGGGTGGGAGGCCTTTGTTAGCTGGGAGAGCTGGGAGCAAGTGCTGACATCTCCTGGGGCTCCCTCTCCAGCAGCTCTGGGGCCTCCCATGCTTTCTGCTGGGTGACACATCGCCTCTCTTTTCTGTTTGATGCAGGGCTCCTCTGCCTCCCCACAGACCCTGTGCAGGGGCTGGTGGCTGCTCCTGGGGGCTCTCCAGGACCCAGCTCCATTCCAGCGGGGGCCGTGGCAGCTGCTGCAGAGAGAATGTCCCACCGCCCCGCCAGCATGGAGCAACTCACAGCCTGCTGTCTTGTATGGCTTTTTATTCCTATGTGATTATACATCCCACTTCATATAGGGATTGAAGCCGTGCAATACGCCGGGTGCTTCGGCAAAGAGCAGCTCCTGCGCCTTGGGAGCTGACCTCAGAGGAGCCTCCAGAGCTGTCCCCTGGGGTGCTGGAGGAGGACTGCTGGCCTCAGCCTGGACTCTGTCCTGCATATCCCAGGCTTCCCAGCCCTCTTGGGGTGCAGGTGAGGGGTGCCAAGCTGCTTTGGGGTGAGGCAGCACAAACCCGCTCCTTGCATTGCACCCCCTGCAAAGGTGGGCCTGGTTCTGCACCACATGTGCTGTGGAGAGCCCTGGTGACTGTGCTAGTCCCTGGGGAACCTGCTGCTTTGGCTTTGCCCCCCTCCCCATCCCGGGAGATGCCCGACAACCTCTGGCAGCATCTGGGTGCAGGCACTCAAGGAGGCACTGCCAGCAGGACGGGAGGAGGAAGAAGAGGAAAAAGGAGCTGAGGAATGGCCACGGCAGCAAGGGCTGCCCCAAGCACAACACGCTTCAAAGTTCCTCAAGAGGCTTCAGCCACTCTTTCAAGGTTTGCGTTAAATCTGTCACATTAGCAAAAATAGGGAAAATTGTGGCTTGGGGAAGAGATGAAAGGCAGCCCCTTTCCAATGCCCCCATAAAGGAGGGCCCCATTAACACCTAGTGAAATATTAGCCATTAATCAGGCTCTGTGCAAAATAAAACCGTCCACATTTATCATTATTGGATCCTTAATGAAGTGATAATGGGAAAGCTGGGGAGCTGTGATATTAATGTCTTCTAAGAGGCAAGAGCAGAGCCAAGGGCGGCAGCCAAGATTTTTAATTTACTGCCAAAAGCTCATGCTGTTAATAACGCAGTTCCTTCTCCTGGCCATTAGCACTGTTTGGCTATGAGCTGCCAGCTTAGGAGAGCAAATTGACCCTGAATGTACCCAGGCTTTGCTCACCCAGTCCCCACCCAAAATCTGGGTGTGTTTTTCTCAAGACTGCCCCAATGACACGTATAGGGACATGGTCAGGGAGTTGCTGGATATCTTCACCCAGCTCCCTCCTGGAGGCTGGCTGGTGTAGAAAGTTTTGCTTTGCTGATAGAAAGGGAAGGGACTGGGAATGTCAAACCCAAGTGACTCTTACTGTCCTCCCTCTCTCTGTGACTCGTTGCCATAGGCAGAAGCACCGTGGAGTCAGGATGGTGTGGAGCTTGTCCCAGCACAGCCTGCACACTGGGATCACTGGGTGTGACCATGCCTGCACTCTGGGTTTCTTCATTTGCCTGGGTTTACTCCCATGGTGCCAATGTCCCATCCAGGACAGAGTGGGCAAGCTACAAAGCCCTGCTCAGCTGTGGTGACTCAGTCAAGTTGCTGATGGGCAAGTCATTGCTCCAGGCAGGCCCTAACAGCCCAGAGGCAAGTCATTACTTGGCAGGTAAGTGATGCTCTCATGTCTTAAGATGCAAAACTGTCAAATCCTGCTAAACATGACCAGTGTGGCCCAAATGCCACATAACTCGTGTGTGGGGCCTTTTGCTGTCTGTGAAGGGACTGCAGGTCAGGTTGAGCTGGCTTTGGGCTGCAGCAGTAACAGACAATTCCCTGCTGAGCACTGTCCAGAGGAATAAAACAATGCTTTGTCTGTGAGGGCGTGCACACTGCAATGCTCCTTTTGTCCCTAGGTAGGTTCACCCAAGCAACCCCTTGGAAATGGAGCTTCAAGCTATTGAGGCAGAAGCATCAGAGGAGTATTTCTGTAGCTTGGATGTCCTTGGTGAATCTCCACCTATCCTGTTACCTTTGCACTAGGAAAGAGAGGACAAGAACAAAACCCATATATGGTGGTCAAGCAAGGGTAGATGTGAAGTGCACTTCAAACAGCTCCATCCTTTCAACAAAACTTTTATTAGCCTTCTCTCTTCTCTAACACACACACTCTTTAATTGTTGGTGAAAAGCCACCATTCAGAAAGCAAGGATGCTGCTCAGGGTATCTGGGGTAGGCATTTCCCAGGAGAAGCCAGCCAGAGCTAGCCCACGGTCTTCTGAACTTGGCTGTGAAGCAGCAACTCCAAGGGCCAGTGTGGTGCTCAGCAACGTGGCAGAGCTGTGGGCAGGGGCTTGTGGTGAGCCTGAGGCACCATGCCCAGGCTGGCACACTGGATCTGCTGCTGAAGATGCCAATAACCTTTCTACCAGGCACCCCAGCCTGAAACTGGAGTCACTTTGCATTCCACTGGAGCAGAATTGGCCAGGAGGTATTCCCAACCCTGTGGAGCCAGCTTTAGCCAGTTATCCTGGCTGCAGCCTATCCTTGTGGCTGTATCTCTGTGCGTTGGTGCCCCTGTGGAGCTAGCCTGCTGGGCATGGAGCAGGCGACCTGCCAGCGACCTCCAGAGAAAAGCACGTGGCACAAAGCAGCTTCTCCAGCACAACCACCCCCTGACACTACGAGGGCACAGCGAGCTTTGTAATGCTTGGCAGATTTTCCCCAGCAGATCTGGGAGCTGTTTGCCACTGTGAGCAAGCTCAGGCATGTTACAGAAGACCTTCAGACTCTGAGGACAAACGAGATGCATGGATGAGTTTAAACCACTGGGAAAGTCTGGGGTTTTGAAATCCCCAGGCTTGTGCCTTACACAGTGCCTGGGCCATAGCCCAGACAGTCCAGCTGCCACCCTGGCATCAATACTGGGCCCCGTGATGGTTCTGCTGATATCCCTACTTGTTAGATATTGGCTTCAAAACCAGAATAGGAGGTGGTGTATCCTCCTCAAAAATCCACCCTCTGATCCATCTTGAAGTGGATGTAGAATGACTGCTCAGTGAGATACCACGACTCACAGTGTTGGCACAACAGTGTATTTATGTCACGAGATGAGATCAGCCACACAGAGTAGGTCGGTCTGTCTGGAAAGAGTCTGAGTCAAGCGTGTCCTATTACATTAGAGCTGGATTTTCAAAGGAGCTCAGCTCTAACTTAGGCTCTGTAACAAACAGCCGGATATTCAAAAGGAGTTGGACGTGCTGGGTCATACTGGCTGCTGAGCTGAAGTCCTTTGAATATCCAGCCAAAACCATCAGCATGCCTGTTGCTACAGGCAAAGCCCTTCTGAAATCCAGCCCCACTGTGGGCTCCACATCCTGGGAAACCCGGCTCATCTCTGCTCTCCCATGGCAGTAGGTGACCAAACTGAGATAAACCACCATGTCCTTATACGTATGGGGGAGCAGCTCCCTGCCAGAGCAGAGCTCCAGCAGCTTTGCCCTTTGATCAGCTCAGCAGCATGGGTCAGGAGAGCTGAGCATGAAGGTTTCCTTGCCTTTTGTTCTGTGGAATTAGCAGAGTTAATCAGAGTGACAGCAACTTCTGCCTCAGCGCAGACAAAAGGTCAGTGGCTCGGGCTGGATGCACGACTGTTTTCTAGGGAGTTGGAAAACAACACCATGAAAGCTCACAGCATACATTCTACTGGCACAGAGGCTCTCCCATTAAGGATCAGCAGGGAAGATGCTCCTGTGGAGGAAAGGAGGCTGGAAGAGGACTCCACTCAGCTGGCTTGCCACTGCACTTCTTCCCTTCCTTATGCTGCACAGTGAAGGTATGGCACCCTCTTTGTCACTGTGCACTGCTTGTGTCACCCATCCACTATCTCTGCCAGTGTGTTCCTTACCTGTGCTCGTGGGTTTGCAGGAGGACTTGGGGTCTTTGTATCACCTCAGTACCCTGGTGTGGGAAGAGCTGCAGGGCATTGTGCTGGGTGTCCCCCTCCCACCACATCCCCCCAATACCTCTGTACTGTCATTGCTTTTACATCCTTCAGTCACTGTAATGCACTTCTGTGGACACACAAAATCCCACTGCTGAACTGCTCTTGAGCTGGGGGCACTGGAAGTGCAACAGTGCAGCGAGGACTCTCTGTGGCGGCCCTGCCATGGCCTCAGCTTCCTCACATCTTCCAACTATAGTTGAAGCAGTCACAAACATGTTAATTCCAGCTTCCTTGTCTGCAATGTGATCTCTTAGCTTCCTCTGATCCCTTAAATTACAAGTGCTTGTTTTTGCTGTGGACATTCACTCAGTGTGTCTAATTAGTGGATTCTTTCTGTCAAAGATACCAGCACCCTCGACAGTGAGCCCTACTTTAAGTAGTTTGCATTTATCTGAAGTGTTGATGCCTTCATCTACTCCTGGTTCTAATTAGGTGCATCTGGATATCTGCAGAGGGAGGTTTCATGATCTCTCTGTAGCTCTAATTAAAATGGCCTGGATGTCCATGACATTGGTGCCCGTCAGGCCTGTCACCAGGAGGTGATGCCCACCTTGGAACCGGCTGAAGAAGGTATGGGAGTCATTGTTGCTGAGAAAGGTCTCCACGTCCAGGCCCTCCTGAAGTGCCTCAGCCACCAGCCCTGGGCTGCAGAAGGCTCCTGCTGCCTCTGTTGGCCCATCCTGCCCATCTGTTCCCCCGCTGAAGAAGATGATCTCACACCTCCCTTGGGGGCTGCTGGCTGCCTGTGCCCTGTGCAGCCCCAGCCCCACGCGCAGGGCCAGCTCCTGGTTCCTCCCTCCCTTGCCAGTTCCTTGAAGCTGCACTGTGGTTTCTCCACCAGCCAGGATGCACACTGGTCTTCCGGGCTCCAATCCTTGCAGGGCCTCCAGAAACTTGTCAAGGTCCAAACTTGGGATCTCTAGCTCTGCTGCCAGCTGCAGGAGATTCCCCCTCACCTCATCATGGAGAGGCCCTTCTCCGAGGCCAGCATGGCACAGGCAGACCAGCTGGATCAGCTGGCAGTACAGCATGGCAACACGGCCCACTTCCCCGTGGATTGCTGCACTCAGAACCAGAGCTGCATAGCCCAGGCCCTCAGCCTGGCGTTTGGCCTCATCTAAAGCCAGTGTATTTGATCCAATGATGATGTTGGAAACATGGGAGTAGTTTTCTGGAGCAGTGGGCTTGGTGGGATTGCTGGAGAGGACTGTTTCCACTGACTTGGGCAGGTTGTGCAGCAGGTTGTATTTGGTGAGTATCTGAAGGCAGTCTTGGACAGTGTGGGAACTGGCAGCAGTGGGCCCACTCGCTATGATATCCAGGGGGTCACCAATCACATCAGACAGTATGAGACTCACCACCTAGGAAAAGAAATGCCCAGAGATTGTTGCAGGAGGCAGAGACAGGTGACCGCACAAGAGCCCTGGCATAAGCACTGCTCTGAGTTACACTTGGACTGGCCCTTGCCAAAGCAGATGGAAACAGGTCAGGGCATTGTTGTTTTATGGTCCTGTGACTGTCACCTGGCCCTTTTTGAACTCACATACCTACAGTCCCTTTTGATGCTGGACCATCATGTTGGAAGATACAACCTGTGACACCGCACTTGGCAGGCCCCACCTAGTGTAGGTTCAGCGATGGCACACATTGAGAACAGCCTCAGGGGGAGCCAAGGGTCAGAGCCAGCCTTGAAAGCGCTATGGCGAAACACCAGCACTTGGAAGTGCCTGCTGGGGTGTGCTGAGAGTGCTGTGATGATGGCCAATGTTTGCCAAGCCTGAATTACCACTCTTCCACCTCTGTCTCCCTGAGAGTTTGGGTCCTCAGTGAAATCTCAGCTACAGAGTCCCAAAACAGTGTGCAAAGGTGGTTCACTTAGTAAGGAAAATGCCCTGCAAGCATTCTTGGATAGGCTCATTAAACCTCTGCTTTGAGGGTAGATGGGTGATCTCTGGGCAAGCAGGACCTTCCCCATGGTTACCCGTGCCGGATATGCGAGCTGTGCCAGCCCTCCACCCTTCAGCACTGACAGAGTCTTCCGGACAATGTTCAGCTCCTGTATGGCAGCTCCTCGGGAAGCCAGCATCTTTGTGAGCTTCTCCTTCTCTTCGAGGAGGATGGGAGGGATGGGAGCAGGCAGTAGGGCTGATCCACCCCCTAGGATGCAGAAGAGATGGCAAGGGCATCAGGATAGCAGGAAAAGGAGGAGAGAGGAGAGCAAGGCTTGAGCCTTTCCTCTTCCTTCACTAGTGTGTGGAGGGAAGACAGCTGGGGACCTAAGCTAACATCTGTGAAGAATTCACCAATGGCTTCACCAGTGGGTTTTAACCACTGTTGTCCTGCACTTTCTGCAATTATCTATGCTTCTCAGGCAATGTAAACCTTGCCAGTCTGGGGTATCACATGCCTACAATGTTAGGGGGATGACAGAAAAGAGACAGCAACTGCTCCACCACTACTCTGGGTTACTACACGGATACTCAAGGACTCTCTGGATGGGTGAGCAGGGAGCACAGCCTTCACAGCTTGCACAGCAGTCACTGCTATGCACATGGAGACACTGCCTCCTTTGGTGGCTTCATTTATTCAGGACAGTGTGTAAAAAACACCAGCTATGGATGCAGCAGATTGGAAACTTCTGAACTGCGCTCATCTAGGCCTGGGAGGAAAGAAAAGGGGAAGACAGTAATGCAAAGGACAAAGAACACCCTGAGTTCAGGGTGATGGCCTCATTGATGGGAATCCTGTCTGATACAAGCAGGCATTGGATATGTGGAAAAGAAGGCAAGGTTCTGATGGAAAATACAGAGTAGAAAAGAGCAAGATCTGAGCAGAGTGAACATGCACAGAAGTACAGCTGAAAGCTACTGTCAAAAGGCAAAGCCTGCTCAGAGGTTTGAGACAAATCAGCATCAATAAAACATGATGAGCAAGAAAAACAAATGCAAATGCCTGTGTTTCAGTCAATAGCCAGGGATCTAGCTGAGAGGCAGGAGCAGTTGGGGACCGGCTGCTGTGTGGGAGTGCACATGCATTGGGAGTCACAGCCACGGGGAGATCCTGTACAGGCTTTCTGAAGGGCTGAGGAGTCTCTTACAGATCCTTGTAGCCAAAAGACAGGAGGAAGCCCAGGGGAATCCCCAGGAAGCACAGCTAGATTCCAGTCACTTGGGCGTTTGCCTAACGGCAGTAATCTCCCTGCACCAGATCAGGCTTCAGCATCCACAGAGGAATAAACACTGAGCAGAGAAGACCAAGGGGTTTCTGCAGAGCCCCTGCATGCTTTTGTCCTGTGACACCCACTACCCAGCTGAGCTCAGGCTGGGGCAATATCAATACATCCCTCTGACGCACCATATCCACTCCTTACACATCCCTGAGTCTGGGGACAGCCCAAGGGTCCAGCTGCCAGGGTCTGGAGCTGTGCAGGACTGACCCTGCAAGGCATGCAGCTCACTGTGGGGGTACCTGGAGGCTGCATTTCCAGTGGCTGGGAAGCAGCCATGCCCTGGGAAGGGTCAGCTGCAAATCTCAGCTTACAGACTCACACTCTTGCACAAATTCAGAATATGCAAGTCTGTTAAGTGCTTGCATCTCCAAGTCTGCATCCCCAAATATAAGGAGGGGGCAGGAAGAAAGTTTCTCCTTGCCGAGAGGTGAGAACAGCAGCCAGGCTGTGCCCTGAGGCACCACCTCACTACTGGCACAGCCACAGGACCCAGCCTGTGCATCTCAGGCTCTCCCCAGTGCTGGGAGGCAGCGTGTCCACTGCAGCAACAGGAAGCTGTGGGGTCTCCCTTGCTGCATCCCTGGAGAAAGGATGACAGAAGGAAGAGGAAAAATCACAGAGGTACAAGTGTCCATGCTGAAAGGGCTGACACACACAGTGTTCCCTTTCTGAGTGGCCATGGGTGGCCTCAGCAGATCCCATTCCCTGGGATCCCCACACTACCTGAGATAAGCACAAGGAGCAGGTCATCTGCAGTCAGACCCTCAGCCAGCTGCTGTATGGCACCTGCTCCCTTCAAAGCCTCTGCATCTGGGAGGTTGTTCTTGGCACCTTCAATGACCTGGATTTTGCTGTGCGGCTTCAGCAGCATCTCCCTGGTGAGGTAAGAGAGGCAGTCACACCACTGGCCTGCACACCTACACAGGCAGCCAGTCTGTCACTCTGCAGGTGCCTGGGGCACCAGAGACACACAGCAAGTGACCAGGACAGGGAGATGTTCTTGGCTGAGTGATTTTCCCAGGGCTGGAGAGGCAGCACATCCAGCACAAGAGATGGGCTCTGTTACTGGTGCCACTGGGACATGATGGTGGTTGAAGATGAGAGCAGTGGGGTAGATGAGGTGGGCAACAGACTGAGTGCAGCTGGAAAGGACTAAAGGGGTTCCCAGCAACACCCCACAGAGGAAAAATTTGGCAGCCTACCCCCCTGACCAAAACTGTCCAGAAACAGTCCTTACTGCATTCCTGCTTGCTGCAGGTTCTCCTTGATGCCGAGGGGCACAGTGATGATTCCACGAACAAGGTGGTCTCCCAGGATCTCCTCTGCTGCTGCAGCCATCCCCAGCACAGCTTTTCCAAAACCCACCAGGTACAGGTCCCTCTTCACTGGAAAGGCCAGTCCCCTCACCAGCAGCTGAGGGCATCCATCCCTCTGGAGCCTGAGTGCCCTCTTCATCATTGGGGCTGGGCAGACGGTGCCCACCGCGCTGCGGAAGAGGGACAGTGCGTGCTCACGGAGGGACATGCTGCAGCGGGTGACCAGGCTGAACCAGTCTCAGTTGTGGGGTGGGCTTGTACACACTCTGCCAGCACTGGCAAGGCCTCGAGAGCTGGGACAGCTGGAGCCTCCAACCTGCAAGGGAAAGTGAACATTTTTCCTAGGAGAAGAGCCAAGGCTGTCACAGCGAGAGCAGGGAGGTCAAAACATGAACCATGGAGCTCTAGCTCCTGTTTCCTCTAGATTAAGGTGCCATATGAACAGCATTCTCAAACTTCTCCCCAGGCAGGAAGGAGGGAAGGACAGTGTCACATTCAAACTACCTGTCAGCTTGTGATTCCCCTGCAATCCCATCACCTCCTGCAGGGAAGGCGAGCTCTGCCAGCCAGCTTCTCCATCACTGTCGCTTTGCCACTGGCAAGCCATCATTTCTATTTGCTCAGCGTTTGACACTTTTCCAAACTGTGGGAGCTGCACTCTGTCCTGGAGAGAGCAGGGCATCTGGGTGGAACAGCTTTTCACTACATTAACTCCCTTCCTCGTGCTGGCCAAATGCTGATCTCATTCTCTGGCTGTGCATTGCCTCATGTGTCCCTGCAGCATCAGACACGGACTCGGGAGAAACAACAGGCTTGCTGGCTGCCTGATCCCTTGCTGCTGGTGGCCACAGAGAGACCAGCAATGAGGTTTCCTCACCAAACAGCAAATTAACACAAGGTTTCATTTGCCTTTATGTTTTAGTCCTCTCATTATCCATTAAAATCACATTTAGAGCCCAAATAAGACTTCAGATCCAGGCAAAGTTGCCAGCAGTGTCTGTGAAAGCCCATTTGAGCTGGTCTCCACTGAGCATTAGCATTATATGCAACAGATCTCTGCATGGACTGAAAGATCTCAGCCGCTCAAGGGCAGGTACTTGTCTTGACAGAGGAAAGGCAGTCCTTGCCAGCACACACACATCCATTTCTTCCCAGCATTTCTCCTTCCTTCTGTTAACTGGCAGCGAGTTCACTGCTGGTTTCTCAGATCAAAGATCCCTGTGATCTGCATCTCCTGCTCACGGCAGTTGAGGCAGGGTGCCAGGAGGCTCAAGCAGCCTGGGCAACACACTCAACCACAGAGCCATTCAAATTACCTGAGAGAGTTAATCCTCTCTCTAGTAAGTGGAGTGGCTGGATTCTTCTGTGAGAGCTCAGGAGTCCAGAGGTCTCTTTGTCCTGACACACCCATACCATTGCAAGGTGTTAATAATTAAGCCAGACAAGCTTTCCAACAGCTCTTCTAGGCCTAAATCTGCCTTACTTTGCTGTAGGGACCCAGAAACCCTACACAAAAAAACCCACTACTCAAGCACCTTCTCAGGCATGAAACATGGGCACAATCTGAAATCTGCTGGACAAGGGACTTGCAGGTAAAGCTACACAGAGAATCAAAGGTTTGTGAGAGAAAGAAACTTAAGAATCACTGAAATTGGAAAGAACCCTTAAGATTGAGTCTAACTGTAAATTATTTAACACTTAGGAGAACAGATTTTAAAGGCAAAAGTCAAGGCAGATTAACTACCCATCTGTACTCCCTTTAGATACTGGTCAGCAGGACTGGCTTTTCAACCATGAGGAGAGAGAATAAAAGGGTATCCTGACCATTTTGTCACTACTCTTTAAACGTCATGGCAGCTGATGCTGCCAGCAGTTTAAACCACTGACCCCTCTTCAGTGAGAGCCAGAGTAACTGTGCTAACCACAGTGAAGTGAGTTGTGCACCTCTCAGGAACTGAGATTAGCATCTGTTCCCAGCAGGTCTGATTCACCTGGCACCACAGTGCAGTCAGAGGAAGGTGTTACAAAGCAGAGGTGCATCACGCCCCAGGTCACCTCCTCCAGGCTGCAACACAGGGTTTGCAGAAGTGGCTGGAGTAAAAGGCTTAAATGGAGCCAAGGGAATTGCAGAAAATAAAGCCCCAGAGTTTTTAAGAGACTCTGTCTCTGCCTTGCTGTTTCTGTGCACAGCTGACCCTGAAGACCGGGGGATTGAGCACAACCAGACCTGCAACAGTGGCTCTTGTCACACGTGCCCTCCTGGCGGCTCCGTTCAGCTCCAGACACGACACAGCAGGCGTGAGCTGTTCAAGAGCAATCCTCTCCTACTGGAGCTGGAAAAAATAAATGCCAGCTTAATTCATCTGGCACTTGTGTACATACTGCTAATGCTTGCTCTGGAAAGCACTTCACTACAATAGCAGGCATGTAATCTGTTTTCTGCACTCTGAACTCAGATTATATTTTAACCATCGAGGCCTGATCCAGAGTCTGGTGAAATTAGCAAGTGTTTCCTTTGCTTCTCAGGATTTGAGGGCACACTGCCTGACACTGATCTCAGAGCACAGGTGTAAACACAGAGTAAATATGGTGTAAAATACCCTTGCAGTCAGAGCTTATCCAACTTTATAGCAAGGCAACAGAGAGCTGGATTTGGTACAGATCCCTTAGCTTTGGATGTCTCAATGTGTAATTCTGCTCCTTGTCAGCTCTGATTAGACATGCAGGCTCACTGGAGGCTCCCCCTGGAATGGGGGTGCTGCTAATGATGCCACAAATCTATTTTTATGTAATTTATTTATACAGTCTCAGGCACTGGGTACTAAATGTCATCAGGAAACAGCTATAAATCAGTGCTATGAAATCCAATATAGGTATTAACACAAAAAAATAAAACTCCTACTCATTTTGCTAGGGCTTTAAAAACAAGATCAAGAGAACTGAACATCACCCCAAAACACAGGCAGTCATGGAAAGAAAAATAACCCAAATGGCAGCTCTCAGGCTCCCTCCAGAGATGGTGGGTTTAGAAATGATGTAACTGCCCATTAGCAGCTGCATACTGCACGTGGGGAAATTACACCCTCACATCCCTGGGTTTGCCTCTTCCCACTGCTGGCTGGGAGGAAACTGGGCTGGGAGAAGGGGCTGGTGACGTGACTCAAACTGCTTCATGCACTGATCTTTGTTTCCTAGTTTTTCAGGGAAGTCACATAGGGATGAATGAGCCCTCTTCTACATGGACATAAGGTGACATGCTATAGGATAAGTGGGGCTCAGGTTTCACACCTTCCCTTTGTCCCTGCTTGAGATAATTTGGAGTTGGGATAGAGACAGTCTTTTGAAAAGTTTTCTAGAAGTTTGCTCTGAGGAGGAAAATGATGCTAAGAATTACCTGTTTCAAAGAGAGCAGTAGGACTGAAAGGGGTTTAGATTAATCCCCTTTAAATGAAAACTTCCTCAGCTTTCATTGATGAATAATCTACACACATAATAAATCTACACACACCATTATAAGCTCTTTCTTCACAGGGCTCCTCCTAAGCCTCCAGAAATTTAGCTCTCATACTGAAAAGCAACAAAACCCCAGCTTCTTATTTTCACCTTCTCTGGGAAAGAGGGAGGGAGAGGAGCTGGACTGTGATAAAATACAGGCAAAAGACTCATTTGCATTACCTTTTATTAACTTTTTAATTAAAGCAATTCTGCAGGCAAGGAGCCAAAGTCAGAGGGAGACAGAAACAATCCAGCAGTAGGGGCAGAAATGTAGTAAAGCTGCCAAGTAAATTGGATGGTGGCATGAGACCAAAAGCATGGACATAGCAGGGCAGAGCCTGAGCCATAAACTTGGAGTCACACTGGGGAAGAAAACAGTGAACAAATGAGCTGGTCATGCCCATGCAGTGAGAAAAATGAGCCAGCACCTCACTCCATGGCAGCTACTTGAAAGCCAGGAAAATATTCCTTTCTACGGGCCGGTCTGCCAGCGCAGGGCAGAGCTGAGCTATTCCAGGTGCCGTGGTTGGAGGTTTGTTCAAGGATTTGCATCGTGGGCTTGTGGTTTCCTTGAAGCTGGGGTAATTGAGCATGTTGCAGGCCAGCCCAACCACAGACACATCCTGAGTGTTTCAGGTGCTGCGAGATCAGAGGATGCTGTATATTAATGCACCGGAATGTCTAATTCAACTGAGATCTTCAGGGGCCTAAGTCAATTTAGTTTTAATGTCATTGGGACATGTCTGGATTTCCCCCAGTGTGGCAGGGATTGGTGGCTGGCCCACCATGTACAGGGTCAACTCCAAAATCCCTGAGGGGCTTGGAAAATATTTGAGATGACATTGGATCAAACTCCAATTGCTTGAGGATAATTTTGAGCTCAAGCTCTAAAAGACAGATTACAGCAGTAAACTCCCAGACACAGCAAGTTTTAGCAGTGTCTCTTGCTCCTCATTTTTCTTGCTGCGTTACTTTTTTCTGGCCTCTTGATACGTAAATTAACTTTAGACTCACTGAGCCTCAATGTTTCCGCTTCTCCTGCATCACCAGGGGAGTTTACCTATGAAGTACAGCAGAGTGGAGATTTTACTGCCTCAAACTCCCCTGTTCCCACTTACTGACACATCTTTTTTATCGTTTGATATATCAAGTTTAATTTGCCTGGTGAGCCCAGCTCCAACTCAAACTCGCTGCTCCACACGGTCCCAAAAGCATTATGAGAAAATTTTTCCAGGAGATGCACTGAACCCAGGGGGATAACAAAGCAGTGAAGGCTTGTTCCAAGTGTCTATTCTGGGAGGATTAGATGGGGGATTTTTCAAGACTAATCTCTTTAAATGAAAATTTCAGAATTTGATTAATTTTTTAATCTGCACATTGGATTTGCATAAAATTACTGCACTGCCTCATTCACATTTGGTAAAAGAAAACGTCTGCAGCAAGGATGGGCAGCTCTGAAGGCCCCAGTGCACGAGTGGGTGTGCAGGGACAAGGTGAAAGGCCCTTTGCCCCACTCACTGCAGTGCTCCTGCATCCATAACTGGGAAAGAGGATGCTCCTGCATCCATAACTGGGAAAGAAAGACAGAAGCAGTGTGGCGAGACCAGAGGGCTTGCCAGGCAGGCAAGGGAGAAAGCAGGATGGAGCCTGGATACCTTTGTTTGAAGAATATGCTGAGCTCTGGGAAACCCAGGAGTCCCAGTTTGCAATACATGGCTTTCTATATGTTCCTTGGGGAAGAAATATGTTGCTCTCATGACTGATTTACTCACCTGTGTTGACACAGGAAAGTGTCAACAGGGTCACTTTGCCTTTGATGGGGAATGTGGCTCAAGGCCAAGCACAGGGAAGATAAGTGTTCAGCATTTTATATATATAGATCAGTATCATTAGTAAAAAAAATTAACTGGATTTGACATATGCATCTTACTAGTTTTTCTAGGTCACACTCCCTTCACTCCCTATATACCTTTCAGAAATGATTTTCCCATGCACTGGGGATTGCAAGGAAGAATATTTTTTCACTAAAAATCCTTCTGTAGCTCAACACAGAACACTACTACCCTGGAGCCAAGTCCATGCCAAGTCTACTTCCTTTCATGCTGTAATTTCTCAAACTCCCTATTCTGAATCAACTTGCCATCAAAGTTGAGAGTCATTTAAAATACAGGGAAGGATCATAGCATTCTAGAGAAGATGAAAAGCTGCCAGCCTTGAGGACTGGAATAGTAGAAAGAGGGTTGAAATTCAGTGCTGCAAAATACAAGGTCATGCTCTTTGGGATTAATAGCAGAAAATTATGAGCTCCTCAGTTGGAAATAACATAAGAGGAGAAAGAGCCAGGAATCTTAATCAGTCACAGGATGACAATTACAGCTGCCCTCTGGGCTGAGACAAGAGGCTGTGGGGAATGTGGAGAGCAGCAGATGTGAACTGCCTAGACTTCAATGAGGTTTTTGACATCATTCCCATGAGCACACTGGAGTGTGGGCCAGGCAAACACAGTCAGACCTGCTGGAAACCAGCCTGACCACTGGGCTCAGAGGGCAGAAATCTGTGGCCCAGGGTCCAGCTGACAGCTGGTAATCAACAAGGCATCTGTTGGGGTTTGTGTCACCCCCATGGCTTCATTGGGGGAAGTGCTGACAGAGGCACCTTCCAGAGGAACTGTGATAAACTCAAGGTCAAGAGCCACAAAAACCTCTGGACACTCAGCAAGGAAAAGTGTGAGTTTCTGCTGCTGAACAAGCATGAGTCCCTGTACTGTGCAGGTTCCAGTGGTATGTAACACAGAAATACATAGGTAGAATTACTGCATGTGATCAATATCACTCAAGCAGCAATTAAATATTTTTTCCATTAACTAATTTTGCAGGGGCATTATCCATAATTCCTACTTAATATGACATTTTGGTAGGAGATACAATTATTCTGCCAGCTAAATTCCAGCTTGGTATAAACTGACAAACTAAGTTCCAACGATTAGGAAGAAAGGCAGAAGAATAAAAAGGAAGTGACAAAATATCAAATCAACAACCCACGGTGTTATACAACTCTAAAACTTAGCTAAGTATTGTAGGTGTTTTGAAGTAAATTGTCTTATGATGGTATTGGTGAGTCACCTCCGGGGCCCACAGGAGATAATCCAGGCTTTGATCCTGCAATTTACAGTGTGCACGGCGTGGCACTCCGAGCTGCTCTAAAGCCTCTAATCACACAAAAATCAGTTGTACGTTTTGAACTGAGATGAACAAAGGGGCAGCTGAACCCAAGACCCTCAGGAGTAATGAAGGCGTGTTTTGTTGAGTTGCCCTGGACTCCAGTCTGAAAACCTTGTCCCTGTTTCAAAGTAAAACAGTGAATCATTAAGAGGAGCCAATCCCACCTAAGCATGAGAGGATCAACCGGGTGAGATCTCTAAACCTGTAACGGTGAACTCCAGCAAACAAACAGCATGTGGAAGGAATCTGGGAAAAGACTTTTGTTTCACTAAATCCACACAAAATAATTCAGCCTCTTTGAAAGACGTGCAGGCAGAGCTCTAACAACAGTTCCTGGACTTGCTGAGGTTTGACCACAGGAGGGCAACAGGATCCAAACGCAAAATCAAACTCCGTTCTGGAGGCTATGAAAGGAAAATGCAATTAATGTTTAAGGAGGTGTCTGTGGTTTTCTTTTTTCTTTTGATTCTGAGTTTCTGGGAGACTGAAATGACAAGATCTGGTGGTGTTCTGAATTTAAAGTAGCAGAAATCTTTGAGGTGTGTGGGGGAGATTGTTACTGTTATACTCCAGGAATAACTTTTTAAGGTAAGAAATATACAGAGAGCATGACGTCAGGAATCATGACAGGAAAAGGCAGTTCCAGAGTGTGTGCATTGGAGCAGCAGCCTGAAAATCAATGGTGTCTTTCTCAAAGGCTTAAGTGTGTCCTGCACACCTTTACCCGATGTGTTAGATGGTTCAGGATCATGTTGCCATAACTGCGGTACCACTCTAGTACCACTTGCAAGTTTTTAGAGGAATAAAAAGTCCTGGGAAATAAAAACCTGCATTAACTGGACTGAAACATACGGAGGAAGGATGTGAAAGCGACCATGGTGCATTTCAAAGCAGGGGGAGCAAACCCCGGGTAGGACACACAGCGGGGCTGCCTGTCCTGTAAGGAGTCCAGCCCCAGGCTGTGCAGAGGCTGTTCACAGAATCACAAGATCAATTAGGTTGGAAAAGACCCCCAAGATCATTCAACCCAAACCATGACTGACCACCTTGTGAACTAGACCAGAGCACGGAGTGCCACGTCCAAGTCTTTGTCCAGTCTTTCCTCAAACGCCTCCAGGAACAGACTCCACCACCTCCCTGGGCAGCCCATTCCAATGCCTAATTACCCTTTCTGAGAAGAAATTCTTCCTATGCCCAACCTAAGCCTCCCCTGGAGCAGATTAAGACAGTGCCCTCTTGTCCCGTCGCTAGTTGCCTGGGGGAAGAGACCGAACCCCACCTGGCTACACTCTCAGGGAGTTGTGGAGAGTGATAAGGTCTCCCCAAGCCTCCTTTTCTCCAGGCTGAGCCCCACCCAGCTCCCTCAGCTGCTCCTAATCCAGGCTGTGCTCCAGACCCTTCCCCAGCCCCACTGCCCTTCTCGGGGCACACTCCAGCAGCTCGCTGTGAGTCTTGCCGTGAGGGGCCGGGATCTGGACACGGCGATCGAGGTGTGGCCTCACCAGTGCCCAGCCCAGAGGGGACAGTCACTGCCCTGGTCCTGCTGCCACACTATAGAGGCCAGGACGCCTCCATGCCCGCCTGGGCACAGGCTGGCTCAGGGTCATTTGTCTGCGACTCCCGCGTCACACGCGGAGCACACGCCGCCTCCCCCCTCACAGCCCCTGGGTCCCCCTCACAGTCCCCGATCCCCCTCACGGCCCCCGGGTCCCCC
>WBMV01004760.1:2409349-2491044 GCA_013396655.1 Campylorhamphus procurvoides
GCCCGCTCCCGCGGCCGCCCGGAGCCCCGCCCGGCTCCCCTGAGCGCCGCCGCCCTCGGCGCGGCGCGGCCCGGCGGGCGGGATGAAGCTGACGGACAACGTGCTGCGGAGCTTCCGCGTGGCCAAGGTCTTCCGAGAGAACTCGGACAAGATCAACTGCTTCGACTTCAGCCCCAACGGCGAGACCGTCATCTCGAGCAGCGACGATGACTCCATCGTTCTCTACGACTGCCAGGAGGGCAAGTGAGTGCCAGGCCCGGGCGGGGGCGCGGCCTGCGCGGGGGCCGGGGCAGTGCCCGGGGCAGGGGGTGTGAGGGGCGGGCGGAGCTGCCCCTGGCGGCCCTCGGGGACGAGCTGGCCTGGCCGGTCGGCTTTAGGTTGAGCCTGAGCTTCTCTACTGCTGTTTTTTGGTGTAGGGTAAAAGTGAGTAGAATTCCAGCGGCAGAGATAGGAGCAGCGCGATTTTGTCTGCGCGACGGATGCCCGTGCTTGTTATCACGGCAGATAGAGCCAGCGGTGGTAATTTGCCAGCTGTGGGAGAGGGTTCACTTCTGTGAGGGCTGAACAGGAGTTAAGCCTAAGGGCTTGAGCCTGGTCGTGTTTCCAGGCCTCGGGATGGTTGCAGATAGGAAAATGACTTCTCGAGAGTCCCTGGGCTTAAGCCTCACTAGTTAAAAGAGAAGTGATTGCTGGGAGCAACGTATAGATGTGTCATTCTAAACAATCTCATTTGAGTGTAACTTCTTGGATAAATGCTTTAAGCCAAAAGGTAAAGAAGGTGTAGTGTGTGTTACTGTCACTTCTAAAAACCTGATGGTGTTTTCCTTAAAACCCAGTTCCCACGTGGTGCCTGGGAATGTTGAAGGTAAAAGTGGTCCTCGGTGCTTTAAACCCTTTTCTCTAGCTGGGATTTTATTTGTAAAGAACAATTAAAATACATGAGTGACTTATATATGTCTTCAAACGTTGTCTTAATTTAGATTTAATCAATCGAGATATTTATTGGCTTCTGTTATGTAAATAAGTGATGAGATAAGGGGTCTGTGCTTCTCACTTCAATGATCACATGATGCTTGTCCTGTTTTTTGGATAAACCCCCAGAAATTTGCAGTGCACTGGGAATCTGGTGCTCCTGGAAACCTGCAGGTGGTGACACTGCAGCTGATGGCTTGAAAAGTACACTGAAGGCATTTGTGTTCTGTGAGAGTTGGAACACATTGAGCCAAATGGTGTCATTAAATTCTTTCTCAGCGGTTACAAGTGTGTGTTTGGCTGCTTTAAATTAATTTAAGTTTTAATTTCTGTTTGCTCTTGTAGTAGAAATGTAGTTCTGAGGTGATTTTTTGTTTGTTTGTTTTGTAAGGTCAGGACCGGGGAGCATCACATCCACACAGAAAGTGAAAGGAGAACAAGTATGTGTATTGCAGGAGAGGGAATACAAAGGACAGGGTAATGCAGGAATGAAAAGAAATGGCTTAGGAGTATCAAGCTATAGATGTGTCAGTGTTGTGTATATTTTCTAGTAAACCAGATGTTCCTATTCCTGCTTTTCTAAGCAGACCAAGACATCATACTGCTGGGATGAAAGATTGTATTCTGCAGATTCTCTTAATTGTATAGGTCACTTATTTTATGTTATTTTGAACTTATATTTGCTTGCTTTACACATTAAAGTTGTTGATATTGCTCATCCAATAGAGTGAAGTCTTCTGTGAAATTATTTAATTTTTATTTATTTAATATTTATTTTTAAGGACAGGTAACTCTATACATGCAGAGTCTGCCATGGATTGTATCCTAAATCCTAATTACGTACAATAGTAGCAGGGCTGAGTGATGTTAATGCAGATGGTATTGATTGCACTTCCCCTTTCAAACTTGTAAAGAATAGTTTGATGGGTTGGGAGGCATTTGGTCTTTCCATTCCAATCTCCATCTAGTCCTGATGTGTGTTTTGTAGTCAGAGGGTTTGCTTTAATTAAGTTAAATGTAGATCGATGGTCATCTACTGCAGGGCAATGAAAGTAGTTTCATCAAGGTAACCCCTGTGTTAGGATGCAGTTCTTGGGTGGTTATAAAATTATAAAATTAATTTGAAAGTTTCTCACGTACTATCAATTGACTTAAAAGCATAGCTGTGATTTTTAGAGGTACCTAAGGATGCAGGACATGCTTTTTGTCTCTGGAAAATTTTAGCTGAACATTACTTTGTCACTGGAGATTCATGTGAAGTTGAAACCTGAAATCGGTGAATGGTTTTTGATGTGGCAGTTTTGGGCCTATAGTTGTTTTTTTTTTTTGTCTTATAAGTCACTGTTTCAAGGGCCTGGAACTCTTACCTGCTTGTATATGTCATTGCTAATGGATATGGTGGCCAGGAGGAAATGAAATGTCCTGCTTGCTTGGGTTTGAGTGTAGCATACCCTACTTCACCGAATGGCCTGAAAATTAACATTTTTTTCCCATGTAAAAGTGGAAAATTTGGGGGGGGGGTGTCCTGCATTAATGAGCAGTTTTGCTGGTAGAATTAAAATGCAGCTGTTTGGTTATACTCACCTAGTTTAATTTGTTTCACAGTACCAAAATGAGCGTATGACCAACCCCATCTCAAAGAACTTCATTGTTTAACAGTGCAAGGGCAGTTGAAACAGTGCTGTGTAGCCAAGGGCTGACAGGACAAGATTATCTCCTTATCACATATGTCCTGGGTTTAGGCAACTCCTTATTCGTGAGCATCCAATAATTTTGGTCCTGAGATTCCACTTCTCTTTCAAAATGTCTAAAAGAGCTAAATTGTTACTTCTATTTTCTCAGCCCATCCTGCATCACCAAATCCCTCTGCAGCAGGCTGGCTCAGAAGCGTAGCCAAGAGGCTCACTGGGGTGTGTTTGAGTTTAGGGAGGGGCTCTGGAAACTTGTAGCACAGCTGGGATGTACAGCAATCCCTGAGGCTGCACATTTGTAACCCTGATTTGATAGAATGGTGCTCTACCAAAGGTTTGTCTTGTATTATAGTGTATATCAATTGTGTATTATTTATACAAATAAAGTGATGGATCTGAGTCCTGCTTAGCTGTGGTGTTTGCTCAGCACATCCATGATCCTGCTTGTGGAGAATGCTTTACCCACAGCAGCAGCGATTCAAACCAAGGCACAAGTGATACTACAAACCTCACCTGTTTTCTGTTTCATCTCTGTAGAAGATTTGACTGAGATATTGTCAGATTTGACTGAAATACTGAGACAGGTACTTATTTGACAGTATTGCTTGGTTTGGAGGTGTGCTGCATAGATTAACCTTTACCTTGGAATTATGTTTAATGGTTGCGATTTGTTTAAAAAAATACTGTTTCCTTGTTTGTGTTTAAAATAGTGGATTGGCAACAGGTGGTTGGTCGTGTGTGCAGTGACACACTTCTGCTTGTATCAGCTTACATGAGAACTTCACCTTGGCTAAAGCACTGACCTCCTTTTTTCCTTCTTTTTGGTAAATGTGCTTTTGTCCATCTGTCAGTCTGTATTGTCTCTGTGTGTATTCATTTATTCTGAATGGAGCTTCTAAGCTTCAAACTTCTAATAGAAAAGGAAAAGCCAAACTAGGCATGAGTCTTAATGTTTTGAGATTGGGGCTTTTGTTGTTGTTGTGGGGTTTTCGCCCTGTTTGGTAAACAGCATAGCTGAGTAACTGCAGAAAGCAGTATGGGGAAGTATATTGGACACAAGGTGACAGAAATTTAAATTTGCTGTGTTGATTTCAGCATGTAGCATGTTTGCATCTGAGAATTGATTTTAAAATCTACTGGAGGAACTGGGGAAGAATCAATTGAGATTTGGTCTGTGATACAGGTGGCATGTGGGTTTTCATTACACTTTCTGTATTGCCTTTCACTTAATGGAAGCTTGTCCCCAGCAAGTTCATTTGAAATCAAAGCTCCATGGCTTCTGCTGTTTGAGAATTAACCTGAATGTCTGTTTTTGTTCTGATATGAAAAGTCTCCCACTTGTGCTCTTGTTTGGGTGTGTCAACTTAAGGCTAATGAAAGAAGGAATAAGTCCAGCATGTTAGAAATACCTTGTCTGAGGGTGTAGTCTGATAAACTTTCCTCTTTGCAGCAGTATTGGTTTCGACCACTCCTGCTGATTGTTTCCATTCCCATGCTGTCCTCTTTGGTTGTGTTGGTAAAATACTTTGTGGGCCTGTATAATAACCAGAGTTATGAATTTCTGGATTAAAAATAACTCCCAGAAGAGATGGTATTTCTGGTGTTGATCGATACCCTCATTGGTTACTGCCCAGCTCTGAAACATCTGTGCTACCTCAGTTGAGGGCAGAAGGGGAAGGAGGGTGGTGGAGACCTTGCACTCTCAGGCAGGCACTGCTGCTGTGAGATCCTCTTATTAGCCAGCTACTTCTAGGTTTACTGTGCAGTTTAAATTTCTAGTAGTGCAGTGCATCTCCTGCTTACCAGCTCCCTAAAGATCCAGTTCTGTAGGTTGTGTTCACTCTCACTAGAATGTCTTTCATTCTGTTGAAAAATGTTAAATTTGAGTTTCATGCTTTAAGATTGGATTCAAATATAATTCTGCAGTCCTTTGGAACAGTCCCTGTGTTACCATGACTTTTATAGACTACTGGTGTATATATATATATATATATTTGTTTGGGTTAATACCACATGAATGAGACACCCTGTTCTAGGTTTTAAAGTAACAGAGAACAAAAAGACAAATTATTCTCGATCTAAAAAAGGCAGCAGTTGAATTGGACATTTGGATGGGCAAGGGCACAGTGAGGCAGTGCTGCTTGCTGTGCTTGTTTTAGCTCCTCCTTTTCTTTTTGCAGTAGACATCATGGGAGAAGGACTTTTTGGAGGAGACAAGTGCGTTTTGCTACGGGGAACCCCTCAAGCCTAGGGATTGTCTTGGAGAAACAGCAAGGTCCTTGTTTGAAAATCAAATACAAGAGCTTTTCTCTTTATATAAAAACATCTGACTAGTTGAAACCATGATGTAATACCTGAATGGAAGCAGGCCTTGTTAGTGTGAGTTTCGTTTTGAGCTTTTTGTTGCAGTGAGTGCAATTATTTTTGCTTCCTCCTGACAGGCCGAAGAGAACGTTGTACAGTAAGAAGTATGGAGTGGACCTCATCAGGTACACACATGCTGCCAACACTGTCGTGTACAGCTCCAACAAAATAGATGGTAAGAGCATATTTCATCTCTTTACACTACAAGTCTGGATGATTAGCTCTAAAGATTTGGGAAAAAGTTAAAGCAACTGTTCAGTGGTGACCATTCTGTCAGAGACAGAGGAATTAATGTCCAACACTAGTGCACAAGTTGGTGATGGTCTGTCAAGCATGCTGATGTGAGTTTGGTTTTTGCTGCAATACCTAAGGGATTAAACATTGTTAGTGAGATAAAAGTTGGGTTCTTGATTCTGCTGTTCACTTGGTATTTGCTATCAGTGCTGCCATTCAGCCCCTGCACCTTAATTTCTTACATGTGAACGAAGTGGAAGGGGCAGGCAGGCTGAATGCTGTATCTCTGTCTGGTACACACGCTGCTCAGCTGCAGAGGAGGGGAGGGCAGGAGGTTCTGGGAACTCACCAGATCACCAGCCAAGCCTGGAGGAGGTCACAGAGCTCTTCAGAAATGAGCTTTGTTTCTCATAACCTGTTTTTTTCATGTGTTAGACAGAAGACCCATTTTTATGCTGGTTCTCCACAGTCAGTGTGATAGCTACACTAAATCACTGACATGGAAAGGCTTCTAGATCTTCATGACAGGCTCTCTATTAATTGAGTTTGATTTAAAATTCAAATTTAACAACTGGCACAGATATCTACCTTAATTCTTCATAAGGTTGGAAACAGCTCATGTTTATTTCTGATTGTGTTTCAGTTTTGTTTATTGTAGTCAGTGTCTGAGAGCTGTGGAGTGAGCAAATATCTGAGCACAGCAGTTTTTAATTGGGTTCTAACATTGTATTTGCAAACTCGTAATCATTTCTAGAATAGAGGTTTTGGGTTGGTTTCTTCTTTGCAGAGCTGGAGCTTGACAGTAGAGAGCCTGGTGCCTTGTGATGTATGCTAGATTACTAAAGGAATTGCAAAGACTGAATTTAGAGCAGATGGAATTTAAGGGTTAGGAAGTCGGGTTGGGGCCTGAAACTAGAGGAACAAGGAAGTCTCCAACAGAATTGGATTTAATAGTTTAAAAGGGTGACAGGAAGAACTTTCCTTTTCAGTCTGTTTCAGAGCCTGCTTATTTTTTTAATTGTGTAATTACATTGTCATATTTTTATTTGGCTATTATTTAATTTATAATAATAATTAACAATTTAATGAACCATGTTTAATGCCATTTTGAACTGTGATGTTTTGTTTATAATCACTGGTAAGGCTTAAGACTCATCATCCTGCAGGGTAGCATTATGGTAAATACTTAATTAGAAGCAAAAAAGACCACTGATTTGTTGCTGTTGTCATTCTAAACCTAATAAAATTGACAGTGTATTCTGTAGGTGTGTAGATACTCTGTAGTCCCTAATACGTGTGGTCTTGGGCAAGAAAGTGCATCATATTTAACCTGTTATGCAGGGATCAGGAGGGAAAATGAACTCAGGAACATGCTATAGAAATGCTGCTGCTTGTTTCCAAGCATTTTGTTTGTTGGAGTTGCTGCCAATATACTTGTGAAGATTTCCTCAGGATCCCTGGACCTAATTCCTCTTGCCTGATTCCGGGCTGAGGTAGTAGTTTGTACAGTTTGAGGGTCTATGATACCACCCGGTACAGGAGATAACTGTACAGGCCACTGCCTTGCCTGGGACAGAGCACTGCCAGCAACCAGGATCACAGGGGAGCACAGTCCTCAGTGCTTCCTCTAGCAAAGGAAGATGGAATTCTGCATGGATACCTCACAAATCAGGTAATGACAGCTCTTGCAGGAGAACCTAGAGATATGTCTTAGCATGTTCTATCCAGGATGGGATGTGACTGCCATTTGTATTTTTGATAGTCACCTCAGGTCACTCACAGCCTTCCAGAATGGTGTGTCACCAGCACCATGTTTCCAGCTTGTTCAATCAGCAATGTTCAATTCAGTTTTCTTGTCAAGTCCTGGAGGGTGGTTTAGACCCCTGATCTCCACTTGATGGGAAATCTCAAGCAAAAATGGAAACTTGGCAATTTTTCACAGACACAAAATTTTGCTGAGTGAGCCTTTCAAAACATCCTGAACACGGTAGCCCTTCCGAGTGTTAAAACACCCAGTGCTTGTTGCATCCTCTTTGCCCTTGTTCTTTCAAGTCAGAGGTAAAAATGTCCTTTTCCCTCAGTTCATCTTTGGAGCCTCACCAGGACTTGTTCCAGCACTACACAGTCTGCACATAAAGATTAAAAAGTGGCTTCTGTGCTTTAGTAATGGTTTCCTCTTAGAAGGATTTCCCTTAATTTTGGAAGAAAGTCACAACAGCATCTTGTGGGCTACTCTTGGTATGTTCATCTACACTCAGGATAAAATTGGCACTTGAGAAATGTTGTAGTGCTGCTCTTATTTATTACATTTATTTTTAAGGTTACTTTAAGTGGACTAAGCTTCAGATCACTCCTCTCTCCTCTTAAAGCTTAGCTGCTCTAAGTGCAGAGAAAGTGTGAAGGTGTTGATTGTCAGATTAAACAAAAATAAGAGAGATTTGCTAGTTTTCAGTGGTCTTGTCCTGGCTTCGAAATTCATTCTTTTATCTTTAGCCGAATGGCAGAATTTGCACATTTCCTGTGTGTACTGCTTGGCTGGAGATTTGTTTGCTGAATGTGTATGCAGGAAAGGCAGCAAGATTTGTGCTGCAAAGCAATAAAAAGCTTTACATCAACTTGGTAAATTTGATACCCTTTTTTTGTGTGTGTGTGTGTGTGAGAATAATGGAATAAAACCTGCTACTTAAATTTTAGCACCTTTGAAATTACATTGCATAAATCACATGACAGTTTGTCTTCAGGATGTAATGTGACTTCAGACTGCCTGATTTTCAGTTCTGTCTTGAGAAGAACTGAGTTGCTTTATGTGTGTTTCTTAATTTGATTCTGTTTCAAAGTGTGACTTGAAATCAAATGAGCAGGCTTACTCACTTTGGTGAGATTGCTGTTGCTTTGGGGAGCAAGTTACTGTGGGATCAATTTCAGATACTGTTGGGTCCATGGTATAATAAAGCTTGTGGTCTGTTTATGTTTTCAGATACAATCCGATACCTCTCCTTGCATGACAACAAATACATTCGGTATTTCCCAGGGCACACAAAAAGGTAAGATATGGCTTGGAGCCAGGACAGGAGAAATTAAAATAACAATTGTAATGAGCTTGAGTTCCATTACACTTGGTTCATAGTGGTTTTTGCTTTGTTCATGGCAATTATGAGCTTGTACACAACTGTTGGGGTGGGTGTTGCTCTGTTCACTTCTTTTGTGTATCTTTGATGCATGTGGGCTTCTGTGTTGTAGAGTGGTTGCTCTTTCAATGTCTCCGGTGGATGATACTTTTATTTCTGGATCCCTCGATAAAACTATCCGACTTTGGGATCTGCGCTCTCCCAATTGCCAGGTAGGTTATAAAATTCATGCAGTAGAGTGTTGCATGTTCACTTAGGAGGATGAAAAATGGATGTGTCCTGGTTACAAAGCAAAAAGACTGCCAGAAGTGTATGTCGCTCACTTAGTGTTGGCACCTTTGTGGAATGCTGAAGGAGCCTGACTCAGGAGTCTGTGCAGTGTGTGTGTCGCATTGTGTAACACCACCCGCTCTCACCTGTGGCTCTGCTGGAGAGGCGTTGGGGAGAGCAAGAAAGAACACCCACAGCTGATGAAACAAGAGAAGGGCTGGGTGTCAGCAGCTTGTTCATCAGGCTGCTACTCCATGCAGAGGGTGTTCTCTCTTAGCTGGCATCCCTCCTGGGTTGGGAATGCATCTTATCTGAATGTTTGTAATGTGTGTCTAAACTTGGTGCCTTGATGCAATTAAATTTGATGAAGAAACTGATGATCTAAACTAACACAGCAGCCATATGGTCCTTGCACCTCCTTGCATCACCTTTGTGGTTCATCAGAACTGTTTGTAAGCAGATTTAACTTCCTAGCAAGGCAGAACCCTGTTTGTTTTTATTTATTTTGCTGGAATGCTTTACCATGTTTTGAGTGGAAGCAGGCTTGTGTGGGCTGGGAAAAGCACCAGAGCTGGCAGCAGTGACAGTAATGAAAGATTTGGATAGAATCTCCACCTTTAGTGTGGTGAGCTGTTTTGTCCCTATATCTGGACATGTAGTATTGTGCTCTCATCTTTCCCATCTCACTGGGACTGTTTTGCTTATCAGAGAGGCCTGTTTGCTTATTCCAGATGATATAACTTTTCCTTCCTTTTGTATTTACAGTTATATTTCTTACTAAATGGTTTAATCTATCTTAAAAGTGAGCTTTTTCTGACAAGAAGTCTTTATTTTGCCTTTCTATGGAAGTATGCCTTTAATGCCAGCATGTAAGTTTCCCTTAGGGTGAATCTCAGTCTCTGAGTTGCTGCAGATGAGATGGGGTTGTAAATTCAGCAGTGGTTCTGTGATTTATGCTAACGCCTGAAGTTGTAAGGGTGATAAAACTTGTAACTAGAAGCTGCATTCAACCAAGTTTGGGAAACAGGTTGAGGAAATGTTACTTGCAGTTTTCAGTTGGCCCATGAGATGGCAGCCACACTGCCTGGAATATTCCCAGGAAACCAGAGCTGGCCCACTCACCAGGGTCCTGAGCATTGGCTTGCTCACTGAGTTCTTAACCTTTGTAAAACCTCAGCATTTACAACTGAAATTAAGCTGTTCCACCCCTAGTCTGCTGTCCTGCTCACAGTGGGCTCAAAAAATAGTGGTAGAAAAGTGAGCATCAGTTTCATAAAATAATTTTAACTTCTGTTTTCTAGGGTTTAATGCATCTCCAAGGGAAGCCAGTCTGTTCTTTTGACCCAGAAGGGTTGATTTTTGCTGCTGGAGTCAATTCTGAAATGGTGAAGCTTTATGATCTCCGTTCTTTTGACAAGGTGAGCTACCTTACACTTTTTAGCTTGCAAGAAATAGTCTGAACTCAGTGCTCATAGGAGGGATTCTTGTACTCTACGTTACTGTCTGGGGTGCCTACTTGGCATCAGGAGAGTTCTCAGTAAGCACACATCTCACAGACAAAAAGAGATACGTGCTGTCACCAAATCCTGAAGTACACTCTTGAACCAGTAGTAAAGTGTACTTCTGGTAACTCTTTAACCTGTTCCAAACTCCTGTTGAGGCTTTTTGTTATAGGGTTTGGGGTCTTTTTTCCTTGCTGTTGATTCTGAAAGAAGACTGGCGAAGATGGAGCCAGGATTGTCAGAAAGGATGGAAATTTCAAAAGAAACTGTAATTGGGTGGACAGCTGAACTAAACACTGAGCATAGTTATTTCCATGGTTTTCTAGTTAGATGACAATTATACTGGCTCAAACTCTTTTTTTAACTTCATTTAGCAGCCTTGTTTCAAAACTTCATCCTGTCTTAAATTAATTTTTGCTGTAGAATGTGATAGAGTGTGAAACTATTGGATTGAAACACCCTACTGTGGCTCTTATTTGCTCTGGAAATGGTAGATTCATGTGTTGAAATGTACGCATGCAGTGACACGTTTGCCATTACACTCTTAGTGTCTTAGAGATAAGGATTTTCTTTAAAAAAAATAGTAAGTTTTCCTGGGCTAAGGCTAAAAACAGACTCTTGTCAGCAGCAACACATAAAGAATCTCCATGCTGTTTGCCATTTTCTCTCTGCAGGGGCCATTTGCTACGTTTAAGATGCAGTATGACCGAACGTGTGAGTGGACAGGCCTGAAGTTCAGCAACGATGGGAAACTCATCCTCATATCGACCAACGGCGGGTTCATCCGGCTCATCGACGCCTTCAAAGGGGCTGTCCTGCACACGTTTGGGGTGAGCCTGCTGCCTGTGGGCCTTGCTTGGAACTTGGTGTTTGTTTTGGGAGCAGGTGCCCTTTGGTTGTGAGATTGCTGTGGACACACTCTCTACTACATATTCTCCTGTTTTGTGCCATAGGGTTATAACAATAGTAAGGCTGTCACGCTGGAGGCATCATTCACACCAGACTCTCAGTTCATCATGATAGGTAAGATAATTCTTGGAAAGAATTTCAGTGCTCTGAAATTAGGTGTGTTACATAGGGCTAAAGCTGTGTCTGTTGGGAAGCAGAAGGTATTTAATGCAATGCAGCTGTAAGCTTTCTCTGCACTGAGTGTTCTGTTAGTTTGCTCAGTGTTCTCTGCACTGAAATGTAAACAAGCCTGCAAGAAGAATTTTTTTTTCCCTTTATATATGAATGCTGTTCCAAAACAGATAAGAAACCAGCAAACAGTTGTAATGTGGGAAGAGCTGTCACATAAAGCATGTCAGTGTTCCTCACCCAGTGGCTAGGATGCCCTCAGGTGCTTCCTCAAAGTATTTTGGGGCTGTGTTGTGGCCTGTCCCCCATTGCCTATGACCAAGGCATCTGTCTGTGCTTGGGCTATTGGTTTCATAGCCTGGTGTGTTTGTGCATCTCTGAGGAATGTTCTTGCACTGGTGACACACTGAGGCAGCTGCAGTTTGTTCCTGTGCTTCTTGTAAACCCCACGTCTGTGGAACAAGCTCTGCTTTTCCCTTGATAGAGGCCGTAGACATCAGCCTGATGGCTCCCAGCATATGATTTCCATGGCCCAGGCCCCCTTCAGGATGGACTCCTGAGGGAACCAGGTGGCAAAAAGCAGTTTGCAACTCCTGTACCACCTGGTGCTGCAGGTTGGGCACCTCAAGATAAGCACTTCAGTCGCTCTGCTGCCCAACAGGACCTGTGGACACAAGCCAGACAAGTCTGTCAGGTGCTGCCCCTCCTAGCACCTTTTTAATTGTTCCTATTTATGTGGCTGGTACCAAATATGTTTAACTTTGTGGTAATTGGTATCTGGATCACCATTTTTCCTGGATGAGTGATGGTCTTGGCTAAGCTTCCTTTGTTGTGTTCTAGCTGAGAACTTTCTGATTGCAGAGAAGAGGGTGGAGTTCTTTGTTTTGTCTGTCTCTGGAGAGCACTTCATTGCACATATTTACCTTCCTGTTGTGCCTTCCAAATGAAAACTGCAGAAGAAGTAGTTCCAAACCACTTACTCCTGTTCACTTTTTACATACAGTTAAAGTTACAGCTTGTGCTTCTTAATTTTTCCATCCTGAAAGGCTTTAGACATAAACACAGAAGCTGAAGAAAATTCCTTGCATTTTTGTTAGGAACCTTCTTTAAAATGCGACTGAAGCAGAACTGAATTATAAAAATATAAAGTTCTCAGCCTCAGTTTGAAAAATGCCATTTTAAAGTGAAAAGCCTGTTCCATTGTAGCAATGTGGAGAGTCAACATTTTCTGGTATTTGGCACAATGCATCGAAATCTGGTTACCTCCCATGGCACAGCTTTGGTTTGATTCTGTGCCCAGCGAGGGAAGTCCTGATCTGTGTCTGAACTGAGACCTTGTGTGAACAATGTCTCTCTCCCCAGCGCTTGGCCCCTCTCACATTGGTGCAGGTTGGCTGGGGTCTCTCCTCCGTGACTGGAGGGTGTCAGCTCTCCTTTTCTCCTGGGTGACAGTAGTTGCTAACAGCTCTGCCTGAATGGTGTTGCACTCTGTTGTGTAGTTGAGTCTCTGCTGTACAAAGGTACAAACCTGCTCTTTGGATGCAGGTTTGTGAACTCTGGAGATGTTTTGCAAGTGCCCTCGTGACACTTGGAGAACTCTAAAAATTATACTGTGAAGTCAAGACATGCCTGTTCCTACAGTTCTGGACAGGAAGGGTTATGGTTTTCATTTCCTCTGCTGACATCTCCAGTGCATCTTGCATGTCTTGTTTTCCACTCCTGCCTGCAGGTTCGGAGGATGGGAAGATCCATGTTTGGAATGGGGAAAGTGGGATGAAGGTGGCTGTGCTGGATGGGAAACACACAGGTCCTATAACCTGTCTGCAGTTCAATCCAAAATTCATGACTTTCGCTAGCGCATGTTCCAATATGGTAAGGAAATGCTTTTAAGTTTCTCCTAGCACCAATGGGTGCTGACCCCTGTACAGATGAATCTGAGAAGGCTCAGGGCCTCCGATGGGTATTGCCTTGGGCTTTGGTGAGGGCCAGGCCTGTTGCACCCTGACTGTGCTGTACTTGGCAGTAGATATGTGGGGCAGCACACCTGGCCAGCCAGTGTGTGAACACGCACATGAAAGCAGAGCAGTCAGTGACACACAGAAGTCCTACACACAGAAGCAGGAGTTCTTTAGGTCCCTGCAAACTGCTGGTATTTTCAGTTTATGTAAGCCTGGCCTGATCTGGGGAACATGCAGTGCAAACCAAAGCAGTGTAAGCAAGGACTGTAACCTTAAACTGCTGGGAGAGTGTTGCTTTGGTAGTCTCTGCCTTACAGCAGGTAGCAGTGATCAGCTCCTACAGTGTGTTGTAGGGAAGATTTGTGCCCTTCTCTGAGAAGATGTTTTCTTTCCTCTGTAGGCCTTCTGGTTGCCAACTATCGACGACTAATTCCCACGCTGCAGCTGCTGTTGGATGACTCCCACACTGTAACAGCAGCACATCACTGCAACCATAGCAGTGGAATTGCCTACATCTCTTAGACTCTGTTCCTGCGTATTTTCCATGTCTTACCTTTATTTTCAGCATTCCTTTGTGAGGACTGCTCTGCTCGGCCTCCTGGCACATGCTACACATTCTTACCTTCCAGTCCATGTGCAGCAGGCTTCAGCCCAAGTTGGAACTGACTCAGTATTATTTCTATAAGTGGTGAAGTCTGTTTTATTTACAAAATGTTCGTGGGATTTTTTTTAAGCTGTAATTGTATTTTCCTGCTGTAAGTGCACAAGGCTGTTCATGTTCTAAGGTGGAACGTGCAGTTCCTTCTCATAAGTGCATGTTTTTAACATTTGGTATCTCTCTGGTTTCACTGCAGTCCACAAATGCAAATACTTCTGTGCCAAATGTGAACACTGACAGTTTTCAACTTCAGCAGCAGATGCTGGATTTTCTTGCAGTGGAACACACACCAGAAGCGTGGGTGACTGTGAATGTACCTGATACATCTTGTCATCCTTTTTTTGGAGATTTTGTGTGCTACTGTACAGGTTTTCTCTGCTGCCAGAGGTTGCCAAAGCCTCCCTGCTGTTTGCTGTGCCAGCATCTTGGAGGCACAGACAGCACTGGTAAGGTCCAGCCAGTGTCCCAAGCAATAAAGGAGTGTCAGCAGGAAGACGGAGAAACCAAACTGAAACTGAAAGCACAGTCTGCCTGTGTATCTTCCTTATGTACCATCTTGGCTGATCTTACTTGTAAATATCGTGGGGTGGGTGGGCAGTGGGAATGGGCCATATTTTTTTACTTTTAGATATAAAAGAATATGATGTGGGCCAGTATTGTGGAGTGTCTAGGCTGTTTACCTTCACCAATGCAGTTTTCCACCCCATGGTTTGTAAATATGCTCCATGAAACTCTTCCCACATCAGGCTTAGACCTGTATCCCTTTGTTGGTAAAACTGAGGTGCAGTTAGTCCATCATGCAGTGTGTTTTGGGTCTGCAGGTTTCCAGTGATAGCCCACAGAGTGATGCATCCTTGGTCAGATGGTGTCTTCAGAAATGAGGTTTAAAAATCTTAGGCATGATTGTGCTGACCCTGCTTTTCTATGGCCCTGCTCCAAGGAATGCCTCTGCAAAGAGGTGGGAGGGGCATGCTCCCTTGCTGCAGAGGGACTTGTGGGCCACTGGCACAGAAAGGCTGGCAAGCTGGTCTTCAAGCCTGGTTCCAGTTACTTTTTCCTGAAATGCCTCATCGATGGAATGCATCTCCCAGCAGGCTGGGACAGGCTTGGCAAAAATGTGGTGTTCACTGTATTCTTGCCTTCCCAAACACACTTGGGTTTATGTGCTGGATCACAGCTTGGGAAGTCAGTTCTTTCCCAGTCTCGTGTGCTGCCCTGCTCATAAATATGAAATGCTGGCAAGGTGGCCAGACAGTAAGTGGGCCTGTTCTCCCTGCTCTTGAGTGCTGGTCCATACTGGTGAACTGTGCTGGAGCATTTTCCTTAGGTCAGTTGTCCTGATCTTCCCCCTTTGCAGCAAAGTTCATCTCAGCTGTGAGGCCCTGTTTGTAATTCAGATCATGTCTCCCTGGAAAAGTAAGTCTGCTTGTGTTTTGCATTTCCTTGCCATTTTTTTTTCTGGCCCCCATGCCCTCCCCCCCCTTTTTCTTTCCCCCCATCTTTGTCAATGGAACCATGCTGTGCTAAGAGCTGAGGATGGGCACTGAGCATTTCTGCACTGCTGGCTCTGTTCATGTAGCAGCGTGTGCTGAGTCCATGACAGTGGCAGGAGCAATGCCTTCATGAGGCTCATAACTTGGTGCTTGGATCCCTGCTGTGGTTCAGCACTCTCCGTAGGCACTGTGGCTTGTCTCTGCTGATGCTGCCCCACAATTTTTTCTAACCACAGGTCTGTGATGTGAGTTTGCTGGATGCTTACCCTCTTGCCACACAGACCTGCTTCTGGAGATGCAGAGGAGAGGTTCATGCTGCCCCTCTTCCCCTGCTATCCCACCTTTGCCTATAAATGCAACTGCCCAGCACAAAGGGAGGTGGTTATCTCAGGCCTCAGCCACTCCCAACTCAGTAGGCTTGGTGCTATTTTACCTTTGTTGTTTTGCAGTGGTTTGTAACATGCAGGTTTTTGAGATTTGTAGTACATTTTAACAGTTAAACTTCAGTGTTCAGTAGTAAATCATCTTTGAGGTTTTTACCAAGTTTGTTGCCTGAGGAAGTGAACAGATAGCCTCCGGCCATGTTCCTTGTTTCTTTTCACAGGGAAGCTTTTGAAAGTCTTTTATTCTACAAATGCGCTTTGTTAATGTGGTTTGAGCACTTAGTCTAAAGCCCTTGTTCAGCTCTCTTGTGCTTGTGATGTTGTAAAACGTAGGTGTGTGGTGGCATGAAATGTTTAAGGAAAAGGGGACCAGAGGAGCGGTTTAGGAGAACATACACACAGGTACATCAGTGGCTTTCTGGAGTGAAGAGAGGGATGTATAGGCCTGTGCACAGCAGCACTAGTGCTCAGTTCAGGATTACAGCTGAGCCTTCCCAGGACCCATTGCCACCCACACAGGCAGAGACATCTCTGTTGATGTAGCACTGAGTGTTTTCCATCTGCTTTTAAGAGAGGGGAATGTGCCAAGTATTGTCAAGGAACTTGAGGATAATGTGTTTCTAAATAGTTGGACAGGAAAGGTGAATAAAGCTTTTAGCTTCCAGCTTCTAATTGCTTTTCTAGGAGTCTCAGGGCTATAATTCCTGTGCCCCTCAGGGCTGCCAGCTAATGAGTAACAGACATCATGAAAAACGGCTCTCCCAGGTCTAGAGTGGTCAAGCAGGAAACAGCATTCCCCCTCCAAATCTGACATTTAAAAGATCCTTCCATATTCTTTGGGATGAAATAAAGACCATTCTTCAAAAGGGAGGAAGTGAGGCTTAACAGCACACCTCTGAATAAGCAGTGGTGGTAGCTGAGCACATCTGCCTGGGTTGTAGGAGATTTTTGGGTGTAATTCTCTGTCAGTCTTGAGAGATTTTCATTATTTTTATTGACACTCCCAGGTCCTTGATTAATGTCCCAACACCTGCTCTGAGGAACACAGGAGTAATTCAGTGACAGATTTGGAAGCAGCAGTATATCTTTTCCAATGCCTCGACTGTATTAGCACTTTAAGAGACTTCACCTTGGTTTTGGGTCAGGGGCTGGGAACCTGGCGAGCCTTTCAGAATCTTGGTCTTTGTGGTCATGAGCTGCTATGGGGAGTTGGACTCCTTGGTGGTATCTGCCAGATGAGTGTAAATACATAAAGTCAAATTATGCTTTGTCACAAAATAACTACTACGTATGTGGAGAATTCAGTGTTGTGGCTGTGACCAATAAATATTTTGTAGAGACATCATTTGAATGCTGTAAATTCTGCATTTGTCCAGTGTGGTACAACTTGCTGGTTTCTTAGAGGGCGAGTGGGTAAATCACCCATGTTTTGGAAAGTCAGAAACTCTGTAGCGGAAATTGCGATTCTCTGAAGTTGTCCTTACATGAATTTCCCAATTTACGAAGTTTTTCTTGCCTAGGAATGTATCAGCTGCTTATGGAGGTATGGTGGCCTAGGTAGAGAGGTGTTTGCAGCAGTTTGTGATCTGGATGGAAGAACTGAGCCATTTCTCAGCAAGAAGGTGCAAAAGTAACTTCTTGTATTTGAGTAGCAAGAATCTTGGCTCATTACAGTCAATACATATAAATGTAGCATTACAGCTGCTGAAGGGAGAACAGCAGCCAGGATCATTAATGTGGGCAAACCCCCATGTGCCTTTTTTTCAGGTTGAACTTAAGAGAGTGGGGGCAAAGAAGCTGGAGAGAAATGAGTTTTGTCCTTGCTTAAACCATGAGAGATAGCTGAGAAGGGTGCCTTGTTCCTGGGGGGAATTTCCTCCCACTGCAGCAAATCATCTTTTGACACCAAGCTGTTGGGGCAGTACTGATAAGGGAAAACTTCTAGTGACACACTGCTTCTTGGTGAAGAGAAATACACAGCCAAAACTTCCCTGCAATTTTCTGAGGCTATGTTTCTCCAGCCCATGTCTGTGCAAAACCTCCAGCAAGAATAACACAGTAATATGCATGGGGACAAAAACAAAGTACTTTTATTTGGGCTTTTATCACTGTGGAACTTAAACACACACTGGGGTTTGGCTGCTTCTCTAGGGAATCTTGGAACTTGTGTAACAAATAATCAAAACCAAAGTGGGGACTCAGATGGGAAGCTTGTCCAGACCTGAATTTACCTGGCTAATGAATGGGTTGAGAAGTAGATCCTCTTGAGTTTAAGGCACAACTCTGGCGTGTTTGCTGCACTGCTGCTCCCACTGTAAGTGCCTGAGATTCAGCACTGCAGACAAATTGAAACAAACCGGTTTCATTTTACTAGGAGTTCTTCTAAGTCACCTGATGGATGTAGTCACTTCAGTTCTCATCAGTGCTACTGCTACAAAACCAGCTCCGCTGTCAGAAATGACCTGAATAGAAAAAGTGTCAGCAAGGGGGGGCTAAGATTTGTTAGAAATCTGTACATTGTGTTGGTAACACACTTCAATGTTCTTAAATAACCATAAGGCACATCTCTTTGCACAGGAGGCTCCTGTGCACCAGTGTGCAGCTTCACCTGCCAGCATGGTCTGGTTTGAGGTGGTGCTGCCTACAAGTGGCAGCTGTCTCGAGGTCTGGGCTGTTGCTCCAGCATTCCCATGCTGCAGGCACAGTCATGCCCAGTGCTGGCTTGGCAGCAGCTCTTGGCTTTTCAGCACATCTCACATTACAGCAAATGCATAGGAGAGATGCTTTAGCTTATGCATCCAGTTCAAGTCTGATTAAAAGCCAGCTCTTCACACTGGCTGGATCTCAATTGATCCTTACTGTTCAATATTAAAAAGGGAGAGGGTTCAGTAGAAATATGGATTTGAGTGTTCCTGTACTGCAGAGATCTTGGAAATAGTACCCTTCAGCTTGCATGGCCCCCTTTGCAATTTCTCCTTGGCCCAACAATGAGAAAGGGGAATGATTTGTTGCCCACTGTTGCTCTCTTCCATGTTTTTAAGGAGCTAATCTTGTTCATCCTCTGCTGAGTGGTGGCTGTGCATTTTCAGGTTCCACTGCAAATGGTTTTGCTGGAACAGAGTTTACACACACAGCAGAAATCATTCCTTCAGTCTTGGGTTAGTGCTGAATGGCACCACGGTGGGGGAACACGGAGGTTCTGCATGTCATCCTACCAGTCAGTCCTTCTCCCTGTTATGTAGTGGGATGACAAATACAGAGATGTCATCATAGGATGCCTCATGGTTGTCATCCAGCATCCACTGGTGGCCTCTCTTCATTCCCCTTGCTCTGCACACCAAGCACTTGGCCAGTTCTGAAAATCTGTAGGTGGAAAAATGCAGGGTTTTGGTTAACATGGCACTATTTTGCTTAAGAACAGTGCTGAGATGTGGCTTTATGTTGTCAAAATTGGAGGGTTTTTTAAGACACCACCTTTATAATTGTTTCTTTACGATGAGGAAAGATTAGGAGGCAGTTTCCAGAGTCACAGAAAAGAGTGCTTGGTCATGACAGAGCTGACCTGGAAACAAAGTGATCTTAGCCAGCTTTAGGTCTGACCAGGTTCTTTGGAAGGTAAAACAAGGACAAAGCTGGTATTACCTTTGAGGGTCTGTCCTGTTTTCTGCAAGGAAGCTCCTAACCACATGGGCCACCTCGTTGTTGCACAGAACATCCCAAAGGCCATCAGTTGCCATGATGAGCACATCATCTTCCTTAATGTCATGCAGAGCAAAGTCAAATACATTTACCTGGAAAGCACAGGAGTGAATCTGTGACAATTTCTGCAATTTAAGAGGGGTCAGGGAGATGAAACTTCCCCTGAGAGATGACACAGTAGGACCAGGGTGCTTTGAATCTTATGTCCCCTTGCTGCTGTGCTTCTAGATTCCTCTGTCTTGGGGATTCTCTGGGCTGCATGGCCAGAGAGAAGCAGGATGCAGAAAGGACATAGCTAAGACCTGGCAGGTCTGAAAGGTGCATGCTAGAGAGGAGGAGCAGCATTTTTAATTTCATCCTACAATTCCCATGTGCTGCAACTGACCTTAGGAATGCAGGAGAGGAAAGGTTTGACTTCGATGTTGGTGTCGATGACTTTGAGCTGATGATCCCCCAGGCCTCGAGAAACAGCCAGAGTCCCCAGCAAGCGAGCCTGGCCCCAAACAAAGCAAATGAGGATTGAAACATAAGCATGTAGCACCTTTAAAGGCTGATGTGTGGCTTGTCCTGACTGATCTATCTATTGCCTTTAGGGCCTTTCTCCAAGCATCACAGAACAGTCCCTGGAGACTTGGGAGATGGAGGAGTGATCAGAAGCGATGGCATGATGTGAGTGTAGAGACAGCCTGTACATGTGGATGGCTCCTGAGGCCCACAGCACTCTGGAGTCAGTACAGGTGCTCTGGGTACTGCTGCAGACCTCGGGAAGCCCATGGTGGCACACACTCTTGATTTGAGGTGGCAAGGAAGAAACCCGAGTTGGTTTGGGGCAGGGGAGGGCTGTCCCTTTCTCGTGGTAAAAGAGTTTCTGCACTGACTCCATGTGGGTTGTAGTGCTGGGGGAGGTGATGGGGCTTTGTGCTCAGCCCCAGCAGGCAGACACTGGGATATCTGCAGTCATTGCTTCTCCTGCCTCCTCCTTCCCCCTCCAGGCTCCTCTCAGCCTCTCCTTGAGGAAGACAGTTTGAGGGAAAGGCACTAATTACGGCTAGAGGAGACAGTCTTGAGGGGAAGCTGATGAAGTTCTCATGAAATGGGTTCTTGTATGCAAAGGAAGAAGAGGAAAGGGCAGGCTGGCTCAGGGCTGCTGTCTGCTCTGCTGTACTCTAGGGGAGGGTGCAGACTGCTGCACGGGGCTCTGCTTCACACTAACCAGGCAGCAAAGGGAGGTGCTGTACTGGGGCTGTGGGTCTGTGCCATGCTGGAGAGTCCCTGAGCACTGGGTGCTCTGCAGCCCCATCTGCCATAGCACCCTGGAGTGTGACCATGAGGGACAGGGACACTGAGGACACCCAGTAAGACTTGCCTCTGCCTTCCCAGTGTGTAAAGCATTAAGCTACCTGCTTCCCGTGACCATGGACAAGGGGATACTTGAGGTCAGCCTTCTCCACTGTCTTGTAACCCCTGGAACAGAGAATTCACTGTTGATTTGGGACTTGTTTGACCTGATGATACGACCCAGCCAGAGCATTTCAACTGTGATTCAGCCCTTGTGGTGTGCCCATGCACAAGCAGCTCACTGAGGAGGGGGCAGTATGACCTGTTTCAGCAGATGCAGTGGAGGCGACCCCTTGCTGAATGCCTGAATGTTTTCTTGCTCTGCCCTTCCTCCCCAACTTGTACCTGCACCAGGCTGGGACTCCCTGCCCCAGCCCCACCTCAGTGGACCCCAGAAGGACCATCTTGACTGTTTTCTCACCCCCCCCTGCCAGGGCCCTAGTCCTTCAGTCAGAGGAACCTGCTCACAGCGTCCTTCACCACCATCAAGCCCAGCTCACACCAGGAGGACATGCCCCTTCTCCCTTCCCCTCCCCACTGCTTCCAGCAGATAGAGCTGCCCTGTACCACAGCTTTATCCTCAGGCAGAAAGGACTCACCAGCCCTCCATGAAGTAATCCCGGTACAGGACTTTCTGGCCCACATCATCTCCCTTCAACCTCCGTGGAAACTCAAAGCGTGTGAACTCACCATCCAGCAGCTTGGGGAACAGAAAAGCCTGGAGGAGGGAATGAAGGTGTGAGGATGGACAGGTTCTGCTTCAGCAGAGTAGGGCACCAAAGCTGCTTCTGCCTCAGGACTGGCACTGCCAGAAGCAGAATGGAGAACAGAATTGGGAAAGAATGTTGCAGTGAGGACATGAGCATTTCCCATACTAAAGCCTATTGGCTGAGTTTTGCTCCCAGCCCTCCCTGGCTACTACCAGCTGACATTCTGGCCACACAGTGGCCTTCAAGGAAAGCTGGTGGTTGTCTTGCCACAAGCACCCTCTCTGACCCAGTGGGGTGCTCACTGCATTGTCTGATGCATCAGAGGAGTCACTCACCAAGTGCTGGATGCGCTGCCTCTCTGTCTCAGGGGTGAACTCGCTGCTCATGGGCACAACACTGTCCTTCAGGACAAGAATGGCCCTAAAAGGGTGAAAAGGAAAAGCTGAGCTGTGCTTGAGAACAGCTCTGCACCCAAAACTGTTTGAAAATGCCACTGTATTTTAAATAATCACATTGCAATTGCAGTGTTGCAGCAGAGAACTGTGCTTGCCTGGTTTGACAGTGGTCAAAATCACTGCTAGAGGAAGGGGGGAGCCAAGGCCAGGTGAAGCTCTTGAGGATGACTTGAAATCACCTTACAGTTTATAAACACCTGACAGGTTAAGCGCACTGCTGCACCACCACCCCAGTGCTGCCCTGTGGCTGGGCAGCTTTAATCCCTTGAAGTCCTGAAACCATTTCAGAAGGCACGAGAGCACCTTTTCTTCCAACAGATCCTGTGCCAGGCAGGAGGGCAATGGCTGGGCTGCACATTTCCTGTCTGTTGGATTAAATAAGTGTCACGGCTTAACTCGGCAGGCAGCTAAACACCACACAGCTGCTCGCTTGCTCCCCCCACAGTGGGATGGAGGGGGGAGAGAATTTGAGAGAAAAAAAAAAAGGTAGAATCTGTGGGTTGAGATACAGGCAGTTTAATAGAACAGAAATGAAAGGGAAAAGAATATTAAAAGAATTAGAATATACAAAACAATAGATGCACAGTGCAGTTGCTCACTGCCTGCTGACTGCTGCCCAGCCAGTTCCTGAGCAGTCGCCCCAGGCCAGCTTTCCCACAGTTCATACACTGAGCATGGTGCATCATGGTCTGGAATATCCCTCAGGCCATTTGGGGTCAGTTGTCCTGGCTGTGTCCCCTCCCAGCTTCTTGTGCCCCAAAACCTCCTCACTGGTGGAGTGAGGAGCTGAAAAGTCCCTGACTCTGTGCAAGCCCTATCAGTGGGTTATCAACATTGTTCTCATCCTAAATCCAAAACACAGCGCCATACCAGCTACTAGGAAGGAAATGAACTATCCCAGCTGCAACCAGGACTGTAAGATGCTGGAAATCTTATCTCCCAGCTCCCACCCCCCAGCAACTTCCCCCTTTTATTATGACTCACCTGCTGTCCCCAGCATTAGCCACGTACAGCTTTCCCTGGAAATACAGGGCAGCCAGAGCAGTGCAGCCTCCTGTCTGATTTGTAGCTTCCATCTCCTGGCCAATGACTTCATCCTATTGGTTTAAAGTTTGGAGACTGACATGATCTGAGCTGCTGCTTTCTACACCCTCATGCCTCCCAGTAGAAATCCAGAACCAAAACTGACTGCGGATGGGCCCCAGGAAACCAGTAAGGTGACAGATGATGTTGCTTCAGTACAGCCAGCACAGCTGTTGCCACTGGATTGCTTGAGGAGGGTGATGGGGAGATCTCAAACTTGTACTCACTACACAAGTCTGACAATAGCCCTGAAGAATTGTATAGAGATTCTGTAGCTTTGCTCTGGGTCAGCACTGGTGATATGCAGTAAATCTGAGGCAGATCTTGGGGTCTGACCCAGCATGACCTCCACACAGTTAAAGGCTTGGACAAATATTTCTGCCTGCTCAATGAACTGCAGAACTGCAGACCTTACCCTTCCAGGGCAGTGGGGAGGGACAGACTGACTGCCTGGGACAGCAGGCCCAGTGCCCTACACGGGGTACTCACGCATTCCTGGAAGGCATTCTCCAGGGCTCCCACCACCAGGTCTGCTGCGTGGATGTGCTTCTCTTCCACAAACTGGGGGTCACTGTCACAAATGCAGCGTCCGCTGAGGTGCATGGGGGGCTGGGCCTCTGTGATGCCTCCCACCACCTCCTCCAGCTTCTGCTTGATGCAGTAGTGCAAGTAGTTGGAGGCAATGATGGCAGCGTCTGGGCCACCGTGGCCATCAAACAGCGCCCAGTAGCAAAGAGTCAGGAACTGCCGTGAGGAAGAGGGACAAGACAGCAGAGAAGGGGGAAGACAAGGGCTGAAGAGGTTGTACAGATGGCAGGCTCACAGCCAGAACATCACAGCATGTGTTTTGCCTGGCTTTCCACCCCGACAACCCTTCCCTGGCTCTGGTGAATCTCCTGTGCAGTTCAAGCTCATGGCTGTCCACGTGCTGCTCTGCCAGACCTGTCATCTCAGTGTCTGGAGTTGCACCACCTGCCCTCACATGCTGTTCCTAGGTGTTTTAGGGGAGATGGGGCCATTTCACATGAGGTGAGGCAGGGCCTGCTCCCAGGTGAAAGCATCCTGGTGCCTGCTTCCCACTGCTGTCCCCAAGTGATGACAACACACATTGGCCCTTGAAAGCAGAGCTAGGACAGCGAAGGAAAGGTGATGGCACCAAGTAAAGGGCTTGAATGACCTCAAATGCTGCAAACCCCATGGAAGTAGAAATGTCATGTACAGTGTATAGGCAGACCTGGGTGTTTGCAGGCCATAGGGTACGTGGATCCCATTAACAATATGGGCACTTAGGACTGATGAATGGAGCAATCCTGTGTTTCCTGAACCTGGGCCCTTGCATGGCAGCAAAAGGCTGGCAGCGGAGTGAGCCCAGCCTGCCTGGGGGCTATACCTGCGTGGAGCACAGGATCAGCCACTCCTCATCCTCCTCGAAGCCTGGCTCTCTCCTCCGGACAGAGATCTGACAGCAGGCTGCCTGGTCCTCATTGAACTCCGACTTCTCAGCATTGATAACCCTGGGAGGTGCAAACGCTGCAGGTAAGGGGTGGGGACACACTGGACCTCCCCTGCTCCCAGCCAGCTGTGCTGGGTGCTCTGCAGCCACAGCAAACCGTGGCACCTTGCCCTTTCCTTCCAGCCCCATGCTCCCTGCTCCCTTTCAAACTCGGGGATTGAAATAATAGTCCTTTATGTGCAGCAGGAAAAAGCCTGGCCAGGGACACAGGGACAAGTGAGTAGTTTTGAAGTACCCTGGCCTCAGGCAGCCCTTGTCAGCAGTCCACACTGTGCTATTTCCTTGTCGACACAGTGGATTGCAAAACCACCACCCCTGCCTCTCCTTCCAACCTTGCTAATGTTTGTCTCTGGATGGGGGTTTGGTCTCTTTGCATTTCACCCTGTGCCATCGGGTCTGGCCAGGATGTCGAGACAGCTCCTGACTGGAGTTGTCCTGCCTGATCCATCCCCTCTGCTAACACAAACAACAAACCAAGAGATTTCTAAAAATGTGATCTTCCCCTTCGTGTCAAAGACACTTCGTTGGGAGCAAGGGGACAGACGTCCGGCGGTGCTCTCGGGGCTGCTCCGGCCCCCCATCACAGCACTGGCACCTGCCCTGCGGCCGGCAGGAGGTGGGAAAGGAGGCGGCGGGACGGGGGACACGCCGCCACCTCCAACCCCTTCTGGAGGGGCAGCCGCTCCCTCCTCGCCCGCAGACGGGGCGGAGGGCGAGCTGTGCCCGCACACGGCTCGGGGCAGCGGGGCGCGACCACCCCCGCACCCTCCACCCGGCTCCCGAACCCTCTCAGCGCCCCGGAGCGACCCCCGCCCCGCCCCGCCCCGCACTCACTCGGCGTATCCCGCGCCCCAGGGCAGGGCCCGCTCGGTGCCCGCGCCCCGCACGGCCCGCCCGCCCCGCGGGGTCTCCTCGGCCGCGCCGGGCACGAACTTGGGCCGGCGGTACCGGAGTGNGGCGGGGGCGATACGATGAAGCTTCCCGAAGGAGCCGGCAGGTTTCCTGCGAGCAGCGGGGGAGGGGGACAGTGAGCCGGGCGCGGAGCGTTTGGGTGCGGGAGGAGCTGCGAGAGCGGGGTCCGGCCCCGCATCCTTTGTCTGGGCTGATGCTCCACAGCCGCGGTGACACGCTCGGGCAGATGTGTCACCACATCCCCTCCCGGCGGGGATGCGTGGCCTCAGCTGCCCCCAGCCCCGGGGAGGTGCGGGGGGACCGAGTGAATTCCTGCGCCCCGATTTCCCCGCCCGCTCCACACACCACCTAGGCAGAGCCCCGAGACGGCGGATTTTGCCTTTCTGGGGACGCTCGGTGCATGACTGACTGTGTGTCCTTACGGTATTTCCCTCCTGCCCCCCGCCTCCCAGCTCAATTAGCAATATTAATCAGGAGTAGAGGTGCTGCATAATTTATGTAACCGAATCAATATGCGAGCAGGGATGTGAGAGCAGCCTGTGAATCCAGCCCCGCAGCGTGTCCCGGGAGGAGAGCTGGGACATTGTCCTCACAGCTCCCTTCCCCACGGCTAGCACCTTTGCACCATGGTGTGAATTCGTGCCTGCTCTTCCTTCATGCCATGGACCATCCTTTTTCCTTGAGCGTGATCCAGAGCATCCTTCCCCACCAGATGCTCCTGCAGGGGCTGTGGCTCAGAAGTGGCCAGCGATGGTGCTTGGATGTTCCTCCTGCTTTGCTCAGGACAGCTGATGATTGATGTTTGGGTTCAGTTTTGTTTCTGATTTAAACTTAGATTCTAAAGTTCAGGCTCTAATTAAATGATCCCAGTGTTGTGAAAAATATAATAATAATTAAAAAATAAAATCAGCAGGGTGGACCCCAGTGCCCACCTGAACTCTGTGTGTGCAGCCCCACTCTGCAGAGTTCTCCGTGGGGTTTGGGCAGGAAGGGCGTGTTGCACTGTGTGCCCCAAGAGGCTGCTGCCTGTTGCTCACCAGCTGTGCCTGGCTGCTCCTGTGCCACCGGTGTGCTCCTCCCTGGCACCCTGTGACTGTCACAGAGGGAGATGTGCCAGCTTGGCTCCCTCTGGGAGCACTGACCTTCCCTGACCTTGGTTGCCCCCTGCTTGGCAAACCCTCTGCAACCAGTGCCGGGAGGCATCGTGAGGCACCGTTGCCCATAGGACGTGACGTGCCCCATCAGCAGAAAGGGGAAGGGACTCAGACTTCCCCTGAGGAGCTGCAGCTGAGCATGGTGGGGATCAGTGCGACTGCTCTGCCCTGGCAGCAGATCCCCGAGCTGGCAGTGCTGTAAAAACCTCCCCGTGGTTGTGGAAAATAACTCATGTTGGGTGGTTTTGCCATGGCAGCATCTTGGACATCTCTGGTCCTCTCTCCATCCCCTCCTGTACAGTCCCCCTTCCGGGAAGCTGCTGTTTCCTCTCTGAACGCAGATCTGTCCCTCCAACACCTGCAATGCTCAACTGGGGCATTCTGGGCTTTAAAGGAATCTCCCAAGGGGGATTTGGGGTCTTTCAGTCCTTCCCACCCTGGCACAGTGATCAAATTAATCCGTTTGCTCAGCAAAGAGCAGATTCCATATCGAATGAGGAACAGCAATCCCACTGCTACTTTCATCCCCTCTGCTGAGGCGCTGAGGTCTGTTGTTTGCTGTGGAGGAGGGATTTTCTGCATCTTCCTGGTTTCTGGGCCCTTGTTGTCTTTGTGTGCACCCATTGCTTTGTGTTTTTTTATTCCCATTTCTCCCATGTTTGCAGGAAGGCATCTGCTCCCAGGGGAATTACGATCAGATCCAATGACTGGCTTAGGGGAGGTTGCCAACAAGCTGGCAAGGGATTTTGCTTGACACTGCTAGATCCATGTGAGAGCAGGGTGATGTGTTAGTGGGGAACCCCTGGAGCAGCTCCTTGCTGCGATGCTACCACATCACCCCATGTTTTGGGGAAGAATGGTTGTCTTTGAGGAGGGGAAGCAATGGCAGTGAGAGCTGTAGGTTCAGGGTGTGTAATCAGGGCTGAGCCTTTCATGCAGGGGCAAGAGGCTAATTATTATTTTTTTGTGTGTATCCCTGGCAGCTCCTTTGAAGGTGCCAGCAAGAAAACCAGGCTGCCATGGAGACTGCCAGGCTGGGAGGCGGTCGGAAGCTATCAAGGGGTGCTGCGGGCTTTGTGGGGCTGGAAACCTACTTTTTAGTTACAGCTGGGAGGATTCATTAAGTTTTTTTGTAGTCCCTATTCTGCCCTCAGTGGCGTTAGATGGGGACAGCATTCACTGCTGGAGTCTAAAACCTTAGGAAGGCAATGCTGAACCAGGGCTTTGATGCTGGTGGGAGGTCATCTGCTTTCAGTTGCTTCTGGGATCTCTTTCAAGACCTCTGGGTAGAGAGAAAAAGTCTCTTGGAGTGTATTATTTTCATCTAGAAGGTAAAGAAATCAAAGGCATGTTGTTTCTTCAATCCAAAAATAGAGTTTGTTACCTGCTCTTTCTGGGGGAGGTGACAAGACCTGGGGGTGGGGAACAACTTTCGCTCCCATCCACAGCTGAGCTGCAACTTTGCCCCAGGTCTGGATCTTGCATTGGGAAAACATGTGGTAGGAATGGATGTTTGCTTCAGGAGAAGCATAACCACACAGGCAGGAATGCTGCCAGATGGGGAAAAAATGGAGCAAAGAGGCGGGACTTGAGAGCTGCTGGGTCTGCAAAGGTCTCCTTGGAAAACACCTGGCTCCCTTGGCTCTTCATTAAGGAGATAGAAGGACCTTCACTCCCCCTCCACCACATCCTCAGCCCCTCTCTTCCTGCTGTGCTGGGAGGCAGCACTGGCTCCTGAGACACCTGGATCCCTGAATTTGGGGATAGCTTTGTGGCTGGGGTGCTGGAATAACCCCCTAACTAGGGATGTGTCACACTGTGCCACTAGCGAAGGAGGAGAAGGAGGAAGAGAAGGAATGGCTGGTTCCTGGTCCCTGTTATCCATGGGGCACAGAGGGCACTAGACTGCTGCAAGGATGGTTTTGAGGAGCTGATCTGTGCTTGTGAGCTCTTTCCTGGGGCCAGCACTCAACTCAGAGGTTGATGTTCACCTCAGAGAATGGCCCATATCTCAGTGGATGGCAGCATGGGTAGAAGAGCAGGCAAACACCTGTCAAACCCCATGAAGTTAAATACTTAAGTGGTGGGGGAGAGGAAATCCTTCAGAAAGCATGGAGTGAGAGACTGTAAATGCAATGAGATCGCTGCCAGGGACTGTTCCTGGGTTTTTATTCTCGATGCCCAAACCAGTGCTCCCACTGGTGACTTTACTGGGCAGAGAAAACGAACAGCAACCAGCAACTTCTGTAGGCAAGGAAAAACCATGTGTGCTGGCACCACTGCTTTGCTCCAGGATCCGACTGATACTGCCTGCAGGGTGGGTGCTGCCCACCCTGGAGCAAGGGAAGGGAAAAAGGAGCTCTGATCTGAGGTGGCAAAGTGGAGACAAGACAGGTCGTGGGCACCCATGTGGAAAATTGGGTGTTGAGAAGCAAATGGCTGGTGTCTCTGGGCAGGATTTGCACTGCAAACGAGTTGTCCTTGTGAAATCTTGCAGGAATACAACCTGGCCCCACAGAAAATTGGAAGAAAAGCTTTGCTTGACTCCTCTTTTGCCCCCTTTTCCCCCTCCCTTCCTTCTTTCTATTTTCTTCTGACATCTGTAGCTTTTTTCTGCAGAAAAGATTCCCTGCAAGGACATATTTATTTTTCCGTGGTGAGAAATAAAATCCTCTTAGCACTTAAACTGGCCATGCGTGTCCGTCAGCGAAAAAGCTCTCTGCATCCAGCGGGTTGAGCAGGCACTGCGTGACGGAGTTACACTGGGATAGACTGAAAAGAAGGAATTTTAGCAGCAGCAAAAGCTGGTTTGTGCCTATTGCAGTTGTGTCCTTTCCTGTACACCCAGACAGGAGCTGGGCAGAGCTGCCTGGGCAGAGAAAGTGTGGGTAGTGCAGGTATAACAATGTTTTATTCATCGGCATCTCCACTTCTGTCTGGCCAAGCATCCCTGGAGCTAGGACAAGTTTTGCCCGGGTTTGTGGCTGGATTTTTGGCAGAATTTCCCTGTTGCATCCCAGGCATGCTTGTGCCCTGGACAGTGAAAGGGAAGCAGCCACTTGGAGTCGCATCGACTTGACGATTATGTCCAGGGAATGAAAGATTGATGGCTGGAGGCTCGGGTTACCCGTCGGGAGGACAAGGTGACTCAATGTTATTGAGAGAGGCATCTGTTTCAGGGAGCATGTATTATTGATCTGGGAGCTCGGTGCTGGCATCGGGATGGGGGGATTTGGAAGGGTCAGATAAGTAAAAACCTGTTGCTCCCCCAACAAGTGAGTGGGATGGAGGAGAGGGAGGTGTGGGAGAGGCAGGGTGGCTGTCACCTCCATCCCCATCCCCACGGTGCTTCCCCGGGGGATCACTCAGGCAGCTCCGCTGGCACTCTGGCATCCCCAGGGACACGGTGGCCGTTGCTGTGGCTACAGCTGTCATCAATGCTGGGTGCCTCTCTTCCCCTCTGGCCTCCTTACAGCCTGGCTCTGCTCTGGTGAACTAACTGGGGCTGTAAACATCGAAAAAAGGCTGAGTTTGGGAACGACATTTGGTGGGGTGGTACCTACAAGCACTATCTCAGAAATATAAGACAAGCATGAAGCTTCAAGCCCAGCGCAGAAATCTGCTGGGGACTGATCCAAATGGGCACATCCCAGGGCAGGGAAGTGCCTGCTCTGGCTGGAAACAGCATGTCCAGCCAGCAGGGGCAAGGATCTGGCTGCCCTGCTGCTCCCCCAGTTCAGGAGGTTCAGGCTTTGGTTTGTGCCTGCTCGATGCTGCCACACAGCTGTGCCTTCCCACCACAAGCTCCAGTTCTCCTCTGGCAGCTTGCCTGCGGGGTCAGGACCACCTGTAGGCCACCACTGGCCAAACCATCACCTCCCTGCCACACCATGAGCTGCCCAGCGTGTGTGCCCCGGTGCCTGTGGCTGACTCTGCTCAGCCCTCCCTCATCCCGCAGGGGTGGCAGCTGCTGCTTGGCAGGGAGGTTGTGTGGTGCGAGGGGGCCTGGGACACGCTGTAAGCAGGCTGCTAAATGCAGGTGGCTCATGAATAGGGGACAACTCATCTGCAGCCTACAAACAAGTGGGAGAGGGAGGTGCTGCACGACTCGGTGGCTGGAGGCGATTTTGGGCTGGGTGGATGGCTGAGGAGGCACGGGTGCTTGTGCCCACCGTGTCTGCCGGGAGGGCTGACAGCAGGGCTGCCTGGTGGAAAGGCCAGAAGGTTCCTCAGATGCCACCAAGCTCACCCTGCCTCAAAGTAGCTACATCCCAGGAGCCTTTCTTGGGGATTTTCAGGGCAGGAATGGACACACGGTGTCCTTGCCAGGGTTTGATCACCCTCATCATGAGACTTCCCAAATGCCAAGGTGTGACTTGATGTTTCTCTCTAGAAAACCAGTACAAGTTGTTCATGATTTTATTTCTCTCCTCTGGGCTGACCAGCCCCAGTTCCTTCAGTTGCCCCTGCACGCTGTGCCTTCTGGCACAGGTGCTGTGTGTGCTGTGCCTTGCTCCTTGCGCAATGCTGAGCCTGGATGTGCTGTTCCTGCTGTGCCTGCAGCCTTGTCAGCACCAAGTAACACGGTCACACTCTTGTTTGTGCCTTCATGAGTGACTTTGCCTGCAGCAACATGAAGCTACTAACCTGAACTTGGCTTGTGACCCACCTCTCTTCTCTGGAGCTGCTGGACCCTGTTCTGTGCCAGTGTAGCTGGGCCTGCCCCTAGTTATGGTACTTTGCTTCCTATTGAGTTTCATCCTATTTCTTTTTTTCCCAACCCATTTCTCCAGTCTCCTGAAAGAACGGTGAATTTTTCTCCAGCGTGTGCTTGCATCTCCTCTAGCTTCCCACCTTAGAGCTGCAGGAAGCACTATTGCAGCTGCCAGAAGTGCTCATGGAAATGTGGATAAACCTGGGCCCACCACAGGTCCCCAGGAGACCTTGCTGGATCCAGCCTCTGATACCTCCCTGAGTGAGTTATCAATGCAGTTTTGTGTCCATGCCATAGAGGTTCACAAGCTGGCTTGAGACGTTTAGAAGCCAAACAGAGACCCCTGATGCCCACAGGTCTGTGGATCTGCTGGAAGGAGCATGAGTGACCTCATGCAGGTTGGCCTCCGTGGATCACCACAGGCTGTAGCCCAGCTTGGGTTTGTTTCTGGATTATTGATTCCAGGATTTTCCAGGAATTCCTATCTAGAGGGGGAGTTGGATGTGTGGGTCCACTCCAGTCCTCTGCCCTGTTGCTCCTTCCTTTCCCTGCTTTTTATGGTTTCCCCACATGAGGGTTTTTGAGCCCTTGAGTTGTATCCTGGAGACTTCCTGGCAGAGAGATGTTGTGTGGCAGAGGTGCCATCTCCAAGGTGAGGTCTCCTCCCTGCCTTTCTTCCAGAGCCAGCTGTGGACGTCTGTATTAATATTTCAGGCTTGTGAGCCATCTCGTCAAGTCTGCTGTGCCAATTAAGTTGTAATCATGCTGTAATGAAGCACTTGGCAAGCTTGTGCTCAAAACCTTTGCTAGTTTATTCCTCTCCCTCCTCACTGTCTCTTGGATCTGCATTGTGAGAGATGGAAGGGGATGTTGAAGACACCTTGGTGATTTTTTTTTTATTTAAATGAAAATTGCTTTTTAAAAAAAAAATTTATTTCAGCAGAATTAAAGCTCGGAAGCCCCCTCTGAGGTATTTTTGAAAGCTTTGCTGCTGTCTCCTTTGGAAGTAGTCTCCCTTCTTGGCAGACCTTGTGGTATTTCCCATCATTCATTCTGCTTCTCTGGCAGCATCTGAGCTTTGTCTCGTCCCCTTCAACCCCTCTGTACCAACAAAGGGTCCCAGCTCTTGGTCATCACTTGTCAATTGCTCAACTGGCAATCATCCCAGCCATTGATCCAGCACTTCAGGGCACTCCTAGCATTTCCAAGTGGGCTAGAGGGTTGCATTTGCTCAGATGCCTGATTTTCCAGACCCCCATCATGTGCCCTTGGGATCTGGGAAGGATGGGGTCAGGCCAGAGGGATTTGCAAGCTGGTTAGTGCTGCAGAGCTTTCCTCTTTCTTCCCCAAAGTTGATGCTGTAGAAACATCCAAGACGGATGTTATTCTCTCTCATTTTGGCAGTGTAATAGGAATTGGTGAAACTTAATGCTTATTAGGAGCTTTTGTCTCCTGCACGAGGTTTCCTGGGTGTATAAATGTCTCTCTTTCTCTTCCTCTTCTGCCTTGTGTGTTTGCAATAACCACAGATGCTGCCAGAAAGGAAACAGCCACTCTCAACAGGGAAAGGGGATAAAAATATCAGAATATCCTTGGTTGGGCACAGCAGGAGCGGGTTGAGCTCCCAGCTAGCACTGAGAGAGGGTGAAGGTCTGCTCTGGGAACTGGAAGACCTACATGCCTTGATGCTGATGGAAGGAGAAGGATGGTTTGCTTGTGGTGGGATTACACCAGCAAACCTTTTGAGCGGCCCCTAAAATGCCATTAAGGAGTGATGTGCCTTCACTGGGATATCTGTGTGCCTGTTCCCACAGGGTCCTCTTGTGATGGCATCTCCTGTATGGGAGTGCTGCTGCCTGCAGGGATCCAGCCTGGAAGCTCTTTCTCATGTGTGCCTTTTCTCTCCGTAGGAGGGGAAGCCACCTGGACCTCTGATCGTGGCAGGCTTTGAGCTGGTGGAACAAATGCATTGCAGAGGTGTCATTTGTGGAGGACAGGCAGGAGGAGTTCCCTGGGGGCACCCCGGGGATTCCTTCTCTCTTGGGGTTGTGGGAGCTGTGGGCAGTGCCCCAGCCCAGGGTCTGGCTCCAGGGGCCAGAGGACACTGCTGTGTGACAGTCGATGGCCACCCATGTCCCTTGAGTGGGTGCTGGGTAATGTCTTGGCTCCTCCTGTGGTGATGCTGGGGCTGTGCCAAGGGTGGTGCCCAGTGCTGGAGGGACTGAACCAGAATGGATATGGCCCTTGCTGGCACAGGATGGTGTGTCCCAGCATTGCACCTTTCCAACTGAGGTAGAGATGGCTTCCTTTGCAAAGTGCCTGGACCAAGGATGCCCTCAGGCTCCAGACACCCAAGCAGGGTTCCTTCCTGCTGCTGGCTATTTTGGCAATGGGCAGGTGGCACAGCAAAGCACTGGGAGCGGGGGGCTGTTGACGGTGACTCCGAGCACAGATCCTGGTGTGGACTGAGGGGCATCTGCCCAGGGCTCTAATCTTTGCAGTGCTGGTTTCTGTGGTATTTCTTACAAGTGCAACAGCTTTGCACTCACAGGGTCCCCTTGGCTGCATGGCTGTAACCAAAGGGGCTCTAGGGGGAGCTGCCTTGGGAAATGCTCCTTGTTGGGGAGGCAGGATTGGCCCCTCCAGGCCACATGTCCTGGGCATCGCCTACACACACAGCATGTCCTGGGTGGGACGGGGAGCTCTGTGCCAGTAATGCTTTCAGGGTGGGCAGATGAAGCCTCCAGTTCTGTCTGGGGGCTGCTCCTTCAGTATCCACTGCCTTCAATTGCCTCCTGATAGGATGCCAAAGACCAGTTGCCATTGCCCAGTGCTCAGGGCTGGGGGATAAGGGGGAAGGTGGCTCCCCAAAATGCATCCCAAAAGCCTTCTGCAATCAAAGCCCTGCTGCCTTGGAGCAAAACCCTGGAGCTGTTGTCTTTCCCTTCCCCAGGGGCTCAGCTTCAAACCAGTGCCTCCAGTTTGGAGTCATGAATTTTTCCAGCCACTCAGGAGCAGCATCCTGCCTCGTGTCACGAGCCTGGGATGTCACAGCCTGTGGGGACATCTTCCAACCACTCCTACTATGCAAACCCTGCCACTCTGTAAAGCGAATCAACTTGTCACTTGAGCTCTCCCTGCCTGCACTGGCCAAGCCATCATCTAAATTTGGGTGATTATGTTCACCCAGGCCAAGTATCAAGTTCTCTGGATCACATGTGCTCCCAGCTGCTATTTAACTCTGACACCTCAGTGAGACGCAGCACTTTGCTCCCAGCTTTTTTGATTTTTTGATTGTTATCTTTTATTATAATTTTTTTTTTGGCACTAGGGATTTAATTTTTTTTTTTTTTAATTTTTAAACTTCTATCCTGCCAAGTTGATCCCCTCCCTGGCTGGTCACTGAGAGCCCAGTGCCTGCTTGGACTGCTAAATCTGATCACGATGTTTCTGGTTCTTTCAGCCACCACAGAATTAAGGGACTTTTTTGCCAAAGCCCGAAATGGTTCAGTTCGGCTCATCAAGGTCGTCATCGAGGATGGTAAGTCCTGTTTTTAAGTGCTTTGATTTACTCCATGTCTGTTCTCTGTTTCTGTTTCCTCTCCTTTCCTGTTCACCGCTGCGGTGCCAGCTCGTGTTTTTGGAAACCTTACGGAAAACGCTGCTGGGGATTCCTGGCACATGGCAGCCCAGACCTGAAATACAAGCCCAAAATCTGGCCATGCTGGTGAGCAGCTATTGGAGCCCTGGGGCAGCTCCAGCAGGGAGCAGTGACTTTGCCAGCAGAGCAACACCAGTGTCCCAGATCCGTGCTGAGCTCTGGGGGGCTTTTGCTGCTGCTGTGTCAAATTTTGATGGGAGCCTTGTGACAAACTGCTGCAGGGACCGTGGGGCCTTTGTTGGGGGTAATGCAAAGGCATCTTCCTCCTTGGTTGTGACATCCCACAGCAGGTAAGGAGGGGCTCAGGCCAGGGGTGGGCAGCAGGGTGCTCTATGGCACAGGGCCCCAGTTTCCTCCCACAAGGGATACTGCACTCAGAAACCCATCCCATCCCATGGGACTGCCCCTAGCCCAGAATGCAGACTGGCACCTGCCTGTGTTTGTCCCATGGAAAGGTGCCTTTGGGTGGCCTGTACACCTATCAACAAGTGAGCAGAGCAAAGCACTGATTGAACATCCCAGCGGGGAGCCACTGTGGTGTAGGTTTTCCATCACCTCAGCCTCATACAATTGCATGTGAATGACTTGTTTCTCACAGCAGGAGGGACATTAATGCCCTGCCAAGCTGCTGTCACCACCTCCCTTGGGTGGGCCACCAGGACTGTGCTGCAAATCCTGAGGTGGATGTGGTCGTAAGGACCCCATTGGTGACCTTTGGAGTGGCTATGAAGCCACATTGGGAAGACTGACAGGACTTGAAATGCCACTTGAAGGGACACATCACTGGGGCTACAGCAGGTTCAGCAGTGTTGGCTTTGTCCTCAGCAAGGTCCTTGTCGGTTGGGATGAGACATCCACATTGTTCCTTTGGAGCATCTTTGGCAACAATTTTGTGCTCTCAACTTTTCCTTTTAAAACGTGGGAATCATTTTTGTGTTAGAATAACACAAGTCATGGATGTCCCTAAGCCTGGACTTAGGCTTTGGATTGTGTCTGGTGACACCAGCAAGGGAGACTTTTTATCATCAATGATGATAAAACACGTCCTACCATCTCTGCTCAGGATGAGTGGGATATATTTATCTGTGGAATGTGTCAGCAGCAGCAGCAGCTTCATAGACAATCCTCACTTGACAGTGTTTTGTGCTTCACAGTCCAGCTCTCCCAGCCTGCCAGCTACTTTTCCCTGGCCCAGACCAGCCATGGGCAGCTCTAGAGGAACTTGGGTGTCTGCAGAAGCTTCTGAGATGCAGTGGAGCCTGAGGTTCCTGTGTGTGGGCAGGAGGAAGGAGGATTGCTGGGAGCACCTCTCTGCCAAAGGGTCTATTAGGGACAAGATGGTGATGGTTCCACCAGCCTGGCTCAGGGACAAAGTGCTTGGCCTTCCTGGGCCACCAGTCCTCTGTAACACAGTGAACATCAGCTTGCTGGTACCCACCAGAGACGGACCTTTGGGTGGTAATGAGTGGCCAGGCAGATGTCACAGCCAGACAGAGGGACTCCAGCATGCTAATTCTGGAAGGGATGTGTCCCAAGCGGGCTGGAGAGGACATGCCAGCTGCCCTGCCTAAACAGGGGATGTGGAAGAGGAGGCTCCATCTTTGATGGTTTGCAGACACCTTGTACCCTGCAGCGCATTTGTCTCAGGCATTTTGGAGCAGACAACAGCAGGTAGAAGGAGAGGAAGATTGTGCAAGGAGCCTTATGGCAGATGCTCTAGGCATCCACAAGACCACATATATGGCTGAGCAGCCTTTTGGAGCCATTTGAGCTGATGCTGCCTTTGGAGACCTACTGGGAAAAGCCAAGGTTGGGTGGAAGAGGACTGGGAGAGCAGGATGTGGACCAAGGCTCAGCAGCAGTTTCCTGGCATGAGAGCAGGTTGTGGTTCAGTGCTTTTTTAGATGATGCTCTGCTCCTCACTGTTGGCAGGATTCCAGGCAAGGTTGACTTTGTGGATTTCCCTCTTGGGTGCATTTCTTTACACTTAGATGATGTCGTGCACTGAGCTTTGCTGACTGGGGCTCCTATGCTGTCCCCCCATGGCGCCTGCCAGAGCTGAAGGCAGACCTACCTGGTGGGGCATTTCAGAGCAAGGCAACCTGTGTGCAGTGAGTGCTGGGGGCACCTGGAGGGCCAGAAACACTCCCAGCTCTGCTTTTCCAGCCACAGCTCCCAGCAGAAATGGCACCAGAAAGAGCCAGAGTTATTGGTGATGCTTTGCTGAAGGACAACTGCTTTGAGTTTCCCTTTCCCGATTCTTCCCAAGGAGAAAAATTTGGCCTGGAATGGACTGAGCACAACTGCAAAGAGCCCAGGGGAAAGTTGAAGGCTGCCAGCTCACAGTGGCACAGCCGGGGTCCGGCTTAGTCACAGCCCGGGAATAGCCTGGAGTGACTCAGCACTGATTGCTTCGTGCAGGAGGTGTTGGTATGTTCTGCAGACAGAGATACCAGAGGGTTTGGCCAGGTGAAATTCCCTCAGTCTCTCTGGGATCTCAGGCCTTTGTGATGCACAAATCTGTTTGCAGGGCTTTTTGCTTATTTTAGGGGTACATCGAAGTTTTTATGCCTCTTTCTTCAAACAGGTAGTTTTGCTGAAGTCAAGTATTTCCAGCACTTTGTTCTCTGCTGTCCTTGTTACTGAACCAGTAACTTGTGCTACCCATGCACAAATAACTGGATTCAGCATGTGATGGCAGATGCCAGGGCAGCACTGGGCAGGGAAGGGCTGCACTGCTGTTATGGGGAATGTCCTGCTTGGGTAGGAAGACAGGGTGAGAGTAATTCCTTCCAAACCCTTTATTCCTCAACTTATTTCTTTAAAAACTTTCCTACCATTTTGGAGCTGCTGGGCTGAATGGGTTGGGAGAGGGCTGTGGGGAGTGTGCAGCAGAGCTGTGGGCAGAGGTCCAGGCAGGGCACATGTCAGGCTAAGCATCCTCTCAAATGCCAGTTGTCCAAAGCCCTAATTCATTTTCCTTTGGCACCTACAGATTTTCCTACATCTTGTTCTGAGTCCTGTAATCTCCCCTCAGACCTTTCTGCATCTACAAATGGAATAAAAATACAGGCTGCTTTCCAACAGCCTACACTGATCATCTCCAGTGACGCCCCTTTTCCATCCAGCCGTCCCAAAACTTGGTTTGACCCTCACCACGGGATGGGTTTTCATGTCTGTAGGATGACTGCACTGGTTTTTAAATCCCAGCTGAGCAGTGCCCAGCTCACAGGACCCTCAGCCCCATTGCCACTTTGTGTAGCAGCTGAAAACAATCCCCTTCAGATACTGGAGATGCTGCCATGTGTGTGTAATATGTAGGTTGCTTCCAGATCCTGGGGCTCTCCTGGCAGCATGGTCTCCCCCCTGGGCTGGAGTGTGTGGCACATTGCTGGTTCCCAGAGACATGGGCTTGGGGTATCAGTTCTAGTTTTGACCTCTCTGAGGCTGCGGGGAGTATGATGAGAGCAGCCTTGGCTCATTGTCTTGGATTTTGCTGTGAGCTCTTCATGTTTCTCAGCACCCCAAATGCTGGTGGTTTCTCATGTCCCTGGTGAGGTGTTCTAATGCTCCTAGAGCTTGTCCGGGTGGAATGGGGGAGGTCTAATGTACCCCTTTGGGCAAGGAGGGTTGGTTGGAGGCAGCAGAGGGGAAGGCGAGGAAGGAGACCACAGGTGGTCACCAAAGAGGAGGCAGTGGGATGCTGTCAGAAAACCAGTCTCTCCGCAGCAGCCGCAGCATCTTTTGGGGGAGTCCTGCAAGGTGAGCCCTGCCTTCATCTAACACCACTGTTTTCTGTCTCCTCCTTCCAGAACAGCTTGTGCTGGGAGCCCACAAAGAGCTGTCCCGGCGCTGGGACGCTGACTACGATACCTTCGTGCTGCCCCTGCTGGACGAGCAGCAGCCGTGCTACTTGCTGTACCGCCTGGACAGCCAGAACGCCCAGGGCTTCGAGTGGCTCTTCATCTCCTGGTCCCCCGACAGCTCCCCGGTGAGCTCCGTGCCGGACTGTGGCACCCCAGGGTGGGGACACTGGTGTGCTCTGGGAGGTGCAGGGAGGAGGAGGTGCTGGCCAAGGTGGCTTTGTTCTGGGGGTCAGGAGGAGCATTCACACCCTCCATCACTGTCCCTGGGTTAGGAAGTGGAAACTGCTTTGGGGATGGGGGAATGTTTTTAAGACACGATGAGATACACTGTGACTGTATCTCTGTCCTCTCTGCAGTGCTGCCTGAGGAGGTGGAGGGGCTGGGATGTACAAGGGGGAACAGTAGGGACCACAGGGCCAGGATGGAGACATCCCACTGCAGCTCTGGCCAAAGGCATTGCTGGGAAGAGCTGGCACTGGCACTGCCTTTCCTCCAGCCTGGCCCTGCTCTGCTCAAGGCTTGTGCAGAGTGGCTGCCAACCCTCCTCTGGGCCTGGCTCCAAAATCAGGTGTCAGAGAATGGGCAAAGAAGGGCTGCTGCATGAGAGGCAGGTTTAGAGGACGTCAGCAGGATGGCTTGGAAAATGCCATCCTGTTGAGCACATCTTTGGAACGAGCTTTCAGTGGGCCTGACATTTAGTGCTGTGTTAACGTGTGTGCTTACCATCTGTATACATATATGTGTGTGTGTGTGTATGCATATACATACAAACATATACATAGACATACATATATACTTATTATATATTTTATATAAATCTTTATGCTACATAGATTTACTCCCATTTTAATACATGCACTTGTCATAGATATAAAAATATATACACAAATATTTGTAATTATTTCATATTTCATAACATGCATATATAAAAAGACCCCCTGCAGTTTCTTGGTATATATCTAAGAGTTAGATACTATTATATATACACACGTATATGTATACACACATGTTTATACAATTATAATTAAATTATATCAATTTTGTATGTGTGTACATGTACATATACATGTGTATATATAATAATATATATTTTAAATACATATCTTTCAACAAACCACAGAGGGTCTCATTGCAAAAGCACAGAATGTGCCCAGTAGCACCTGCCACAGCTCTTCCCCTCGTTTTGCAGAACAAGGCAATAGAAGTGCCAAAGGCAAAAGTTGCTTTTAAGTGGCTCCAGTGGTATTTGTGCCTCCTCTAACCCAGGTGTGGGTGAGAAATGGCATGCTGGAGCTCAGGGGTTGGAAAGCAAAGCATGGAATAAACTGTGGGATTGTGGGCTGTGCTTGGCAAGGCTGTGCTGGGTGCTGGCAGCCCTGGAAATAGTGCTGATGGGTTTTCCTGCCTGCTCCCTACCCAGGGATACTGCCATTAGAAATCAGACCGAGCTGGAGACTGGGTGGTTGCTCCCAGGAGGGGCTGAGGTTTGTGGAGCTGGTGGTGGGATGGTGGGTGTGAGCACTGGGCCCCTCTCTGGTGCCCCGTGCCCCTCTGTGACAGCTCTGCCACCCCTCTCCTTGGCAGGTCCGGCTGAAGATGCTCTACGCTGCCACCAGAGCCACGGTGAAGAAGGAGTTTGGTGGGGGGCACATAAAGGATGAGATGTTTGGCACGGTGAAGGTACAGTGGTGGTTCCTGGGCAGCCTTTTGGATCTGACCCTGCATTTCAGCAGCCTCCCCTGGGCTCAGTGGTGGGATGTGGGATGCTGGTGTTTGGTGGGTGAACAGCACGAAGGTTGGTCCTTTAGTCACTTCAGTCTCCTGGGTGGCCATTGCTGCTTTCTCCTGCCCACATGGCTGTGGTCTGTGATAGAGGCTGTGGAGGAGGTGGGAGGAAGGCTCCAAGATGTGGAGCTGTACACTGAGTGGGAAAAGAAGCACCAGGTGGTGGCAGTGTCACTCCAGCAGCAACAGCTGCCTGCATGGCAGGGTTATCTGCTGCCTTGGAGGTTTCTCCTTCTCTTCCATAGGCACTTGGCAGGGGGAGTTGCACAGGGCCTCCTAAGCATCAACCTGGTGCCAGTGGGAGCCAGGGAGCATCCCCCCTCTGCTCCTGTTGTGCTGCTCCTGGACTGTGGGCTCTGCTTTTTCCTCTCACTTCCATGAGCTCCATTAATGAGCTCCATTAATCAGCCAGAGGAGCCCACAGCCATGGGTGTCTGTGGAGGGGCAGGGTGGTGTGAACAGGCATCAACAGTCATGGGCACTGTTGAAAATCAAGTGGGATTTGCGTGGAGGCATCCAAGAGCCACTACTCAGTCCTTACTCCCAGTAAGGAGGGAGCCCAAGACCCACGGGGTTGCTCAGACCCATTTCAAGGATGGAGGTGCGTCCAGCCCTGCAGTGATAACCACCCCTGATGTGTCTCCTGTCCCTCTGTCTGCAGGAGGATGTGTCCCTGAGTGGTTACCAAAAGCACGTGTCCTCCAGCTCTGCCCCGGCCCCACTGACTGCAGCTGAGCAGGAGCTCCAGCAGATCCGCATCAACGAGGTGGGTGCCCAGCAGCCCCTGGAGAGGAACCTGAGACCCTCTCAGCACAAAAGGATGTGGGATGCAGGGAATGAACATTCAGCTAAAAGGGACGGCTCATTTTTATTTTGCCGTCTTGTACCTCTGCAGTTAAACCCATTCCTGCCCTTGCCAAGGCGACCAGGCCTCCTCACAGTCAAACTGTGGTGGCATAAAGAGGAATTTACACTATTTTTTTCTCCTTCCTTGGATGTGAGCTCAGGACTGCATTTTGCTGGCAGTCAGAAGATGGTTTGCAGCTGGAAGCAGGCAGCAGTCTCCAACCTCTGGGTGTTGGGGCAAAAGCCAGAGCTGAGTTTGAAGTTCTGGGGAAGACAGTAATAATTCAGGCTTATCTTTGGGCTGCAACAGCATCCTCTCCCATACTCTTCCTCTGTGGCTATAAATATGATGAGTGCTGTCCCAAAAAATACAAATTTTAGCCTGAATTTGGGGGCTTACGTGCTGGAAAGGGTGTGGAAGTGTCATGGGGTGGGACATCATCTCTCTGCCAGCATTTCAGCCATTCATCCCAACTTCTGTGGTGCTGTGAAACACCAAGAGAAGAAAGAGGGTTGGCTCTCTGGGTGTGAAGACCACCTAGAAGCAGTATTTTTTGGGATGAGGGGTTTTCCCTTAGATGTATGGAAAACCTTCCTGTCTGGTCAGTGCTGCAGGATTAAGCAGTTTGAGGGGTTGTTGGGTGTGTCTGACAGAGTCCTGTGGCCCAGGTAAGTAGCACTTGTGGTGCTCATTTTCTGATTGACCTGCCATTTTCTTCCCACCCTCACCTTTGTGAGATGCAGCTCTCGGGTGGAGGTGCTGCTGCCATTTAGTTTGCTGGGGGTTATTTTAAAGGTACATGGTCCCCTGTTGTCACCAACATTTAGAAAGAGATGAAGATGGGTATGGTTTTGCCTGTGGATTTGAAGGTGGGGAATGGCCAATGCTGGGTGGGCTGAAGTGTTGGTGTTTCACACTGCTTTCCCCAGGGTGGGGAAACTCAGGACTCTCAGTAAATGCAGCTTGAAGTGAGTTTCTGGAGCCCTGCAAAGCAGAGGGCTGTGATCGAGGGGGGCTGTGTGGGAGCAGCTCACAACCTGCAGCACCCCACTGGTGCCTCCAGCCGTGCAGGTTGCCTGCAGCTTGCAGGGTCCCTGCACACATGTGCACCTTGTGGTGGGTCCTTCCCTGTGCTTGCACGTTGCAGTTCCCTTTGAGGGAGCAGATCCAGCACTTGGCAGCGAGTGGTCAGGACCAGCAGCAACTGGGACTTGGCCACACAGCAAGCCCTGACCTCAGCACTTCTGTGTGTCTTGCCCAAGTCCCCTCTAGCGGTCCAGGACCCTCCACATCCCCCTGCGTTCATCCAATCTCTTAGGATTTTGGAATTGACACATGGGATGTGGTTTCTTTAAAAGCCACCAGGGCACAAGTGATTTGCTGTGCCCCTCACCTGGAGCTGCTGCTGAGGGCTCTGCTCCCCTCTCCTCTCACACTGTTGGTCCACAGGTTTGCAGTCTTCACTCTGGACATGGCTGCATTTCTCCCTGTTCTCCCTGGGATCCTCCTCAACCACCGGGGAAGTGTGGAGAGGGAGTGGGAGGGGTCAGCAGCAAAGCAGGAAGAGGAGGACGATGGCTGCAGGGCAGCAGGTTCAGGACAGGCACAGCAAGGACACTGAGCAAGGAAGGACTCGGGTTTGCACATCCCCCAGGGAGGTGCCCAGCCTTTGGAAAAGCAGGTTTGAGGCTGCATGAGCCAAGTTTTCACTGTGGACAGAGGTGATGTCATGAAATACCCTCCCTCATGATAGCTGGGTGGGAGCTCACGGAAATCTGCCATTTGCTTTATATATCTGTATTTTTAAATAGCTGGAAAATGCCAGCTTTACTGAGCTGAGAGTTGTCAGCAGACCGTGGGCTAAGAAGCAGCTTTGAATTTTGCATTGAGCTTAACACCCACGAATGGGGAGTCTTTCTAGAAGTGTAGCAGGTTCAGGAACACGGTGATGGGGCTGTGGGGGAGAGGAAGGCGGGCTTGGAGCTCAAAGAGGAGGCAGGAGAATTAAAGGGAACTAAAGGGGGGGTGCCACTGCAGTGTGTAAGGGGGTGTCCTTAGTAGCTGCTCCACAGTGTTGGTGAGTGGGTAGAGCAGAGGCTTCACCATACCACACCCATGAGGATTTTACTGTAAGACGGAGAAATGCTCGTTAGCCAAGGTCAGCATCATACCAGGAGTGAGGAAAGAGATAGGGAAAATCCAACCTAAGGAAAAGGAGATAAAATAACCCCGCCCCAGGCAAGCCTGCTGCCAGCAAGGCTATCAGGCCAGGATGTGGCATGTGCTCAGCTGTCCCGTGCATGGCTCTCAGGCTGTGCCCTGGGGAGTGTTTCAGGGAGCCAGTTTTTAATGGTTTTGAAAAGGGAAGGAGTAGAAAATACAGAGATGTATGGGGGAGTTGACATTGCTGGGACAAATTTCCATCTCTTGGTGTTTTTGGACTTCAGTGCGCTTTGCATTGAGGCTTGAGGTCTCTCCAGTCCCACTATAACCCTCCCAGCCTGCTTACATTTATGGGAGGTGTTGGCCGTGGTGATGTCCTTGCGCTGCCCTTGGGCCCTTGCTGGTTCCATGGCATCCCCTGGGATAGTAGGACAGCAGAGCTGGAGGCCAGCTGGACTTCATGCCCACCTGAGCAATTCTTTTCCTTTCCTAAGAGCTGCGCCTTCATGCCCTGCTCGTCCTCCAGGATGCTTGGTATTGATAAAGGTTTGGGCATTTTTTCTTCCTAAACCTTTAATTTATGCTTTTTGGAGGAGGATAGCCCAAAATCTATTGCTGCAACTGCTCCCAGCCCTGGGCTGGTGCCACCCCAGCTGGGGAGCCAGCAGGAGAGGGGACAGGGACAGGTTCTGCACAGAGACATTGGCAGAGACACTGCATGTGGGGCTGCCTGGATTCAGGGCTGGGGTTCTCCCCTCTGCTCCTCCCCAGTGCTGACATCTTCTGTATCATTTTTTGCTGCTCTCCCTGCCCACATTGCCAGGAGAGGCCTTCCCTGGCCTCCAGCAAGAGAGATGATACTGCTCCATCCTCTCAGCCATGTCCGTGTGTCCTCCACCCTGTCTTGTTTCACACGAGACACCCCCCCGTCCCTGCGCAGGGTGCCATTGACAGTGTGTCTCCTCTCCCCATGCTCACAGGATTCCTGTTCCCAAGACTCAAGCACCGAGATGGTAGGCTGCTCTGCCTGCTTGATGCCCGGTTTTTCCTTCTCCTGGCATTGTTTTTCTGCATGTTCTGCTCCGGGCACCTGAGTCCATCATACCTCTGGGATGTGGGTACCAAGTGGGGCTGCTGTAACAAACGGCAGTCCTGTAAAGAGACCCACTTTGGTGCTGCCGACTGGTTTTGAGATGTCATCTCAAACTCCTGCATTTCTCTTGGCATGCCTTGACTTTTCTTCCTTTTCTCTGTCAGGGGGAGGGCAATGAAGAAAGAAAAAACCATAAAGGTTGGACTCTATCCATAATCTCCAAAACAGACCCCAAAGGAAAGGGACCCACGCTCGCTGCAGGGCACCTGAGTTAGAGTTGCTGGACTGTTTCTCTGGGAGGGGTTCTTGAGGTGGGATGGGCTCCTCCGCCGTTGGGGTGACGCCGTCTCCCTGTATTCTGTGGCAGATGGTGGGGGGCTGTTGCTGCTGCCCATCGCTGGTAGAGTACCCCGACCCTGAGGAGGTATGGTGTGCCCGCCGCGTCCTCACCTCCCTGCCTTTCAGTCCCCGTGAGGGGCCCCCGCTGTGGCTGGATGGAAATGTGATGTCTTTGCAATCTCTTTCTTTCCTTCTTTGAAGTGGGGTTTGATCTCCTGGACTAGGGCGTTTGCTTGGGGTACGGGCAGCAGCCTCTGCCTTGTAGGGGTTGTTGGGGAGGACAGCGTCTAGGATCTTTCCCAGCTGTGGATCTCCAATTCCCCAGCTCCAGCATTGGAGGGAATGCCCATCTGCTGCAGTTAGACCCACTGAGGAGGGTGGGTTGTCCTCCCTGCTGGTGGGGACCTGTGCAGCTGAGTGCTGTCATTTCAGGGCTCCTCCTGACACACATAGGTTGCAGTTGGAAATGATTGGAGACAGACACGTGCCAGCACTGATTGTAGTATTCCTGTCAGGGATTCACTGGGAAATGTTGGTTTTGAGCTGGTCTTTGCTGGGAGTGAAGTGTGGGGTGCATGGCTGGGCCCAGGTGATCTCCCAGAATGGTGGTACAGTGACAAGCATCACCATCCTGAGCCTGGCTGACTGTGGTAGTTTCATGCTGTGGCCCTGTGGGCTGGGTGTCAGGAAGCTCCTTGGATGAGAAGCTTTTAGCCACAGCACCAGCTGGTTTTCCTTTCTCTCCCTTTGCCACCCTTTGCCACTGCCCTGACACTCGAGGTGGTCTCCATCCCCAGGTGAAGACGGAGATCAGCGTGGAGAGCAAGCACCAGACGCTGCAGGGCCTGGCCTTCCCCCTGCAGCTGGATGCCCAGCAAGCCATCCAGGCGCTCAAGCAGAAGAAAATCAACTACATCCAGCTGGTATGTCCCTCACGTGGCTCCTCCATGCCCCACTGCCAATACCTCTTGCTGCCATCTCTCACTTCCATCCGCTCCCCTGTCCCTCTGCCCATCAGAAGCTGGATCTGGAGCGGGAGACCATTGACCTGGTGCACACGAGCCCCACAGAGATCTCTGACCTGCCCAAGAGGATCCCCCAGGACTCAGCTCGCTACCATTTCTTCCTGTACAAGCACTCACATGAGGGAGACTACCTGGAGTCTGTCGGTGAGAGCCTCAGCACTGGGGATGGCTGGTTCGAGCCTGTGGGTGTCCCTGTCTTCCCTGGACCATTGCTGACATGGGGAGCAGGCAGGGATGGGGATAGGGATGGTGGGGCAGGGAACCTTGAGTCAGTTCCCTCCTGTGGTGGGTGCTGGCAAACACGTTGGTGCCAAAAAAAGGCTGCCATGTGTGGTTCAGGTCTTTCCAGGTGCTGCCACAGAGGATTTGAGCAGGGGTTGGTGGCCATTGTGTTTCAGGCAGAAAAAAAAACAAACAAAAAAAGAGGATATTTGGTAAGGGTGATGGATAGGATGGCTCACCTTCTGTTACTGAGTAAAAGGACTGGAAAAGCCATGACCAGGGTAGGATGCAGCTGGTGTACCCTGGCCATGGTCCTGGGCAGCATCCCAAGCCCCGCTGTCTTCTCGCAGTCTTTATCTACTCCATGCCCGGGTACAAGTGCAGCATCAAGGAGCGCATGCTCTACTCCAGCTGCAAGAGCCGGTTGCTGGACACTGTGGAGCAGGAGTTTTGCCTGGAGATAGCCAAGAAGGTAAGTGTGAGCCCTCCCAGAGGGGATGGAGCAGAGACCCGTGCTGGGCATCCTCAAGGCACTGTGCTGCAGCCTGGCTCCAGCCCCTCTGGTGGCCTTGGTGGGCAGTCGGGTGCCCCAAAGGGGAGCTGCTGACCCGCTCTTGCCGCTCCCGAGCGCAGATCGAGATCGACGACGGAGCGGAGCTGACGGCGGAGTTCCTGTACGAGGAGGTGCACCCCAAGCAGCACGCCTTCAAGCAGGCCTTCGCCAAGCCCAAGGGGCCCGTGGGCAAGCGGGGACAGAAGCGGCTGATCAAGGGGCCGGGCGAGAACGGCGAGGACAGTTAGATCCCACAGGGCTGGGCGGTGAACGGACGGCATCCCCGCGGCGCTGCCCGCCCTCCTCTCTGCTGACCTGGGGAGCTTTCCCTCCATCTCAGCCTTTTTTTTTTTTCCTTCTTTTTTTTTTTCCTATTTCATTCCTTTTTTAAACATCAGGATGGCTTCTTGCACCTGGGGGCAGAGCGATGGGGAGGGTTCAGGGTTGTCGGTGTTTCTTTTCCCTGTGTCTTTGTGCAAGCCCTGGGGCTGCTGGGGGAGGACTGGGGCAGCAGGGCCATGTCCCCAGCCTTGCTCCTGTCCCCCCTTGGGTCACAGCCACTGCTCTCTGTGTCCCCTGGGTGACTGAAGGACACGCTACCTGAAAGCTGCTCTATGCAAAGGGAAGGGGGTGGCGCTGGGGATTCCTGTTTGAAAAGAGAAAATGCTTTTTTCCCTGCTGCCCCAGCCCGCAGACTTTGCTCCCCTGTCCTGCTCTTGGTGTGCACAGCCCCTCTGCCCCAGGCCTGGAGTGATCCCGCACCTCCTCAGGGTGTGGGCAGGACCCCTTCCTGTAGGGTGGGCTTTGCTTCCTGTGGGATGGGAGTTTCTCCCTGCAGAGAGCCAGGCAGTGGGAGGTGGAAGTTCCCCACTGAGTCCTGAGCTCAGCCTGGACCTGAAGAAAGGTCACTCTGCCTTTGGGTGATGTTTGCGTCCCCTTTTTGAACTGTCCCAGTAAGGCTTTTCCCTTCAGAAGGAGCTGGTACAGCCCTGACTCAGCCCCATCCCTGTTCAGGATGGGATGTGAGGGGCTCCTGAGCCCCTGCCTGCCCCCCAGTACTCCCTGGATTTTTAGTTGGCTCCCTGGGCTGGGGCAGCCCCATGTCTTAATAATCACATGGGCTGCCCCAAATCCTTGTAGGGGGAAGTATGACAGCCCTTGTGTGCCCCCCATGGACATCCCCAGCCACCGAGGGCCACCACTGGCCCCTCGGGCTGAGCTTGGCACTGTGATTTGGGCTGCACTGAGGGTTTAGGGGGAGAGCACCTTGCTGCTGGGTTCAGTGAGGGCTCGAGAGCTGCCTTCCTCCCTGGGAGGATGGAAAGGGGGTCAGTGAAACCTGCCCTCTGCTTTCCAGCCGTGGCGGTGAACGTGCCGACGTTGCCTTGACCTCGGCGGAGTCAGGGGGTTGAAGCTGGGGGGAGCAGAGCACACTGTACTGAACGCTGTATTTTCTAAAGAATAAAGTATTTTTAAAACAGTCTGATGCTCTTTGAAGGTCCCCTGGGTTCCCCAGGTTTGGGCATTTAGGAACTGTGGGTTCCAAAGCTGCAAAAATTCCTCGGATGTTTGGAACCAGTAACTCTCACAGCCTGCCTGCCAGGGCTGCATCGAGCCCTCACCACCCCAAGGACATTTACACTTCTATCCAGGGGTCTGGGACAACCTTTTAATGTCTGGCAGAGGTTTTGATGCTGGATAACTCCAGCAATGCTCAGAGCTAGAGCCAGCTGCAGGAGGCAGCATCCCTGCTCAGCCCAGCTTCCCATTTTTAATTGCTGGTGATGATTTTGCAAGGCTGCAACTCTGCTCCTGGGGCTGTTCTCTTGTCTGGAGCAAATTCCTTCCAGGCCATGGGGAGAGAAAGCAGAAGGATGCAGAGCCAAGAGAAGAGAAGGCAATGGAGTCCACCCACATCCCAGGCTCCCAGCCTTCCCACTCCTTACTCAGGGCAAGGCAGAGGTTCCCAGGCTCCTGGGAGGGAAGCCAGACCCTGCATCTTCCTTGGTGGCAAGCAGTCATCCTGCCAGAGCTCTTCAGCATCTGAAGGAAACCCAACAGCCCAAATCTCGGAACTCCAGCTGGGCTGTGGGTCCTGAATTTCCCAATAACAGGCCCTGATGGAGTAGCAGGGAAGTATCTCCTGGTCTGTGACACAGCCACCAAAAGCTGCTGCCTTGCCTCACCTTTCCCAGAGAATCTCGGCTGCAATTTGGATACCTGTTTTTTTTTTATTTATTATGATGTCCTGAGCAGGTTTTCCAGGTTTTCAAGGCTCCCTGTGTGCTACACTGGCACAGCCTCAACCAGCCTGGTGGGGTTTGCACCAGAGCTGTGCTGTGTCTCAGCTTCATGCCCAGGATGAGACAAATAATTTGGGGAGCTAGCTAGAAAACATTAAAAAAAAAAAGTTTAATGCAAACCAAAAACCTAACCTTACATCATTTTCTCTTTGGCATGGAGGAGGAGAAGGAGGAGAGAAGATGCTGCTAAGCAGGGAGCAGCCTCAGTGCAGGAGAGCTCCCTCTGCATCAAACACTAATAATGCTGGGCTGATGCCACTGGAGTCGTTTGACAAGCTGATTCACCCTTCTCCTTCAGATCCTGCTGTCCTTCTGTGCTCGGTATTTTTTAAACTTGCCCAAACACTGAGGGGGGGGTGAGGGCTGTCCCTCACATCCCACCTGCCCCTCTCACTGCCCCCATGTCCCTGCCAGTGCAGCCATCCCAGGTGACAGCCCGCTGTGCTAAAGGATGATGGTGTGTGGCCATGGGACAGATGGCCAGGAGGAGTCCAAGGGCTGCAGGTACCCATCTGGGCACCCTTTCCTTCCCATCCTATCTCCTCCCATCCTGTCTGATTCTGTCCTCTATCCTATCCACCAGCCCATTCTCCATTTTCCATCCCAACCTGTCCTTTCCTGTCCCCTCAGATCTTATCTCATCATGTCCCCCCATCCCTATCCTTCATATCCCCTCCCTTCCTGCCCCACCTCCCAATCCCATTCCATCCCACCCCCTCCTGCGTCCTCACTTGGCACAGGTGGCACAAAGCCAGGCACAGGTGGGCAGACAGCACTGTGCTGGGGGCAGCCTGGCCACACACACAGCCTGGCTCTGCATCCCTCCACCCCACAGGTCAGGGGGGCTCAACCCCCTCATCCTCCTGCTTGCCTGTCCCACACTTTCCTGTTTGCTTTTGCAAGGCTTGCCAGGATTCAGACCAATACACAGCTCACTCTGATAATTTCGGTTGAAAATTAGTAGGATAAAAGAGAGAGAGTGGGGGACAGGAAGGTGCTGAAGCAGCACAGGGGGAGAGGAGCCAAACAGCTGACAGGCAGAGCACCAACATCACATGTGCTGGGTTCCCTTTGGAAAGTGGGTTACACACCCAATGCTAGCTCCACACCAAGCAATTCCTGAGGACAAAGCACTCACAAACCTGGCTGCTGCCTCCTGCCCACGTGTCCCCACACCCAGCACACACACAAGCGTGCACACACATATCAGCCTCTCTCTTTTTAAGGCTTGAGTTAAAAGCCTCCTGTGCTGTGTAGCAAAAGCTCTGGGGTTTGGGGTGAGGAAAATCCACATATGGTCAGCAGTGACTTGTGCCCATTGTGTCAGGGGATAAGGCCACCCCATGGTGACATCTGCCAGCTTCAAAAAGAAGGGGGAGCTGCAGGGGGCTGTGGCTGAGCACCCCTACAGTGCTCAAGGTTTTTAGGACTCACAGACAAAGGTTCATGGGCTCCCCAGCAAATGAGCCACAGGGTAAACAATACGACCATGATGCTTTTCCATATGGCATTCCCAGATGGAAAAGGACAAATTCTCCAGAGGACACAACTCCTTTAGCTTCTGTTCCCCTGAGAGCTGAAGCAGAGGAGCTGCAAAAAGTTACAGCTGGTTGTAAGCTGAATGTGTGAATTGAAGAAGTCTACTGGCATCTGGGCCATGAGATCACAGGAGCCCAAGGGGAAGGGATATGAGCCCTTGCCCTCTCCAGAGTTCTGTGTTCTGGCTGTGGTAGGAAGAGCACCCCCTTGCTGCCTCCTCCCAGCCATGGGGAACACGTGCTTCTGCTTGCACTTGGGATGTTTTTGCTGCCCCTGTACCACCCAGAGTTTCTCTGTTATGTAAATGGATTAAGAACTAGAGGAGGGTTTGAGTTTAGGGATATGCAGTGTTCAACTAGATGGATTATTTATGCCCCAGACAAGTATTAGTCATGACTTTATGGTTGCATTCTTGCTTCCTCATTCTGCCACTGTCATTGTCTGACTTTAAACATATTTTACTGATTACTTCCTCTATTATTTTTCCAGAAACTAAACTAAAGTTTACATAACTTATCCCTACTTATACAACCCACAATTCAAGTTTTATTTGCTGGGAAACAATATGTGTTTGTTTTTTTCCTTCTTTGCCCCTTTCATTGGGGAAAATTTATCCTATTATTATCCTATTAGGTTTGTCTTTATTTTGCAGTTGAGTGATGGACTTCTGCTGGCCTCTTGCCGTGTCCTGGTTCTGCTTTCACATTCCTGCTTGCCAGCACCAGTGCTAAAGGTAACTTGTCACAGCTGCTGTTAAGGGGTGTGGTGGTACCAACTGCCACGTGCCCAGGTTAGTCTGCTCCTTTCATTTCAAAGGTTGCCACCTTTGAGTTCTTGGCATTCTCTCCTGTGATTAATTTGGAGTAACTTTTGAGATTTCTAATAGGTGGTACCTTTCTGTGTCTTATTTCTTGTCCTTGGTGGTACAAAGTGTTGAGTAGCTGTTATAAAAACTAGGAACTAAAACTGGGCTTGTTAACTGGTTTGTAAAATGCCCTGGGCCAATTCTGAAAGCCTTCAGTGAAGAAACTAGAAATGCAAGTAACCTGGTGCTGTCAGAGTGTGGCTTTACCTGAGTCAACATGTCGTGTTATCTCCCACACACACATTGATTGCTTACAGCTGTTCACTGATTGCTGCCAAAGTCTGGAGTGACATTGCTGGGGACACTGCCCTAGGAGAGGCACAGGTAAGATCTGTGGCTTTTTGCTTCACATCTCAAGTTAGTGTAGTAATACAACCTCATAGATAATGAGATCGGTAAGGGAGATGCATGTTCGTTGAGTCTTAGACCACAAACTACTACTGGCAAGGGCAGGGGGGGGTCACATCTTCCCTCCTACAGAACATCTGCATGTGGCAGAGGTAGTGACCCCCTGGCTGGCTGGCAAAGAGCTTTTTGAAAGATGTTTTATAAGAACTACTCTGAGAACAGCAGTGTGCGTCAGTACATGCTTAAACTACTAGTGAACTCCAGTTGATAGACTGATGATTTGCCATCATCTGGGCTTCTATCTCCTCAGCACGTGGCTCTTTGTGACATTATAATGGGTCACTAAAGGGAGGGAGTTTCACAGCTCACCTGTGAGCATGCCAGTAGCAGGCAGTGCCAGGTTGGCTTGTCACAGCCAGAAAACAACTGTACCTGGACAGACTTAACGAGTCAGGGAAACATGAAAGCAACTGTAGCAGTTACTGGACAAGCCTGTACAGGAAGGGAGCAGTTTAGTGCTCTGCTCTGACTTCATGCCAATCTTGACCTCTGAGGATGTGTGTACACCCACAGAAATACTTCCTCCTGTTCAAAGCCTCCCCTTGCTATTCATGGAAGCATGAAAGAGGGTGGCAATTAGGCATAACGGGTCTAAGTTTGCAGAGAGGTTGCAAAAGACTTTGTCAGAGACCTGAATTGTTAACTATTTGCTGACAGCCAGTTTTTACACCAAAGTCTCCCTCTGAGTGCTCTGGAGAGCAGGTCATGCAGACTTGCAGGTTGTCCCTGGCTGCCTCTGTCTCTGCATCTACCACCCCACTAACCTTAGCTTTGTAACTGTCAGGTAGTCAGAAAATACCTCTTAAATCCCACAAACACCTTTTTTGGGCATCAGAAGGGCAGTGCTTGTGCACAAAACTATAAAGAATAGGGTAATAGAGGGAGACAGAATCCAGCAGAACCCATTCTAAAATGCCTGCCTCACACCCACTGACACTTCAGTTCCATTTCTGGAAGGTACACAGAGAAGCAAACAAAACTAACTGGGCATTAGGGCTCTAGAAATTTATTTTCAGAGCTTAGTGCTTCAACTACAATTAAAATACTTGAGCAATTAAAAAATGCTACTGACTTGATACTAGAACTAGACAACAATACAACACTGTTCCCTTCATGCACTGACAGATACTAGTTTGCTCATGCCACTGAAGTAGGCTCTTTCCCGTTCACTCATCACTTCAAAGTGTAGGGGTCTTCTACAGAAGTTGCATTCAGCTGATGAGTGTGGTTTCAGCTCCAGACCAACATCCTTCCAAGTAGCCAGCAGTTTGTCTGTTAAGCAAAGTTCAAAGATCAAAGCTTAAGAGAGTGGATTGCTTTAGAGAAGTAGCAGAAGTGTCAGCATACTTATTCTCCTGGCAAGTGAGGAGGGATAATAGGATTTCACTCTGACAATTTACCTCTTGAGACAACTGGGCTGCAACTAAGTCTCAGCTATCCTCATAGCACCTCTACTGACAGGATCAAGCTGCTACTTTCCCTGGACAGATCCATGTTTAAGACAAGTTAACAGCTCAGGTGAGAACAGCAGACTTCTCTGGGCTCCACATAACATGTGAAGGTCGGTCTGGACAATGCCTGAGCAGAACCCTGGCAGGGTGGCTGTGGCAGAACCAGCTGGGTATAGGACTGCACTGGCCTTGCACCCTCTGTTCTAGGTCACAATGCACCAGCCTTCACATGTCACACTCAGAGAAGTTCAAGTGCAGAATTATCTGCTCCTGTGCTGCAGCAGTGGAAAGACACTGCCCACGTGGTGACATCTCAAACTTTTGTGTTCCTGTCTCCTCTTTAGTACAAAGACTGCATAGACAGGTCAGTATCCTCCTTGCAGTGATGCAAGAACCCACTCACCAATAAAGTAACTCATCATCTGAGGGGTGTGGTGAGGTGTAGGGGCGATACGTAGCAGCTCCTCTCCACGGGGAACTGTTGGGTAGTTGATGGCTTGGACATAAATGCTGTGCTGGCTCATCAGCTTGTCACAGATCTCTGTGTTTTTAGCAGCATCTGAAACCTGAAGTTCAACATTTTAAGTTACATGATCAACCAACAAATGCAAGGTGTCAGAACCATCAGACCAACTTAGAATGCAAGAGAGCTGGTCTCTCCTGTGCCACTGTAAATAATATGTATGTCAGAAATAAGGGGTAATAAAAGTTTGAACTGTAGAGCCCTCTGGGTATAAACACAATCACTGCAGCCCAGGCAGTTAGCTGTTCATACCCCAAATCTGGTTTTTACCAGCTTGCTACCAGTTTCCCTGCTTTCTGCATACTGTTAGATTGTGGGTTTCATACACTTTCACACACTGCTCAGGTGTGCTTGTTAACCAGGCTGAGCTCAGCTTCAGTCAGCCTCCTGGCCCTTCAGTTTGAATACCAGGCTGACTTTGAGCTTTGTGAAGGCAGTAACTAATACCTGGAAGTGTAATGTGATCACAGACAGCAAAATGGGTGCCAGAGTCCTGTGCCAACAGCACCCTAAGTGCTCACCCTTATGGGAATGATGTGACTGGGGCAGTGCACCACAGGAAGCCCCGCATCCATCAGCATCTGCCTCATGAGCTTCACGTTGCGTTGGTGCTGGCGCCTCAGAATCTGCCCCTCTGGGCTCTTGAGGGTGCGGACAGACTCCAGGGCACCAGCCAGGAGCATGGGTGGCAGGGACGTTGTGAAAATGAAGCCAGCGGCGTACGAACGGACCGTGTCTATCAGAGAACTTGTGCTCGAGATGTATCCCCCTACACATCCAAACGCTTTGCCTGAAGAAGAACAAAAGGCAACCCAACTTATTCCTTCCACCCATTAGAATGACTTGAAGTCTACAGGATTACAGCCTTTCACTTGAAGGAATGAGTTATTTTGACAGATACTTAGCGCAGTCATGGCAGGCAGCAATTCCTGCCCTCTGCTAATCCTATATTTACTCAGCACGTGGTACAGCTTTGTTTTTAAGCCAATCTTGAGAACCCGGATCTAGTTACTACACAGCAAGGACAGTTCAAGACTCTCAAATGCTCAAATTTTGATTTTAAGGAAGACTTTCTAAGTCCAATCATCAAGGAGAGACTCCAATAGTGACCCCAAGTGATCAACACTAAGTCTCTCAGCAGATTTAAAATAATCTGCTCCAGAGATGCTACAAATAGCCCATGCTCCCAAGGAGCACAGAAGGCTGTTACTGTAATGGTGCAGTTGATACCAGCCCCCCTTTCCAGATGTTCAGCTAGCAGAACAGCCACAGACAGAACTAAGGTGTCTGGTGAATGCTTCTGTTCCCATCAGGCTGTAACCCAAGCTTGTAAGTCCCAGAGCATGAGCTTTCCTAGTAAGTTTTATTTCTGTTTTGAAAGCTGTTTAAACAGCCTTTCAACTTGCAGCAGTAAACTTACTCCTGAGCCTGCATTCTACTCAGATAATTGCAGTTGCTTTGGTTCTTGCCAAATCTCTTTACATAACACCCCATCTCAGATTTCTAGATTAGGAGCACTTCATTTCACATAAAGGAACTGAGTACTACTAAATATAGAGAACTACTCTACCAGCATTGTTACCTGAATTTATTCTTGAGTTGTATAACATGCCACTGGAGGACTTTTTGCTTAAGGTACCGTTGTTTGGGGTTTTGCTTTGACTGATCTGTAAGACAGTCTAAGGAGCTTAACAGAAGCTTTTCAGACTGTGGGGCACACTTAAATCCTTTGGGCTTTTTGAAAAATCCTACCCCTAACAGCCCTTAACAAGTTCATTTGAGTAGACTGATTTTTGAGCTAACCCACTTAATTTGGCTGCTCAAAAGCTTTGCTGCCTTAGCTCCTGTGGAAGTGCCAGCCGTGCATACCAAGCGTTCCAGAGATGATGTCCATCTTGTGCATGACTCCATCCCGGTCTCCTATGCCACCACCTCGAGCTCCATACAGCCCCACAGCGTGCACTTCATCCACAAAAGTGATGGCCCCGTGCTCGTGGGCCACGTCACACAGCTCTTCCAGGGGACACACTGCACCTAGGAACCAAAGCAGCAACTGGCAGTTTAGGATCCCCTGCATGCAGCTTGGCTGAACACCACAACTACCCCTAAACACCCCTCACAGCACCATATGCTTTTAGACCCAAAATTTTTGGGTTTTGAGGACTAACTGGAAGCAGAGAGGAGGGTTTGATGTCAACTTACCATCCATTGAGTGAACGGTTTCAAATGCAACAATTTTCGGCGTGGATGGATCAGATTTCTTCAACAGTTCTCGAAGATGGTTGACATCGTTATGGCGAAATATATGTTTTGGCACCCTGCTGTTACAGATCCCCTGGATCATGGAGGCATGGTTTCCAGAATCAGAGTAGATCTCACAACCTGGGGAAACACTCCAGTTACACTCTTCAGTACAGAAAATATTGATTCCCAGCATTGTTTTATGTCTGTGACGCGTTCAGGAAACATGGGTAGCATGTTCTTGAAAGTAATGCTCTTAACCAAAGAGCAAGGTACAGATCACAAAGCAAGAGTAATATTTAAGGTTTATTTTAGGTGTTCACCCTAACACAAATCAGAGCTTAAGGAAATACAGAAGACTTTTTTTCAAGTCCCCAGTACTTTTATCTAACTCTTGTAACTTCTGAATTCCCCATCTCCTTTTCACATAGTTTAAATGCAAGAGCAGAACACACTCTGCTTGTCTAATTCCTTCATCAGTTCCCAGCTCCTAGATCTCAGTAGACTGATACAACGATTTGTGATGAACGTAACTTGAATATAGCATTAAAAGCAGCACCCAACCATACTTTGCTGATGGGTTATGATGAATCCTCACTTTGGACAGCTGTTTTTAAAACATAGTCCAAACAGCTTAGGGCAAGCCTGTGTTTTTTGTGGTAACAGGTACAGTTTGAGATCTCACCTGGCAGCATTTTAGCTAAAGTGAAGAGAGTGGAGTCATTGGCTACAAAGCAAGATGAGAACAACAGTGCTGCATCTTTTCCATGAAGATCAGCTAGTTCTTTTTCCAAGTCGACATGGAATTTACTTGTTCCTGAAATGTTTCTTGTGCCCCCTGCTCCAGCACCATGTTGTTTCAGCGTATCCCTAAAGAGGGTCCAAAGAGAGGCATTAGCATTGCTGTGTGGCACAGAGAAGAATAAAGGATCATTGCTGAAAACATTCTAGTACATAATCAGCATTAGACTAAAAAGGAACAGGCTACAAAAAGCACTGTTAGTTCTTTGAGCAACCTGCACAACGCAGGAATCCAGGAAGGTGATGAAGCACAGCTGCAAGATACCCTCCAGTTTATCTGGTAACTTCTGGGGGCTTCCAAGGAAAATCCAAGGAGCAGAATCAGTGACCAACAAGTATAGTGCAGTCCTGGAGCTAAACACTAAGTTACCTACTCCAGCTTAACAGAAGAGCACATGCTTAACTGCATACCAAGAATCGTATCAGAAGCAGCTTATGTAGCCCTGTACAGAGACCAATCTTCAGAAGCCTTCCTATGAAAGCTTCTGCAGGGCAACAGAGCTTGAAACTGCCTCTTAAGAGCATGGCACTACTCACACAACTGCTCCACAGACACGAGGGTGACGGCTCATGCCCAGGTAATCATTGCTGCACCAGACAGACACCTCTTTCTTGGTGATCAAAGAGTCAGTGTAGTCATCTGCCATGGGGAAGATCTGTGCCTTTCGGTTCACCGTTTTGAACACTCGGTAGGTGTGATCCTTCTTCTTTTCATCTATCTTTTTCTCAAAGAACTGATCATACTGGAAGGTGGATACAGCTGAAATGAGACAGACAGAGGCTTAAGCACACAGGAAATAATCACAACAGATCAGGACCTGTGGGGGTTTTCACCAGACATTCTTACATTTTGGCAAGTTGTCCTGAAGCAGATGAGAGACACTTTCCGGTCTTTGCTTCAGCATAATATCCTTAAACTTCTTGAGCAAGCCACTCTGCCCTTCTCCCTCAATCTTGATGTTCCTCACTGTGGAAGTAGGTGGTATTTTGGCAAATTCTGTACCTACAGACATTGTAATAAATTCCAGTGAGCTTAATCGTTTTGAAACAAAATGAAGCAAGTTGAGTTCAGCAAAGCAAACATTTTAAGTAACCCTAACTCTTCCTTCTTTAGAAAGCACATGCCCCAAACCACACACCCCTGGTAGGATCAACTATTTGCTTACAAATTTGCATTGGACAAGACAAAAGGATTAGCCTTGCTAATCAATCAAAATACAAGGTGTAATTTCCTTACAACACATTTGGCTCATCATGACTCAGAAGACCACTGTATACAGCTACAGCATTTATCTGAAAGGGCTGGTATACACCTAACTGAAGTCAGAGTCCTAGTCAGTTCCTTCCTCTTAGTCCTGTTAGCACAGATTAATTTTTTAAAAAACTATGCCACAGAAAGCAAACAGAAAAGTAAAATGAGCTTCCTGAAACAGGCAGCAACGCTTCACTGATACTGCTCAAGGATCCTTCTTTCCAGAGACAGCCCTTCCGCATCAGGACTGAAAACCAGCCAACACCCTTTAGTTCTATAAACACAAAAAACCCACCCCAAAACCACGTGCTTGCTTTCCAGCTTGGATTTGTGCTGGTACTTGCCTGATGCCTTGACACAGTTTCTTCCACCTTTGGATATAAGACCTCTGTCTACACCAGCTCTCCTCATATCTGAGCATCTGCTTTGGGTGCAAATGTATCAGCTTGATTCACACATCCAGAGCCAGCCAGCACATCAAAATACATCCCATGGTATCCCTGCACCAAATTCACCCAGGGAAACCCTGCAAACAGACTCTTTTTCCTGCAGTCTCCCATAAACCCACACACATCTCTTCAGTGGTGCCTGTCAGACCAGGCATACTCCAGAGCCAAGTCAGGCACCAGAAGCTCTCAGAAGGAATCACCACCTCAGCACAGGGAGTACATACCTTTCCTGTCTGCCTGCATTTCCTGCACATCCTCCTGGAGCTCCAGGCTGGCTTTGCAGAAAACATTGCTGTTCTTGTGATTCATCTGAGCTGCCAGGAATGGGCATTTGGTAGCAGAGCTCTGGCTAGCACCAGCAAGTGGGTGGCCAGTAGGAGGCTGGGCTCCATCTGTATTCTGCTGGGCCACTTCTTTGGCATTTTTGGCCTCTAAGGTGGGGGCAGAAAAGGTAAACACTTCAGCTTCATCATTTTAGTACACTGACTTCAGCTTTTCTATCCATTACCTTTACAGTTAATTTGGCGAGACCCATTCAGAACTATTTAACCAATCAGTCACATTCTATTCAAACAAGCAGAGAACCCCAGTAACATCCAAGGGACATCTGATTTAAGATGACAGATCTAGCATGGAACTCCTTAAAAGAGAAAAAAAAAACCCACTCCCAAGGAGAAGATTTAAGGAAAAAATTTAAGGCAAGACTGGATGTGGCACTTAGTGCCATGGTCTATTTGGGATGGTGGCACCCCGTCACAGGCCGGACTTGACCCCGGAGGTGTTTCCCAGCCTGATCGGTTCTGTGATTTTCCTCCGAGGAGCTCAGACCTTTCCTCTGCCGCAATCCCAGCTCCTTCCCCCGAGTGCCAGGGCAAGAACCCTCCCAAAGAATGTCCCCGGGTGGGCTGAGCACCACTGGAAGCACCGCCCGGACACCCCGGATCCCCGCCAGCCGGGACGCCCGAACCGGCCCGCCCTGAGCTATGCCCCCAACTTCATTATTTAAAGGATGAAGCAACCCCTGCCTGGGCGCTGCCTCTTCCAGAAGTTTCCCCCGTGGCACACAAGGCCTGGGTCGGCGTTCCCCGCGCAGGGCCCGCTCCGGCCCGCACTCACCGCGGCGGCCCGCGGGGGTCTCCTCCTCGGCCTGCTGCCCGCGGGCGGCGGACGTGGCGAGGGCGCGGGCGGCCGGCGGGGCCGCCCCCATCATGCGCGGGCCGTGCTGGGCGTACAGCAGCAGCGACGGNCCGGCCTTCTGCAGGAACGCCTGCGAGACGCGGGCCAGGCACGGGCAGCGCCGCACCACCGCCTCCATGGCGAGCACCGGCAGGGAGCGGCACGGGGGATGGTCCAGGTACAGCGCTCTGACAGCCCGGACACCGCTCTGTGCTCGGGACACCGGACAGTGGTCCCCGCTCGGACACCGCTCCGGACAGTGCCCTGAGCTCCGGCACCGCCGCCTTTTATAGCCCCGGCCCGCGCAGGCGCGCTGCGGCCCCGCCGGCGCAGGCGCGGGGAGGGCGCGGGGGCGGCATAGCCCGAGGGGTGTGGGGGGAGCGCGGGAGGGTCCGCGGTGGTTGGGGGGTGTGAGGGTTCCATGAGGGGCTGGGGGCGTCCTGAGGATATGGAGGGAACTCGGGGATCGTGAGGGGCTGGGACTGTCTTGAGGACACGGAGGGACATTCTGAGGACGTGGAGGGGCACCCGAGGGTCGTGAGGGGCTGGGGGCACCGTGAGGACACGGAGGGAACTCGGGGATCGTGCGGGACTGGAGGTGCCCTGAGGACGTGGAGGGGCACCCCAGGATCTTGAGGGAGTCCTGAGGACATGGAGAGACACCCGGGGATCGTGAGGGGCTGGGACAGTCTTGAGGACACGGAGGGACATTCTGAGGACGTGGAGGGGCACCCGAGGGTCGTGAGGGGCTGGGGGTGCCCTGAGGACATGGAGGGACACCGGGGCACACTGAGGGGCTGAGGGCACCCTGAGAGCCTGAAGGGGCTTTGAGGACATGGAGGGACACCGGGGCACACTGAGGGGCTGAGGGCACCCTGAGAGCCTGAAGGGGCTTTGAGGACATGGAGGGACACCCGGGGGTCGTGAGGGGCTGGGACAATCCTGAGGTCACGGAGGGGCACCCGGGGCACCTTGAGGGGCTGGGGGCACCGTGGGGACACGGAGGGAACTCGGGGATCGCGAGGGACTGGAGGTGCCCTGAGGACATGGAGGGGCACCCCGGGATCTTGAGGGGTTGGGGACACCCTAAGGACATGGAGGGGACACCGGGGCACCCTGAGGCGTTGAGGAAGTCCTAAGGACATGGAGGGGCACCCTGAGGACACTGAGGGACACCCGGGGATCGTGAGGGGCTGGTACAATCCTGAGGTCACGGAGGGGCACCCGGGGCACCTTGAGGGGCTGGGGGCACCGTGGGGACACGGAGGGAACTCGGGGATCGCGAGGGACTGGAGGTGCCCTGAGGACATGGAGGGGCACCCCGGGATCTTGAGGGGTTGAGGGAGTCCGGAGGACACGGAGAGACACCCGGGGGTCGTGAGGGGCTGGGGGCACCGTGAGGACACGGAGGGAACTCGGGGATCGCGAGGGACTGGAGGTGCCCTGAGGACATGGAGGGGCACCCCGGGATCTTGAGGGGTTGGGGACACCCTAAGGACATGGAGGGGACACCGGGGCACCCTGAGGCGTTGAGGAAGTCCTAAGGACATGGAGGGGCACCCTGAGGACACTGAGGGACACCCGGGGATCGTGAGGGGCTGAGGCCACCCTGAGGGCCTGAAGGTGCTTTGAGGACGTGGAGGGACACCCGGGAATCGTGAGGGGCTGGGACAATCCCGAGGACACAGAGGGACACCCCGGGATCTTGAGGGGTTGAGGGAGTCCGGAGGACACGGAGAGACACCCGGGGGTCGTGAGGGGCTGGGGACACTGTGAAGACATGGAGGGGCACCGGGGCACCCTGAGGGTCCGAGGGCACCCTGAGGACACCGAGGGACAACTGGGGATCGTGAAGGGCTGAGGGCACCCTGAGAGCCTGAAGGTGCTTTGAGGACGTGGAGGGACACCCGGGAATCGTGAGGGGCTGGGACAATCCCGAGGACACGGAGGGACACCCCGGGATCTTGAGGGGTTGAGGGAGTCCGGAGGACACGGAGAGACACCCGGGGGTCGTGAGGGGCTGGGGACACTGTGAAGACATGGAGGGGCACCGGGGCACCCTGAGGGTCCGAGGGCACCCTGAGGACACCGAGGGACAACTGGGGATCGTGAAGGGCTGAGGGCACCCTGAGAGCCTGAAGGTGCTTTGAGGACATGGAGGGACACCCGGGGATCGTGAGGGGCTGGTACAATCCTGAGGTCACGGAGGGGCACCCGGGGCACCTTGAGGGGCTGGGGGCACCGTGGGGACACGGAGGGAACTCGGGGATCGCGAGGGACTGGAGGTGCCCTGAGGACATGGAGGGGCACCCCGGGATCTTGAGGGGTTGGGGACACCCTAAGGACATGGAGGGGACACCGGGGCACCCTGAGGCGTTGAGGAAGTCCTAAGGACATGGAGGGGCACCCTGAGGACACTGAGGGACACCCGGGGATCGTGAGGGGCTGAGGCCACCCTGAGGGCCTGAAGGTGCTTTGAGGACGTGGAGGGACATTGGGGAAGTCTTGAGGACACGGACGGGCACCCGGAGGACACAGACGGGCACCCCGGGATCGTGAGGGGCTGGGGTAACCGGGGCACCCTGAGGAGCTGGGGGCACCCTGAGGACACAGACGGGCACCCCGAGATCGTGAGGGGCTGGGGACACCGTGAGGACACGGAGGGGCACCCGGGGGTCGTGAGGGNAGGCCACCCTGAGGGCCTGAAGGTGCTTTGAGGACGTGGAGGGACACCCGGGCATCGTGAGGGGCTGAGGGCACCCTGAGGGGCTGAAGGTGCCCTGAGGACATGGCGAGACACCTGGGCACTGTGAGGGGCTGGGACAATCCTGAGGGCACGGAGGGACACCCCAAGGACGTGGAGGGGCACCTGGGGGTCGTGAGGGGTTGGGGGGGTGCTGAGGACGTGGAGGGGCACCCCGAGGACGTGGAGGGACACCCGGGCATCGTGAGGGGCTGAGGGCACCCTGAGGGGTTGGGGAAGTCTTGAGGACACGGACGGGCACCCGGAGGACACAGACGGGCACCCCGGGATCGTGAGGGGCTGGGGTAACCGGGGCACCCTGAGGAGCTGGGGGCACCCTGAGGACACAGACGGGCACCCCGAGATCGTGAGGGGCTGGGGACACCGTGAGGACACGGAGGGGCACCCGGGGGTCGTGAGGGGTTGGAGCGGGTCTGAGCGCCGTGAGGGTATTTATTACAGGAAAAGCTGAGCCGCTCCCGCACCACGGTGAGGGCACGGAGGGGGCTTGAGCAGCCGCCGGGGGTCTGTGAGGGACGAAGGCGGCTGTGTCTGTGTGTCTGGGTGTGTGGGTGTGTGCCAGCCGGGACGGGCTGCCCTGCGCTTCCCCTCAGCCCCGGGCTGTGCAATACTTGTTACCCAGAAGTTTTTGAGTCCCTCGCCCCCCGGTCAGCCGGTTATGAGTCAGCTGCGTGGGCAAAGGCAGTGCTGACCAGACCATCCCGGTGTTTTCTTCCTAAAGGTACAGTCCGTGCGAGGGGCTGGGGATGCAGCAGCTGGTCGTGGTGGGATCCCGAACCCTTTTCCTACAGCCGGTATGAATAACAAACCTCTCTGACAGTGATGCTCCCACATCTACCAGTGCGTTGTTGCCAGGTTTCAAAGGAAAAAGAACAGCAGCAACAAGTACAACTGAATCCTTCATGCTCCTCTGTTCTGCGATGGACATTAAAGTTTATTTGCGTAAAAGAATGTTTTCAGGTGGGTAATGGTAAAGGGAGGGCTCCTTGTATGTCTGGCCATTCAAACCACAGTAGTACTACTTCCTGTAAGCACACGCTGACTGCTGAAGTGTGGAAAGAATGGAAAAGTGAAAATGATGATGCATTTTTTCCCCTTATCTTGTGAAACAATTCCACGGAAGACAGAATTTGGGTAGGGAGTTGAGAGCTGTCTCAGGCACTTCAAGGCAAGAGTGCATTTTGTAAAGGGTATGGAGTTTGGAGGAGAACCTTTTTTAAAGCCTGCTCTTTCTTGAGACTTGTCTTGCATGTAGTCACATTTTGTAGTTATTAGAAGGTGCTCATACAGAGTGATTAGAGAAATACAAGTTCTGTGTGGAACTCTTGCTGCTGAACACAAGTTTGTATGTAAAAGGCACTTGGAAAACATTGGTCACTATTTACATGTTGCAAACTAGTCTTTAAACAACTCCTCTGTCACAGGGCAGGGGGATGACCAACAGGATATTTGCCTGATCTTCCCCTTGTCATCACTGACACGCTTGGAGGATACTGGCTGCACTACATAAACTTTGGGGTCTAAGTAAGCTGGTCAGGAGGAAAGCAACCCCAATTGTAGCCAAAGGTCAGACTCACTGTGAGCTCTAGTGCGTTACTAAACTCTGAGGTAGGAGGTGGGACAGAGTTCTGCCCTCATGTACTCCTGGAGCCCTCAAAAAGTAACTGAGGCTTTCCAAGGTAGGGCATGGGATCTGGGTTTTGTAAGGCTTTAGTAGGTGTGTTTTAAGCACAGGTCACTTCTCACTTACTAGAAATTTAAGAGTGTTGTTTAACAAGTCACGATGCTCAAATTTTAAACAGCTCGTTATTTGTCAGTGTAATGCAGAAACAGCCTCCCATCAGTGGGCATTGTTAAACTAGATACATGCTAGTTTTAATTTGTTCTGTAAATAAATGATTAAAGTAAGGCTGTGGTATCTGACCTGAGCCTGTAGAGCAGTTATGACAGCAGGAGCCTGGGTCATTTGGTCATACCAGGCTAGTTTCAAATTATTAGTCCAGTTGCTCATGAAAAGGTTTTTCCCTCCCCCATAACTGGCTTTTGGTTCGTATTACATGCCTCAAGAATTTTTCAAAATAATAGTTAATTAGAACTTGAAGTTTAAAGACACGTGATCTATGTTTCAGATTACTGCTGTCCCTCTTCCCTTGAACAGCAATATTTGAATCCCTACCCTGAAGCTTTGTGTCACATCAGCTACTTTAAAAATTGAGGAAGCATCATGGTATTCTACCATGTAGATACCTGATGAGATTCTTTAGAGCGAAGTTAACTATGTGGCTGGACCTAAGGGACCAGTCCTGTGCTCTTTGGATTAATTGCAGTTTTAACAACAGACATCAACACCCATATGCTTGATTTATAGTATGTTGAGACTCTTTTTCCTTTTTCTCCTACTTTTCCCTTATTATTTGTCCAGGGTACTTAACTCAGAGGGACAGAGGGAAAGTGTGGTGTGTTGTAAGAGGCACCAAAGAACAGTGTTGTGCAAATGTGCTGGCAGAGTGCTGCAACAGGCTGCAGAGCTTGTCTGCCTGGACACCTTCCACAGCAGGTTTGATCCCACAAAAATCTCATAATCCTGCTTCATCCAGTTAATCTTAACAGGAGCATCTTGCCCTTTTGCAGGGCTGAGGGATGGAGTACATTAGTCTGCCCCGTTGCTGGAATTCAGGAGGCTGTGGGTTTGTATTCAGGAATGTGTGTGAAGCCTGAAGAGCACCTGCTTTTTACACAAACATCATTCAAGGTTGGCAGCTGAGGCACAGTGACCTTGGCTATGATACAGAGATCTCCAAATGGAGCAGAGCTCTCAGCTTCCCTGTCAGTCTTCCCTACAATCCCTGCCATTAATCAAAGACTGCAATATCACTTCTTTAAAGCTTGATTTTGGTGAATTTATTTAACCTTGTACATAACAGGAATTGTGCAGAGCAATGGAATGACATTTACTTGACCCTCATCCTGGAGGTTTGTTGGAAGAACATGTCCTTGTCAGTGCACAGAGCTGGCTGGGAGCTCTGGGAGTAACAGAGTGGGGAAAAGCCAGGGGATAGGGGTGTCTTGTCAACTGCTCTGCCAGTGTATTCCCTTTGGAAAAACTGCTGGAGCTTACGTGTTGAAGGTGAAGTAAATACTAATAAAGCTGCTGTTAATTAAAATTTCTTAGGGCTTCAGTGGATTAATTAAATAGTGTTTAAGGACGTTAATTGTGGAGATGTATTACTGCCATCCTACAGGGCTCAAGAGAAACTGGCACGAAGTGCCACACAAATGCTCTTTGCCAGGAGGACTTCAGTCTGCAGCAGGACCAGTGGCAGCCCAAGGGGGAAGAGGGAGCCCATCCCAAGAGAGAGAGCAGGTTTAGGCAGCCTGTCTGGAGAGGTGGCAGGTACAGTGGGTAGGGGACAACCAGGGGTTGCCTGGGAATACAGGAAGGGCAGAGTAGCATGGAATAAAGGAGGGAAGTGGTTTGAGCTGAGGGGGTAGCTTTAGTGTAAGAACAAATTTATTCAGCTGTCCTTGACAAAGTTTAGGTTGGAAGGTGGGTAGTTTCTTCCTGTGTTTTGGAGCAGCCTTTGGAGCTGGTTCCTGAGGTGCTGTGTACCACATGGATTCAGCAGAGGAAGATCGTCTGCCTGAAAGGCTGAAGTGCTGCAGGGGAAGGGAAGGGAAGATTCTCAGCTACTCTGAGAGCCTCTGCGATTTTGGTTTTCTAAAGCCCATTCTGTTTTGATGATTTGTCCATTTCTTTGCTAAATAGGTTGCAAGGGGGAAAAAATGTTTAAATTCTACCAGTTTGTGAGGTGGATGAGAAGCCACAGAAAGTGCTTCCCGTGCAGAAATTGAAATGGGGAAGAAATATCCCCTACCACAAGGTCAAGTTGATTTCTGCAGATGTCTGTGAAGAGTTGCTGGTGAAGGTAGTCTCTTTCCATGTTACTGGTTTACTGTGTAGGCTTAGGTGTAAGGTACCTTCAATACTTCCCTCCCACCCCTCTTCTCTCAAGCACATTTTGCCCAGTATTCCTAGAAACAGAACTTGATTCACAGGTTTGTGGTGTCCATCTGGCCTTGCATCTGTCTGCAGGTAGGTCCTTTCATAGGATTTTAATGAATTTCATGCTGTAAAGAGATCACATAGATATTTGAGCAGAAAACCAGAAGTCAGAGCCCCTTTTCACTCAGCCTGTCTGAACGAAAGCCTGTAACTGTACTGTAATTACATCTAATCCCTTTTGTCCACTTCTGAAGTCAGAGCTGTGCATACTCCTCATTTTTTCCCATCCAGTCAGTGTCAAAAAGGGCAAACCAGAAAAACAGTTCCCCCTTCCTGCACACAAGCCGCTATCTATATTGAGATCTGAATTTTCTAAAGAAGTGGGTGTGATCCCAACATCTGGATTTAATCCAGACTCAGATTCCAGGCTTAGATCTGAGAACTTCCACCTCCGGTCCTGAGACTAGCAGTTCTTAGAGAGGACTTAGCTTATTTACCTTTTAAGGCAAAATTCAAGGGTGGCAATAGTAGCTGCACAGTGACAATTTTTCCCATGATGAATTTCTGAAACGTGTTTTCCTGATATGGAGCCAGTGTCTTCTTCATGAGACAGAACAGGAAATCTCATTTCTTTCTAGGACCCTCTACTCAGCAGAGAATTTGACCAAGCTGGAGAAGCTGCTGAATGCTGAGGCATGGGTTGCAGAGTGACTGAGCAGCATCCCTATTTCACCACCACGGGCCAGGCAAGATTTGTACCCCATCTCATACAAACAACTGTGAGTTGTTTTGTTCCTCAGTATAATGGATATCTTTTAAAATCCACTAATTGCTGGTGGGTCCTGACAAGGCTGTTGAGTAGGGCACTTTTCCTGTCTTCCAGGCCCCAGGAGCTATCCATTGCTGCGGAGGAGTTTGGTGTCTTGGCAAAGTCCCATTACAGGGACATGACTCAGGCTCAGTCTGGACCGTGGAAACTGTTGCCACCCTCATACAAGGTACCCTGCCCTTCCACTGAAGGGCACCACCCGAGACTGGGGCTGCTGCGGTTCTACAGCCCAGCTGATTAACACAGTCAGCAGTGGCTTATTCTAAACCCAGAATATCTCCCTGACGTCTCTCCAGTTGCTTCAGATCTGGAAAATCACACAATAGCCTTTTTTCTCATCTTGCATCCTTGAGTTTGGCTTGCTCTGTGCAGCACACGGCAGGAAATTATGCACTAATCCTTCCAGCTACTGTGAGCTTTGTTGCACTTGCTGTGACTTGCATTCACACCCTCATTTCCTCCTCTCTCCCACAGTTTTCCTCAGAAAGAACCAGTAGACCCCAACCAGTTTGTGTTTAGTTACAATTATTTCTGGTATTCAGCCTGTCATTTTTATTGCTTATCTCAGCCCTTGTTTCTCCTCATTATGTACTCAGGCAGAGACACCACCTTCTATGTCCACTTTAGGAGCTTGAACTCTATATAGTCAGAAGACAGCAAAAATACCTTAGAAAATGTGAATCCAAGCACTTCCTGTGTAAAAGTGTGAGATGATGGGAAAGCACTTGGCTCTTTAGCCAGAGCTCTATAGGTGTCTGTAACTGAGGTTTCCATGTAGTATTTAAGTAGATAGCCTGGTCCTTTTTATATAGAAAGGACAGCTAACAGAGAAGAGAAGTGGATGTCTCCTCTTTGTCTGAATTTAAACATTTGAGTCCCAAAGAGACACTCAAGTCATGTTTATGTAATAAAGCATCTTTACTATACCAGGTATCTCTAATGAGCCCCTACTGCTGCTCATATGTGTGTTACTGTAGGCATTGGCAGGAAGGTGGAAGTCAAAGCAGAGGCAGGATTGTAAAAATCCTTGAAAACAAGAAATCAGCTCACAGCAGTGAAACTTGCTGTTCTAGAGCCTTATGGGCATCTCTCTTAAAGCAATGACAATGTTGGGAGTTTTCTGCTGAGCAGCAGATTGTGAGAAATCAAGGGCATATCTTGTTCTCTTGCCTCCTGACCTCTAAAAATGTGCCGGTTTTAGCTGGGATAGAGTTAATTTCCTTCATATGTGCTTGTATGGGCTGTGCTTTGTATTTGTGATGAAAATGGTGTTGATAACACAGGGATGTTTTAGCCATTGCTGAACAGTGCTTGTGCAGTGTCAAGGGCCTTTCTGTTTCTCACACTGCCCAGCCAGCATGAAATTGGAAAGAGATGACCCCAACTGAGCAAAGGGATATTCCACGCCATATGACATCAAGCTCAGCAATAAAACTGTGAAGGTGGAGGTTGGGTGGGGGCTGCTGTAGCTCAGGGACTGGCTGGGCATTGGTCAGCTGGTGGTGAGCAGTTGGGTTTTTTGCATTGCAGTTTCTCTCTGCTGTTTTTGTCCTCTTTTTTAGTTATTAAGCCATCTTCATCTCAACCCACAGATTTTTGCATTTTTATCCTTCTGCTTATCTCCCCTATCCTATGGGTGGAGGTGAGTGAGTTTGGGGATTTGCTGCCCACTGTGGTTAAGTCACAACTGAAAATCATCTGACTTGTCTACCTGTCCCATGGGCCCACCATGGACACCTGACAAAGCAGTAGCATATTTGAAGGGCTCTTACTCCTCCCCAGCCACCCCAGACTCAATCTGACACAGGTAAGTTAAATCTTCTGTATAAATGGATGCAGTTTTGTTTGTCAAAATGGACATTCCTTGACTAGACAGTTTTTCATCACTATTTCCTGCAGATGTATGTGCTGCCTTTCTGTTCCCTGGTGTAGCAGTACAAGAAAAAACATCCAGTGAAGTTCTACTAGTCTCTGATCTCTTTGGGGTGGGTGAAATAATGGAATATCAAGGCTATCACCTTAAAATGTCTATTGTAAGCCCAGTACACCTACTAATAAGGTTCATTGTTGTGGTTTGTTTCAGCAAAGGCTTATTCTTTTACTCATCTGGTAATGTAATTTCTTCTGCAAGGATAAATAATTCAGTGAAGTAAGGAGAAGCATTTCGTAATGAAATACCTGCTGATGATGTGAGAAGGTGGGGGAAAATCCCCCTCCTGACTAGACCCAAGCTGGGCGTTCCTATGTGGGTGTTATCCCATGAATGAGTACCCAGTGAGGCAACAGAACTCTTACCTGGGTAGCTTTCCTTCCCTTCCAGCTATTCCATAGGATTAGATATTGCTGGTCTTAAGACAATTCTAAGAATTGTCTTGGAGAAAGCAAGCAATAAAAAGAGGAAAGTGTAAAGTGGTTTTGATCTTTCATTGTTTCCCTCAATGGTCAGGGAAACTTTATACTTTTAGAATTAGTTGTTACAGTTAGTATTAATTGCTATAGTTGTATAGTTAGAATTAGCTTCTTGAAAGAAATAATGTAAAGGGTAGAGATGGAAGTGGTCAAGCAATGGAGCAGAAGGATGCCTCATATTTCAGTGGAAATGTTCCAGACACAAAAATAGTTTGAAAGTATGTGGTAGCAGTGGGTATGAAACATCACAGGACCAAACCCACTCCTGTGAGTGGGAGAGTCTGTGTAACACCACAGACAGAAAGCTGGAAGGATGAGTTTACAGCCTTCTTGAGGTCCAGTTCCAAATGTTTCCACCTCCCAGTGCAAGTGTTGATGCATTTTGCCCATGGGGTTTGCTGTACTGTTTCGCAATAGCTCTTATTGCTTAACCTTTGAGCTGCAAGACATACTATTCCTCCTTGTGCTCCGAAGATTATAGATAAAATTACAGTGTGGTGATAAGGTATTAAAATGAGAAGTATCAGCAATAGGGAAGAAGGGGCCTGTGCTGAAATATTAAGGGCACATCATATCTCCAAATCTGAACTTGGAAGCTGGAGATCAGAGGAATTCTGTGATGTATTGAGATTATTGAAGTAGATGAGGTTTCCATTCCTTATTTGCCTTTTGTACTGAGCTCTTCAAAAAGCTGGCAAGTGCTCTGTCTTACAAAGTCTCAGTCATGCAAAGCTCTGGGCTCTGCTTCCAAGGCTGGCAGGCTGCTTTGCCTGCCAAGCAACACAGATGGTGCCAGGAGGAGTGCAAGTGAGGATGCCAGGACAGCTGGAATGGGAGGTTACCTGGGGCACTGTGACCCTGCCGGCAGCGTTGTCTGCATATGGTTTATTTGACCTGGTGGCTCTGTAGCTGCCTTGAACACCATTCCAGCTGAGATCTCCAGTGCCAGAAGACTCACAGGAGTGAGCTGCCTCTGACTTGGTGTGCTGAGCAAACCTAGTCGTGTTGGCTTTGGTTAGTGGCAATGGTTGGAAAATACATTGTTCCTCCAGCTTCAGATGTCATAAAGAACCTAGAGCCTCTAAGGTCTTCTTTTCAGGAATCCCTCTGCTTAATCAGGGGACGTGAATGTGTTTTCTCTTGGAAATGCATATTGTCCCACCCCTGGGCAAAGAAAATAAAAACTGATTCTAGGGAATGTCCTAGAAAGAGATGGAAGTGCAAACATTGCATAACACAAAGTTGAAAAGAATCAGCTGAGAAATTAAGACTGAAATGGCAAAAATACAAATCTGAGGTTAATTCTCTTCTGTGTCAGGTTTCTTATGTCACATTGATTGTAAGAGCAAACCAAGGGAGAGTGGAGGTTTATTGCTGCCTTAGCACTAGTGATGGATCATATGATTGACCTGTGGGCTGTGGTTTTATAGAGAGTATAAACCTGCTAATCTTATGAAGCTACTATATACATATTAGAAAATCTAGTCTCTTCAGACTTGCAAGTTGTAGCCCAAAGATTCCTGCAGGCAATCCTACATGCTTTTACTAAAAACAGAGTGTAGTTGTGATGGTTTAGTTTTGTAATTCCTTATCTTTATTTTCAGACTTCTAGTCTTGACAAGTCTCTGCTTCAAAGTTTAACTTGAAAAAGCAATTCAGAGTTCATGTTCCCAAAAAGATGCATCATTTCTACTGTGAAATTTGATAATGTATTAATTAATAAAAATAATTCATTGTTAGACCACTGAATTGAGGCACTCCCTCTAGACATTGACAAGAATGATTGATCTCACAGGGAGGAAGTACCAAGCCCTGTGAGAGTGAGGTGTGGTGGCTCTGTGTGCAGAGGTCACCTGGGGTAAAGGGCAACTGATTCTTTTCAGCCATCAGTAGCACCAGCAAACTTTCAGATTAGCTCCATTGCACAAAGCTGTTGCTGGCAGTGACTGAACTGTTTCCCCAAAAGCCCTGATGACACTTTTGTATTTCTCTTGGTTGGCACTTTGGAGTCTGCAAATACAGCACCAATGATGTATTATTTCAGTGTTTAACAATTTTCAAGTTTGCCTTGCAAAGGTTTCCCCCAGCCCATTTACTACTTAAAGGTTCATTCTTCTGCCTCTAATGGAGTGTGCTGAGCAATCTCTGTGTCCAGGTGGGTGTGAGGTAGGATTTTTTTTGCCAAGCTGAATTTTGTGAGACATCAATTGGAAGGAGTAGTTTTGGGGAGAGATACCATGCTGGGCAACACACATTTATTAGGCCAGGCTCTGTGAAATGGAGATGTTCATCCTGTCCAACCTGCAGCAGGAATGAGACCTTGTAGTGAAGGGTGGGGTACCTGGGAAGGGAGCAGCCACCCTTTAATCTACAAAACAGGAGCCACTGTAACTTGTGAAGGTGTGCAAACCCTCTGGATCCTTGTGCTCTCTAGTGCTGAAATCCAGGAGGGTCTTCAGGGTTTGCATAGTGCTTGTATTGGAGGAGGGAGAGAGGAGGCTTGTGCTTGGCACAACAAACAACTGAGCTGTTCTTTGGTGGTTCAGTGATGGGGGCAAGCTTTGGGTTCCCTTATGAGCCTTTGGGACCACGAATTGCTCTGTCCTGCCTGAGTGCTCTGTACTTCTGTCTTGAAAAGTTGGTGACTTTTCCTATGTTTCCTTCAGCTTCATTTACCATGAAGGACAATGAGATTTTGAGCAAGTAATTAAGATTTAAAGCTCCAATTACAAGAGCCAATAAAGTAGAGATGCTTTCTAAACTTGTATTTTAATTGGAAGAAGTGATTTCAGTATGTCCTTCCCAAAGTCCTTGCACTGTCTCTTGTGTTTGATAGCCAGTGACCTAGTTTTCATGGAGTGATATCACAGTAGTCCCTCACCCAGCTGCACTGAGGGAGAACACTGTGTGTGTATGGTGATGGTGCATATACTGTGAATTTGATTGCTCTGCTATTCAGAGTTTCCTTGGATAAAAACACTGTTTTATGTTTACTTGGCAGCTTTTCTCCTTTCTACTTGTCCCGGTTTAATTGTGTGGAGTTGTGTCTCTTCCCTGGTGTGCTTTCAGTTGTGGATGTTGTGGAATACAATGCCTTTGGGGGTGTTAGTGAGCACAAGTGACACCTTAATAAGGGTCCCCAGAGACATGGCTTTAATACTAAGCTGCCCCCATCTCCCAACAGTTCTCAGTTTAGGGCTTATTAGTCACCCATTCCTGCTTTGAAACCACTGTTTTTAATGCTCCTGCTCTGTGCTGAGTCCTCAGAAGCCCCATTAGGTTTTGCCATCTTTTCTGATGGTGGCTGCTTTTTAATTGCTCATGTAGCAGAAGCAGGGCTTTAAAACTCAATAAACATTATCTCAGCTTATCTCCCTGTCACCAGTGGGTTTAAGCAGATCAAGACATTCATAGGCATTATGTATAGGTGCAAAACACAGCCAGCTGTAGAGGCCAGGGCAGATGACATGCACCTACACTGTACTCCCAGGTGTCAGCCACCTGTGGCCTTGCCTCTTGCTGGCAGATGGGCTCCCTGTCATGGTCAGGGCCAAGTGAACAACCTGAGTCTGCCAGCATGTGACCTCTTCTAACTTCAGCTACAGTGTGAGGCCCTTTACTCCACTGGCCTTGATGCCCTTTTGCAGCACTTTGTCTCAGGGCTGTGACTGCCTCTGAGACAGCTGTGGCAGCACAATCAGAGAAGTTGATATCTCCTAGATTCTCCCAGTGGAATCAGGGGAAGAAGTGACTTGGGACAGCACACCCCAGCACAGGGAGGTGTGGGGGAGAAGAGTGGAGTTGCAGGTGAAGCACAGTGTCAGGAGCTAGGGCTCAGCTGTCTGTTGGGATTTGGTACAGCTCCTTGGCTGGAGCCTTATGTTTGCCTGTCCTGGTCTGTTTTCAATCTCATCTCCCTCATGTGTCATGGATTATGTCAGTGTGATTTAGGCAGTGGTTTGTGAAGAGGTTCCAGTCTGCTGTCACTTCCTTGGGGGTGACAGGCAGAGCCTGGTTGTCTGCTGTCTAAAAGCTTGGCAGAGAGCAGGCTGGGTAAAGCAGCTGGGCCATGGTCTGGCATTACCCATGGCCTGCTTCTGTGCTTAATGAGCTACCTTATCTATCATGTTCCCTATGGCAGATGGGGTCTCTTCAGGATTAATTAAGGATCATAACTGTGACCTAGTTACCAGACTTGCACTATTGTTACTGGAGCTCTCTGCTGTTTGAGAGAGCCTCTTACCCTTCCCTGCTCTGGTTACTCGCTCCATATATCTTTCTGGGACTGACTCTAAGCCCCAGGCAGGATGACACTACATTAATTTCTCTAATAGATCCCTACTTTACCTGTGGGTAGGTAACTAACTCCTTCCTGCCTGTAGTGCACCATTCAGTGTGAGGATGAGATATGCTGGCATACATCTTTCACAGGGACATCTTTCACAGGGTTTTCTCCCATTTGGGAGCAAGGGCAAAGATCAGCTGCAAGATTAGGGAGGATGGTGCTGGAGACAGCATCGTGGGAGTTCAGTTCCATGCTGCCACGGCTTAAACAATACAGATGCTGAAAATTATCCCAGGGTCTCTCTTCTTTTGGCTACTCAAATCTTTCTCATTTCCAGTTTGTTCTTTATTGTAGCAAGCCTTTAGAAATGCACCCCATAAAGAAACAGGAATTATTAAAGCTTGAGAAATAAATTGAGCTCAAGCTCTTCTAACCCTGCTTCTTGCCTGTCAGGTTTTCAGACAAGAGCACTGTTCTAGCTGGGAACGTCTGAGCCCTGTATTCCTGTGGTCTGCAGAGCTGCTACAGCCTTTCTTCAGATGGGGACAGTATGCACCACAGGGATCATGGTGGGGACTTGTCCCACTTCATCTTCCTGCTCTCTCTTTCCCTCCCTTTACTGCTTGTTTGATGAGACCTTGCCTTGCCCACTGGATTGAGTCCTATGCAGCTGGGCCATTGCATGAGCTCACAGCCTCATGCACAGGGGGTGCATGTGGCATGTTTACTGTCACACGAGGAAGGTTTATGTTCCTGAATCTCCTCACAGTGCCCCATGGACCTGGTCCTTAACTAGCCTGATGTTCTGCTCAGGGTCTGATCATGTCCCCAGTGGGATCCCAGCAGCTCCTGCTGATTTCGGATAGAGGAGCACAAAGGAAGCTGTTGAGTGGGACCCCTGGGAAACAGCACTTCACTTTGTCCTCAGAACCCTGCATGGTGGGGGAGCTGCTTGGCTTTTCTCCTCTGCCTCGAAAAACATCTCTTGTGTTCCAGTGACCTGCTTATTATGTAGGTCAGCATCAATTGGAAAAGAAAAACAATTTCAAAAGTGGGAGAAATCTAGCAAGGTTCCTCCACTGAGCAGTTCTTTATGGAAAAGCAGGGAAAGTTGTCCTGAGGAAGGTGGCAGGGAGCATGGTCTGCTCCTCTTCCACCCACCCTGGGCAGGGCAGTCAGAGAGGGGAAGTTCTGCAGCTGGAGGAATGTGTGATACTCTGAAAGCAAGCACAATGTGCTCTGTGATGGGGGAACAGTGCATTAAGGTAGGCAGTAAGAACTTGACCTGAGGGATCAGGGGTTGTTTGTCCTTTATTGACTTTTTTGGGCTTGTATTTGGTAAAGAAGAAGTGGGTTCTGCTGGTCTTTACCTTGCCTGTGTGTTTGCACAGCAGAGACCAGTACCGTGCTGCTGGAGGAGCAGTCCTTGCTGGGAGGCAGCTGTCCTGCCAGGGTGAAAAGGGGACACAGAACAAACAAATGCCTCTGGATGCCAAAAGTAAAACTGGGACCTGAACCAAAATTCATCTCAGTGTTGTGCCAGTGCCATTACCATGGGGTTGCTTGCAGCAGAGCTGACACCTTGTGATACACACTGAGAAAAGAGAAAGCCCTTAGCATAAACTCCTGACTCCTGTAAGCTAAGCAAGGGATAAGTTGCTCTGTGCACAAAAGGTTTGGTGAAGTCCACCTTCTCCCATAATTGTCTCTGATGCAGTAACTCAATATCCCTTACTATCCTCACTTCTCCCCCAAATGCCCTAATAAATAGCAGCTGGGCAGGTCCCTGTGCCCTGGCTACTTCCCAATTAGCAGTGTGTGTATGTGTGTGTTTAGGTAAGGAGAGAGCTGTAGCCCTTCCTTGGCAGGAGCAGGAATGTTGCTCCTCTCTCTACCTGCTCACTGAGGGATTTCTCTTTTCCTTCAAAATGTGTAGAAATGCTGATTTTGAGATAGGCTTAGCAGGAGAAGCTAAAATCACTCACAGGCTTCACTAGTATCAAAGCAAGGAAACATAATCTCATAATTTTTACCTTAGAAAATGAGATTTCAGTATGCTACATTTTGGCAATGAAAATGTGTATGGGGAGGTGGGTCGTGCAGGGAGCAGAGTGCTTTGCCTGCCTCTGCTGTCTGCTGGGTCCCCTCCCCACTCACCCAGGCTAAAGCTGAGTGCCTGAAGCCTTTGCAGCTGCAGGAGGCTCCTGGCACAGGCTCTCGTGCTTGAAGGTGCACTGACCTTTTTCCAGAACACAGGTTCTTGCAGAGCTACTTGTTCTGTTTCAGATGCAGTCTCTTACAGCCTTTGCTCCTCACTTTATACCAGCATGTGTTGTGCTGACTAGATAAAGCATGTCTGCCTGTGACTGTCCATCTTTAGCATCTTGTTCTGGGTGGCTTCTATTTAATATCTGAAGAGCATTCTGAGGATCCGAGTTCTGCTGTCTAACCCAAGGGTAGACACTACTTGTCTCATCACAGTACAGTAGTCTGGAGGAAAGTCAATGCAGGAAGGAACACGACAATGAAATTTTGAACAGATTGACATTTTTTCACCTGCAGTAAAAGGACATCTCCCACGCTTTGAGCACTCACATGAGCAGAGCCTTAAGGAAGCAGGCAAGCAGGCATGTGTCTTAGCTGGAGGCACTGCCACGTGATCTGCCAGTGGACTGCACACAGCTTGGAAGTCTTAGTCAAGATGTAGGATTAGGGTACATTCCTACCACAAGATTTTCTGAGTTAGCAGGGGATGGGTTCCCTGAGGCTGGGATTGTCACATTGGCTTGGTGGCTCCTTGCACAACAAGGCTGCTGTGTGCTGGAGACAGCAGAGTGCTGGAGCTGTCATGTACTTGTGGTGAGAGCATTGAGACTGGCCTGTTATCTGTGCTTGGAGGAAGGATTTGATTAGAAACTGTCTCATAAATGTGCGGTTTGAATTGAGTTGCTCCTTCAGTATGCATGAGCCATCTCCACATACGTGACAAGTGCATCTGTCCTGGGCAGGCATGCAGCTGCTCTAAAGGAAAGCAGATGAGCTTTCCTCACCACAAGGTTTTCCTCATCAAGCTTTTTCTAAATTGCTCCCTGCATGGAGCAGTTCTTCAGCAATATTAAATACAGCAGCAAGGATGAGTCAAGCAGATCTTGCTAAGGCTGCCCTATTTTTTCCTCTCTTTGGTTTTGTTATAAATTGAATCCACTGTGTCACAGGGCACAGTGCTGTTCTCAGCACGATTGGTGGCAACAAATAGCTACCCAGGAATGCTATGTATTGTGTGGTAGCTGGGGAGAACCTCTTGTTCCCAGCATCTCTGGCCTATCTGGGACTTGTTGTCATGAAATTGTGGAACTTTAATAATGGATGATTGGGCTGTGAGAAAACAATTTTAGCCACTGGTTAACTGAGTTTACTTATGAGTGTCTCATTGTCTTTAGAAGTTGGGTGAGATAATAAATTTAGCAAGATGAAGTGTGCAACTCAGATTCTTAAATGGGAAGCAAGGCAGCCTGGTAATGGATGATTGTAATGAATGGTGATGCTTTTCTGAGGGAATAATGGGTGTTACTGTCCAGACACAAACCAGACCTGTGCAGGCAGTCTAGGGTTCCTGCTCCTCTTTGGGAAGTGTCTGCTGTTGCTCTGGATAAGACATGAGGTTAGGTGGCCCTTGGACTTGACCTCTTGACATGGAGGTATCAGCAACACTCTGTGCAGCCTGGGGCTCTGCACAGCTTTCTGTTGTGAGAGAACATCTCCTGTTTCCTCTGCTTTGCTTAGCTCATATCAAGATAAGTGTTGATGTTGTTTAATGCAGGTTTTCACCCAAACCACGGGCAGCAGTTTAACGGTTACTGTAGCTTCAGATATTGCCAAACTTGTGGGCAGTGGGAGAGCTGTATTGGAACATGGAGGGTCTTTAAACACCAGCCTGCATCTTGAATAACGATTTGGGCTGCTAATGGGCAGTTGTCTCACCTGTTACTTGTCTTGCAAACTTCAATTGTCCTATGAATGAATCAACTTTTATTTTAATTAATCTTGAAGTAAAGTGTGCTTGAAAAAGCAAAACAACTTGGTTATTTGTGCTGCAGTGAGCTCACTGCAACCTGGAGTTGCTCTTCCCTGCACATCCCCTACCCTGCCAGTGCTCAGATTTTGGCTTCCACCTCTGGGGTGGTGCAGTGGCCCCAGCCCTAACCTGGACTGCCCAGGGTGGGAGTGAGGAGCACAGCTGGGCCCTACTGGGCGAGAGAGGAAGGACCTGGGGATGATTGCACCTCTGGATGTATGTTGAGTGAGGTGAGGAGGCAGCCTCTGTCCCTGTCCCCTCACAGTCACCTTGCCCAGACACCCTCCCTAAGAGGTGGCTTAATTACAACCAGACAAAGCCTTGGTGATCACAGCCTCCAGTAAGCCTCTGACATCTCTAGTCGCTCAGCCCAGTGGAGTGGGACCGTGCAGTGAACTGTCTTCACAGCCCTCTTGTGCTGAATGAGATCGTGCTGGGGGGGGACAAAAAAACAGCTCAGTGTCCCAGCATGAGTCAGCCATCCATTTATATACAACTACTGCTTCTCCAGTGGTACCAGGCAGTCCTGCATGGTGATGGGCTGCAAGGATAAAGGATTGACTCTCCTCTTGTGACAGGAGGGTTTATGCCAGGCAGTTGTGGCTGGCTGCTGTTGGTGACAGAAGAACAAGATTGAGACAGAAGAGTTTCCCTACTCTCTCGGCATTGATTGCTAGATCATGACTGTTCAAATGTTTTGGTTTGGAGGTTCAGGCTATATCCCTAGGAACTGAGGAGGGGAGCCTACAAACAAGAATTTTCTGATTTGGTGCCTTTTCAGATTCAGTTTTGCAATTCTCTTTTGTTTTAAAGGATTTTTGCTAGGCTACGATATGATTTCCTACTGTCTTCCTTTTCCATCTGTTTGAAGCTCAACTTCATGATGGCAAAGGGTTGTGCTGTGGTTGTGCTGACTGCCTGCCAGTGGCTTTGAACAGAGTGGCCATGCCTCAGTTCAGCGAAAAGCTGGAAGAACAGTAAAGCTTTTAAAGGTTCCTAAGGGATTTCTGAAACCACAAACCAGTGGTAGAGACCTTGCAATACTCTGACCAAGAAACAGGATGTAGCAGGCTCAAACCACATAGTAGCCATGGGGGGGGGGGAGAGGGGCGGGAAGGAAACCCCAAACATGCAGAAACTAATTATCTAAATACTAAATCCATGAGGGACCTGGTTTCCTTAGGTCTGCTGTTGATAGGACTCTGCATGGCAGAGGAAACAATGGTCATAAAGTAGAAATTGAGTGGAAAAAACTTCTTGATTGCCTGCAATTATTTGCCAGCAGTCTAAGGGAGACAAAGGTTAAACATTAATTTCTATCTATCTCTTCTGGACTTTTTTCACTTGCCCAGTGCTAATTCAGTGTAGCAATCTGGAGGGTGGGATGGCATACGCAGAGTGCTGAGGGAAAGAGCTGCTTTTGGGTGAGGATACAGCATGGAACGTCCACCTTTGTGGGACACTCTGCCAGGCCAGGGCTGCTGGTGCCAGGTAGGCCAAATGCCCCTGAGCTGCTGCAGTGGACATGTGCTGCTGAGGGGCTCTGCCTCAGGCAAGGTGCTACTCACAGCAGGCACAGGCAGGAGGGTCTGGCCTTGGCAGCCAGGCCTGTTCTGTATGATGGTATCTGGACAGATGAGAAGGTGATGACTTAGCCTGTGCTATAACCCCTGCCCTGGGTTTCTCCAAGCCTGTGACTTATGACTCACTGTTTGTTTATTTACAATAATCATGCAAACCGTATCAATACAGAATGAGGCTGTTACAGACACTGGTGTTTGTACATCAGGCTGTGTTTGCAAAGCAGAGGCAGAGTAGTTGCACAATCTCTGTAGTCACCATTAAGAAAACCACTCGGATAGCTCAGTTTGTCCACCTGACCAATTGTTTCAGCCCAATAATCCAACTCTCTGCTTGCTTTTACTGTGTAAGGGGTTTGACTTTCCTGCTGCAAAGGTGGTTAGGATGTGTGAGCTTTATATCATCTTTCCACCTCCCCTGCTGCATCAAAGCATTAAGTCAAAAGCTGTAAGAGCATCACATCCATACAACTGCATTTCACTTGGGAAGGGGTTTTATCAAAGGTATGTTTAACTTAAAACAAATTAATGTGGTTAGTTGTGATGTTATTTTTTAACACTAGACCTTCCTCTCCACAGTCTAAGCCCTGCACCCCATTATGAGAGCTGGTATCACCAACAGAGCAGTGACCAAGGCTCAGCTTGGGTGCAGAGTTTAGTGCTGAACCACACTGAACATGGATAATCACCTGTGGAAGAGCTTATGGTGGGGTTGGCACCAGGAACCTTTACCTTATAAATATGACATCTGGAGGCAAGATGCAGGTATGTCTTTATAACAGCAAGGAATTGTTCCTTTAACTATGCAAGAAACATATACAGCAGTTACAGTAAAAAGAGGCTTTTGCTGTTTGGTTGAAATTGCAGGATCACAGTGCTGTAGTTGGGGGCAGAGGAAGTAGGATAAAACTAAATAAAATAAGGAAGAGATATCTTCTCCAGGGAATGGGAGCACAGCTAGTTCACATGTAAAATTAATCTCCAACTGACTTTAAAAAACCCAAGAAACAGCTTTAACTCAACAGAACTTGCTTGCTTCCCAAAAAGTATCTACGGTCTATTTTTGCCCAAAGGAACATATCTCAGCAATAGCTGCATGTACTCCTTTAGGTGCTGTCAGGCAGGCAGCACAGTCCTAAGAGTTTATTTTTGCAGAACAGTGTTCATTCAGCTGCTTGCCGAGGTCTTTGCCTCGCTGCTGACCGTGAGCTTTCTGAAGTGAAGCAGGGTGCAGCTTTTTCCTGCGGTGCAGCGGAGCACAGCCCCAGGGTGCTCACCCGTCTCCGCCCTCCTGTGCCCGGGACCCTCCTGTGCCCGAGACCCTCNGAGAGCAGGAGCTGAGGCCGCCCTGAGGGGAACCCGCCTCGCCGCCCCGCAGAGCCGGGCTGGGGCTGCGATCACCTGAGGGGAACCACAGCACGGCTGCCCCACTGCCGACACCTGAGGGGAACCAGGACGCAGGAGGACCCAGAAGGGGAGCTCAGTTAGATAACCTCATGCTTTGGACACTTTATCCTCACTGCCACGAACCCGTTTGCTNCGTTCCCGTGCTCCCGGCGCCCCCGAGTGCCCGAGCGCCGCCACTGCCGCGCCCTCCGAGGGGCCGGCGCTGCGCGGGCCGGGCTCGCTGCCGTGGCTGCCCCGGGCACAGCTCGCCCCGCCGTCCCACCGCCTCCCCCGCGGGCACTTTGGGGCCGGGCAGCCGCTCTGCGGGATGGGAGAGCAGGAGCTGAGGCCGCCCTGAGGGGAACCCGCCTCGCCGCCCCGCAGAGCCGGGCTGGGGCTGCGATCACCTGAGGGGAACCACAGCACGGCTGCCCCACTGCCGACACCTGAGGGGAACCAGGACGCAGGAGGACCCAGAAGGGGAGCTCAGTTAG